>CM060127.1:17461313-17958813 GCA_030522415.1 Channallabes apus
AAAGGACCAATTTCATATGGCATATATGGCACATACTGGAAATTCATATATTTTCATGTATTACATTTCAAACAGGTTTTTGGCTTGAAGTAATGCTACTGTATATAACAGTTATACAGGCTGACAAAGTCAACATTGAGAAAAGAATATAAGAAAGATTATTTTATTGGCTTCTTTCACCTCATATCTTGTTGTGCATGAGTGAGGGACCTCACACTTCCATGGGAAATTCCAGACAACATTTTGAGCTGTGTTTGAGATTTCTCCTTCTAGCAAACATACCCTGACATGTGCTTTTATTGGTTAGTATTAACATCTCTGGGTGTAAGAGTGCTGTTGTTGAGTGAATTCAGTAGTAATACAATTTGTAGAGGTCAGCATTTTTATTTGTTTTCATTAAATTTAAAGACACAAGATAAATATAATGAACCTAAAGGCCATGTTTGTTTGCTTTAGTTTAAAAGTTCATGTATATACAGTATACGTCTCAAGGAACAGGCTGAAAACAGATTTACTGTACATTAACTTTCACTAATGTGACACAACCTGCATTAAAAAGACTGAAAAAAACCTTGAAAACCTTGTGGTTGTAAATGCTGAGTTCAAGTTCTAGCTGTTCTGAAACATTTGAATGAGCAGGGCCTAGTATTTACAGAAAACAGCACACTGAATATGCATGACTGCCTTTGTTGAGGCTGAAGCTGGTTGAAAATAGACTCACACGTGTGTGTGTGTGTGTGTGTGTGTGTGTGTGTGTATGTGTGCGCTGTGAACTGTGTATTTATTTGAGTTCTTCTGCATGTGTGTTAGAGAGAGGGTGTGCCATGAGCAATATGTGGGATGAGATGGGTTGCTTGCTTGGATTGGAAGTGGTGTGATTGATGTGGTAAATAGTGAACCATCGCTTAATGGCATCTACTCTTTTAATATTTAAAGTGTTCTGAATCATTGGAAGCTCTGCATTGCAAGTGCTTCTGTGTAGTGGCTTTCTATTCTTTTAGCTAGTCCTTATTTCATCTCATTTGCAGGCAAGCTATAAATTTAACAACACTACAATTTTTCAAATGCAACGTTTTCTGATTGAATGATTAAATGATGAATGAATTGCTTGCTTGTGAGTGTCGAAGAGGCCTGAGAGTTGTGGGGCAGATGAGCATTTTTAACAGAATAATTTAAAAGATTTTTTTCTAAAAACATTGCTCTTAAAAGACTTTCCATTGTAACAAATTTAAAAGGTCCTTCTATCTGGTAACGTTTGTCTGCTGCTTTTAGGTAAATTTTCTGTTATATAGTTGCAGATATTAATATCATAAAATATGTTTTTACCTAACTGTAATCAATTATGTGCAAGAGTGGCATAATGTATAGCCTCACACCACCAGGGTTGAGATTTTGAATCCCACCTCAGGCTGAGTGCATGTTCTAACCATTCTTGGTGGATTTTCTCCGAGTACTCCAGTTTCCTCCCACAGTCCAAATACAGTACATGCAGATTTGGCTACTTGGCATTTCTAAATTGCCAGTCGTGTGTAAGTAAGTGTGAAGGTTTGTGTGACCTGTGACAGATTGGCATTCTGTCCATTGTGTACCCTACCTTGTGCCTCAATTTACTTGGGACAGGCTCCAGGCCTCCTGCGACCCTGTACAGGATAAGCTGTTTTCACTGTTTTGAGAAATAAGGCAGCTGTATCCAGTCAGGAGTGGATTATTTTTATATTCTTGTTTGTATAAAGTAAAGCATTCAAAGAAAAACTGTGCATGCTTGTGTTGTCGTTCATATGATTTTTTTTTTGCAAATTGTTTATTCCAGACACAGCACATTATCACTCATAATATAGACTAACTAGTTTAAGCATTTTGTCATCATAAGTGGGTGTTTACACCTGTGAGTTTAATTTAATTTAGCATATTTCTCATTGCATTACTTATAGGCAGAATCTCAAATGTCTCTTAAGTGTAGGCTACATGTGCATTACTTATGTGAATGATAGAATCCAAACTCAGTGATTTCTTCTTTATTAAGGGTATTTGCATGTGTGTCAAGGGTGTTTTTATGCATCCTTTCTGCTTTTACTTCTGGGGGGTGTTCCAGAAAGCAGGTTATGTGACATACCCGGATAAGTTTGAGGGTAAGTTAGTGGATAACCTCAACTTCCGGTTCCAAAAACGGAGGTAACTTTCTGGGTATGTATGTAACCATAGCAACTTACTCTCTGAAGATAACCTGCTCGGTAACAGGTTATGTTCCAGGGTAAGTTTGTTCCAGAAGCTTAGTGAGCATGCCGCGCCCTTTTGATGAGGATCCTGTGGACGTGGAGGCACAGATTATACGCGGTTTTTTTTCGCCGGGAGAGAGTTATAAGACCGCGTATTGATGTGTTTTCATTTCCGAATGATTATTTAAAAGAGCGTTATCGGTTTTCAAGGGAATCGTTAATTTACTTAACACATCTCCTGAAACCGCATATTGTACATGTCACAAACCGCAGGTCTGCACTTAGCACAGTAAATATTCTGTACATAGCACTTCGGTTTTTTGCGTCAGGGCATTTTCTGTACAATGTGGGAGATGCAGAGAATGTGGGAAAGGCAACTGTGTGTAGAGCCGTTCGTACAGTATGTCTGGCACTTAAGCACTTTTTACACTCATGTGTACAGCAGGTCCCTGGACATAAACCTCTCCACATTATTAAAGAGGAGTTCCACAGAGTGGCAGGTTTGTCCTTTGTAGTAAAATCTACAGTATGACGCACATTTAATATGTAGATATACTATTTATATACATGTATTCATCCTGCATACACACACTTGGTCCTTGCATATATGCCTTTGTATTTCAGGGTTTCCAAATGTAATTGGGTGCATTGATGGCACCCACATTCCTATTAAAGCTCCTTCAATAAATGAGGGAGACTGTTAATAGGAAATCTATTCATAGCATCAATGTACAGGTAACAACTTAATTTTGTGTCCTTAATTTTTTGCCTTGTTAGAATCATTAAACTCATTACTTTTTTCCACTAAATAGGTAATATGTGAGGCAACCCACATTATTACTAATGTTGAGGCCAAATGGCCAGAATCTGTGCATGATGCCAGAATTTTCCGGGAGTCATCATTATGCCAGACATTTCAGCAGGGTATGTTTTGCGTTATGCATTTTAATTTTTACAAAATTGCATTGTACACTTGAAACATTACAGGACACTTGAATGGTTACTTGCTGGGGGACAGAGGATACACTTGTCTGCCCTATTTAATGATACCCTACCCTGAACCTGGACCACAGACACGCTTTAACCTGGCTCACCGCCGAACACGGGCCAAGGTGGAGATGACCATAGGGATCCTAAAGTCAAGGTTTCAGTGTCTGCGTGGACTCCGGGTCAGTCCAGAGAGGGCATGCGACATCATAATGGCTTGTGTTGTGCTTCACAACATTGCCACGATAAGAGGAGAGAGCCACCCTCCTTATATCGAAGAGGATAGCGTAGAGGAACCTCTACAAATTTGTGCACATAGAGATGGAAAACTTTTGAGAGACAGGATTTGTCAAAGTTTCTTTTATTAAATTTTTTTATTGGTCTGCTGTTCACTGTGGTTCATTTCTTTATTTCCTGAAAAACAATGAAAGTAAAATTAAATAAAATGTGGTGTTAATACATTGCTTTATATACACAACACTTTTAACATGCAACAGATTCATATTTACACAAGTTCTCACCTTAAGGCGATGCTCCAGTAATTCCATTTCTAGAGTAGCCTTTTTAATTTGAAGCTGTACTGTATAAGGTCCATCTCCATGTCACTTTTTCTTATTTGTTTTTGAAGATGGACCTTATACAGCTCCTTTGCTGGCAACTAGGAAGGCAAAAATAATTACATAAATGGCATTCTGTCAGACAATAAAATTTAAATCTGGACAACTGCACAAATTCTTACACTTCTTAGATCATGAACTGAGATTGAAGGACCCTCATCTGTTGGTAAATCCCCAGGTATATACTGTGAAAGAACATTGCCTGTTACTGTAATGAAAAAGGGGGCATGCATTATAATGGTATGCATCATACCTCAGTGGATCTTCCAGCATTGTCCACGTCTGTCACAGCAGATATGGTCTCTTCATCGTCATCCTTCAGTGGAAATATACAAGTATACATTATCAGGCAAAAAGACAAAAAATAAAGATCTAAAAGTACCTGACAACAAAACACAACTGACAGACTGTCATTTCTGCAGGGTCCAATAATACAATCCCTCCATCTGTATCTATAAGAAAATACAACCCATAAAATTCTCAATTTTATCAAAGACAAAGCAATAATGCAGGAAAAAAAACCTTGTCAAAGTAATACAACTAATCAAAAAAAAAGTCACAGTAGCATAATCATATGCAGTTAAATAAAGTAAGCCTGCATAAAAACGGTAAGCATGTTCAAAAGCCTTTAAGTGACGGAGATAGAAATTTATTCAATCATATAATGAAATCAAATCATAGTGGTAAACTTACATTTCACCATGTTACTTGTGGTGCATGGTGTGTGTGATGTGCCCCCTGGAATGCCAGCAACCACTGGTGGCCCTTTATTAAGGGACAGAGCCAGCTCCTCAGATGGGGTGAGGGGAGTTGGTGCTGGGCCCCCGCCAGTTAGACGGGCTTCAGCCTTCTTTCTATGACAGAAAGAATATACTAAACCGTGTTTAATAAATTGTTCAGTTAATGTGTTATCAAATATTACCTTTTTGCAGAATGTTCTTGTGTTTCATTTTGACTTGGCTCAAAGTTCTTTTGGCTCCAGATGGATTACAACTTATTAAATAAGAAACCATATATTCCTAGTCAATATACACTGGTATTTTAACCTAAAGAAATCAATGGCTAGAAAAGTAAATGCTATCATAGTGATTTAACAGTCAAAAGGATGCGGAAGGGGTGTTTTAATTAATTATAAATATTTAGCATTATAATTAAATTTAATATACTCACGCATTTACTCTGTCCGTTATTTTTTGCCAAGCCAACTCTCTTTGTTTAGCCGATGCAGCCGTATTGCTTTTTTCTGGATTATAGGCTTTAATTCTTCAAAAGCGAGCATTAAAACCTCCAACTCCGCCTCCGTGAAGTATGCCGCTCTCTTTATTTCACTTGGAAGTTCCATTATAACTCGTGAAATCCGCGATCCATTGAAAATGTCTTTATGTAGGCACCGTGCACGCGCATTAACTCTGGGTAACCAGTAGGGGGTTGATTAAACTAAATCTTATTAGGTGTTTTGGAACCGACATACTCTCGGTATGCGGGTTTGGGGTTAATCAACCCAGAGGATAAGATTAACCAAATGGTAAGTTAACCAAGCTTTCTGGAACACCCCCCTGGTCTTAATTGAAAGACCACACCCATAGGATTGTGGTCACCTGTTAGAAAGTTAGCACAGATGATTGAAGTAGCAGTGTTTGGTTAAGCAGCTATATATGTATGGTTGTTTATTTTGTTTTGTTTGTTTCTGTGGTGTGTAATCTCTGAAGATTATCCAGGTGGTTGTTTTTATTACTTTTCAGATGAAATAAATAGCTCTCTATTTCTGATCAGTTTTATTTCAGCACTGAAGATCAAAAATGGTAATATTCTAATTAAATGGTTAATGAAACATCTGCCTCACTTTCAGACTGATGTTTGACTGTTACAATGTCCTATATCTCCAGAGGGAGTGTATCTCGGTGCACATTGGTCAAGCAGGAGTCCAGATGGGGAATTCCTGCTGGGAGTTGTATTGTCTGGAGCATGGCATCCAGCCTGATGGGAGGATCGCTTCTGGCAACACTACTTTGGCCGATTCTTCTTTTGGTACTTTCTTCAGTGAAACTGGAGCTGGAAAATATGTTCCACGAGCTGTTTTCATTGACCTGGAACCAACAGTTGTAGGTAAAAAGTGTTAATGAGTCAAATTGTGTAACTTTTTGCTTTGAGGTGGCTGAATGATCTGGTTTTGTCCTGTGATGGTACCATGGTGTCCTTTCAGAAATTGATATCTAGGTTTTACCTCGCTAGCTATTTTATTTTGTTGTAGCGTTGATTTTATGATTTAATTGTAACTGCTTGCTTACAGATGAGATCAGGAATGGACAATATCGTCAACTTTACCACCCAGAGCAGTTAATAAGTGGCAAAGAAGATGCAGCTAACAACTATGCTCGTGGCCATTACACTATCGGCAAGGAGATAGTAGACTCTGTCCTTGATCGCATGCGAAAAATGGTATGTTATTGTATTTTAGAAGACTTTAATAGTTGCAATGTCCAAGTTTTTACCTTTTTATTTTATAGGAAAAATGCAATTCTGAGGCAATTCCGACTGGAATAGGGGACCACTCAAACAAGCAAATAATTTAATGAGAAGTTTAATAGAAAAATCACTTGTGCCAGCAAATCCCTTATGGTCTTTGTTTTTTTTTTTGTTTTGTTTTTTGTAGGCTGACCAGTGTACAGGTCTGCAAGGATTCTTGATCTTCCACAGCTTTGGTGGTGGGACTGGATCTGGTTTTACCTCCCTGTTGATGGAGCGCCTATCTGTTGACTATGGCAAAAAATCAAAGCTGGAGTTCTCGGTGTATCCTGCTCCCCAAGTTTCCACTGCAGTGGTCGAACCCTACAACTCCATCTTAACCACTCACACCACCCTTGAGCACTCTGACTGCTCCTTCATGGTGGATAACGAGGCCATCTTCGACATATGCAAACGCAATCTGGACATAGAACGTCCATCCTACAGCAACCTGAACAGACTAATCGCGCAGATTGTTTCTTCCATCACTGCTTCTTTACGATTTGATGGTGCTCTCAATGTGGATCTAACGGAGTTCCAGACCAATTTGGTTCCGTACCCTCGTATCCATTTCCCACTGGTTACCTACTCCCCTATTATATCTGCTGAGAAGGCGTACCATGAGCAGCTGTCCGTGGCGGAGATCTCAAATGCTTGCTTCGAGCCAGCCAACCAGATGGTGAAATGTGACCCTCGCCGTGGCAAATACATGGCCTGTTGCTTGCTCTATCGTGGCGATGTGGTGCCTAAAGATGTCAATGCTGCTATTGCCAGCATAAAGACCCGCCGCTCTATCCAGTTTGTGGACTGGTGTCCCACCGGCTTCAAGGTGGGAATCAACTACCAGCCTCCCACTGTAGTACCTGGTGGAGATCTGGCCAAGGTCCAAAGAGCTGTATGCATGCTGAGCAACACAACTGCAATTGCGGAAGCCTGGAATCGCTTGGATCACAAGTTTGACCTGATGTATGCCAAGCGGGCATTTGTGCACTGGTACGTTGGCGAGGGAATGGAAGAAGGGGAGTTCTCTGAAGCCAGAGAGGACATGGCTGCCTTGGAAAAGGATTATGAAGAGGTTGGAGCAGATTCTGCTGAAGACTGTGAGGAAGATGTAGATGAAGAGTACTAGAATTGTTCTTTTGTAATGGTTCTTTTTTGTACAATGTTGAATAAAAATCAGCATGTAGACTTTGTTTTTGAATTGTAATTCAGGTGGTTGTGGCATACATACTTGAGAAAACACTGTTCTACCATGAGCAATGATCATTTGTAAATGTATACAAAGGTTGCTTTGAAAGATGTGGACACGATGAGAATTGACAATTTCCAGTTTTCTGTAGTTAAAGACTCTAGTTATCCAGTTATGGCTTAAGCAATTTGTACCGGAGGTGAGGGTTTGTGTATGGCACTTAATTTCTTTGACACCAATAATAACAAGCCATGCCATTGCATACCTTTTGAGCATTGTCATGCTGGAATGGGTTTTGGCATTAGATCGGTGAATTAAAATTAATGCTGCTGTAGCCTAAACAAGGACATCTGTGGTCATGCTTCCAACTTCAAGCCAACAGTTTTGGGACAGCCCATTATATCAATGTGATGATCTGATGTCTGTAATTTTGGGTGCATATCCTTTGGGGGAGGATGGAAAAAGTATCGGTGCTTTGCTTTAGGCCCAAAGTGAATCTTAAGAACAGCTTTAATGTACATTGGCATACTGTAGATTCTACTCATCCCTGGAACTTGCAGGAAAGATACATGTGGTGAGGTAATCAGAATATTTTTCTATTACTGCATGACCCTTCTGTCTGGAACAATTGAACCCACAACCAGGCCAGGAAAATAATTCTTTGCCCCCACAGCTTAAAAGACCCCCCCCTCCCCCCATTTCTTAATGGTCTGTATATACAGTAGGTTCGGTTTTAAAATCATTTTACAAGAAATAACTATTTGTGATATGGATTTGCCAAATAAAATATAATACATCTGCTAAAGGCATTATTTAAGGTTTTATTTCTCTTAATTTGTTAGAAAAGAAGCATGCAAGATATGACTAAATAAATCATATTTACCATGTCCCTGTGTGAAAGGAAAAAAGATCTAATGTAGTTATCATTATCACCATCTACTACATTTCCAACCGCTCAGTCACTTCTATCGGATATCTGGTTACCCATGGGTGGCACAGTGACTTAGTGGATAGCACTGTCGCCTTGGACCTCAGGGTTCGGATTCGATTCCTGCCTCTGTGTTCACGGAACTTGCATGTCCGTTCCATACTCTGCTGTTCACTCTCAGGCTCATAGTGATGAATCTATATCCTGTTACCAGTAATGATTTTCTGTGACCTTCCTTAAACTTCTGTATACATTCATACACGCTTCTTTGTGACAAAACACTTCATACTGTGCATAAAGTCTTCGATAAACAACGGCACCAGGTACACGGTTGGACCACACACAAAAAAAAAATAACGCTGCTCTTCTATCATGCAAAACACAAGTGGGTCATCCATTTTTGCTCGCATCGCAGTTACAAATGAATTGATGTAACATGTTCACACCTGCACAGCAGGGACTGGGGAGACAGTAGCCTTGACTGGTAAGCGCTGATAATGAAGTGCAGCCAAATGAGGATTTTTTTTTTTTTTACTAACCCTCATATTACCTAAATCTGATTTTTTTTATTTATTTATTACAAATTTGTGAAATCTGTAATTTGTGCCAGAAGCCTTGTTTCAAGAGATAAATCTCTTTTTTTCCATTTCAAATATATGCATGCTATATTAAAAGAATATACACAAGTCTTAAAGACATTTTCACTACTGCCAATTAAAGATGAATCCCAAATGCCCCATATTGTACATACTGGGACTAGGTAAGTTATAGTGGCAAGTCTTTCTTTCTTTCTTTCTTTCTTTCTTTCTTTCTTTCTCGCTCTCTATTTTATAAAGCTGATTTCTATACGTGTATCAAGAGCGTTCTGGGATTCTACCTTAAGACATCAGTTCCACATTTACTTCCGGTCTTAATTGAAAGACCACGCCCCCCCAAATTGCCGCCACCTGTTATAAAGTTAGGCTAGCGGTAGTAGCCGCGCTTTCTTAAGGAAGCAGCTCTTCCTCTGTTGTGTGTCCGAGGTTTTTTTATTTATTTTTTTGTGTGTTACTTTTCACATAAAAGAAATATCTCTTTATTTCTGAGCTGTTTTTACTTCAGTACTGAGGATCCAAAAATGGTAATATTATTAAATGGTTAACGGTTATCTACCTGTATTATGACTGATGTTTGACTGTTACAATGTCCTATATCTCCAGAGGGAGTGTATCTCGGTGCACATTGGTCAAGCAGGAGTCCAGATGGGGAATTCCTGCTGGGAGTTGTATTGCCTGGAGCATGGCATCCAGCCTGATGGGAGGATCGCTTCTGGCAACACTACTTTGGCCGATTCTTCTTTTGGTACTTTCTTCAGTGAAACTGGAGCTGGAAAATATGTTCCACGAGCTGTTTTCATTGACCTGGAACCAACAGTTGTAGGTAAAAAGTGTTAATGAGTCAAATTGCTTTTAACTTTGAGGTGGCTGAATGATCTGGTTTTGTCCTGTGATTGTACCATGGTGTCCTTTCAGAAATTGATATCTAGGTTCTACCTATTTGATTGTGTTGTAGCGTTGGAGTTTAGGTTCTGTTTTTATGATGAATGATTTTATTGATTAACTGCTTGCTTACAGATGAGATCAGGAATGGACAATATCGTCAACTTTACCACCCAGAGCAGTTAATAAGTGGCAAAGAAGATGCAGCTAACAACTATGCTCGTGGCCATTACACTATCGGCAAGGAGATAGTAGACTCTGTCCTTGATCGCATGCGAAAAATGGTATGTTATTGTATTTTAAGAGACTTTAATGGTTGCAGTGACCATGCCCAAGTCTCTACCTTAATTTTCTTGGAGGCAAAAAATGGAAATACTGGAATAGGGGACATCTCATTAAATTATAAGCTTGTTTGAGGGTAATTTTAATAGAAAAATCATTTGTGCCAGCAAATCCCTTGTTGTGTGTTTTTTTTTTTTTTTTTTTTTTTTTTTTTTGGTAGGCTGACCAGTGTACAGGTCTGCAAGGATTCTTGATCTTCCACAGCTTTGGTGGTGGGACTGGATCTGGTTTTACCTCCCTGTTGATGGAGCGCCTATCTGTTGACTATGGCAAAAAATCAAAGCTGGAGTTCTCGGTGTATCCTGCTCCCCAAGTTTCCACTGCAGTGGTCGAACCCTACAACTCCATCTTAACCACTCACACCACCCTTGAGCACTCTGACTGCTCCTTCATGGTGGATAACGAGGCCATCTTCGACATATGCAAACGCAATCTGGACATAGAACGTCCATCCTACAGCAACCTGAACAGACTAATCGCGCAGATTGTTTCTTCCATCACTGCTTCTTTACGATTTGATGGTGCTCTCAATGTGGATCTAACGGAGTTCCAGACCAATTTGGTTCCATACCCTCGTATCCATTTCCCACTGGTTACCTACTCCCCTATTATATCTGCTGAGAAGGCGTACCATGAGCAGCTGTCCGTGGCGGAGATCTCAAATGCTTGCTTCGAGCCAGCCAACCAGATGGTGAAATGTGACCCTCGCCGTGGCAAATACATGGCCTGTTGCTTGCTCTATCGTGGCGATGTGGTGCCTAAAGATGTCAATGCTGCTATTGCCAGCATAAAGACCCGCCGCTCTATCCAGTTTGTGGACTGGTGTCCCACCGGCTTCAAGGTGGGAATCAACTACCAGCCTCCCACTGTAGTACCTGGTGGAGATCTGGCCAAGGTCCAAAGAGCTGTATGCATGCTGAGCAACACAACTGCAATTGCGGAAGCCTGGTGTCGCTTGGATCACAAGTTTGACCTGATGTATGCCAAGCGGGCATTTGTGCACTGGTACGTTGGCGAGGGAATGGAAGAAGGGGAGTTCTCTGAAGCCAGAGAGGATATGGCTGCCTTGGAAAAGGATTATGAGGAGGTTGGAGCAGATTCTGCTGAAGGCTGTGAGGACGATGTGGAAGAGGAGTACTAGAATTCTGTTGTAATGGTTGATTTTTGTACCATGTTGAATAAATAAAAATGGCATATAAACTATTTTTTTTTTCTGAACTTATTTAGCAGCTGAGTAAGGAGGTGGTATGCATCTTTCTAAAAAAAAAAAATAACGGTTGTTTATACATTGATTACTCTTTCCAGAGCCATCAAAGCATCCAACGAAACAGCGGCACTTTTCTCCACTCTTGCACACTTGATTAAGCTTATGCTTAATTATTAAATATACATACTTGGACTTGATAGACATTCTAGTGTAGCGATGAGTGTTTTAAGAGGAACCAAAAACAGCATGTGCACAAAATTTTCTTTTTAAAATTAAGGTGTTTAATTTAACTTTTTCTGATGTTCTCAGGAATGTCATGCATAGAGCCTACAGTGCAGCCAGGAAAGCCATGCTACAATCACAATTTCTAAATGTGATTAAAGTGTACACTTTACAAGGGGAAAAAAAAGTCTTGTAGCATCAGTGTTTCTTTTGGCATTTAGGATTACACCAAGGTTTAAGTGTAGCATTTGGTCTCTCTGAATAGTTTAAGTTTCATAATTAGCAATGCCACCAGTAGTTTCCAATTTTTTATTTTTTTTTTGTAGCAAAGTATGTCTCCATCAGCTGGACTAGGGTAACCATAAGTAGCATTGTGTGTAACTGATGGTGCTATTGATTCTTCATGAATACCAATGATTTGGATAATTCTAAGATTATTGTTAATAATAGAAGCCATAGAGACAGACACACTCTTCTTTTAGTTTCAAGCATTTTCCCTGCTGGCCAAAATTAGTTTTTTATAAAACCACCAAAAGGCCACTAAGAGTAGGGCATCACCCCTATTTTCTTGTGAAATAACCCAATTCTTAAGATTAAATCTATAAGTTCCATTAAAAGACTCCAGTCTTTAAACCAAATCAAATATTGTGTACAAAATCATTAATCAGAACTGTGACCATAAATGTTAAGAGGTATTTATGTATTAGAAATGTAGTATTGCAACAGAACTATGATTTCCCAAGCTGTCTGTGGTTGCTTCCTGCCCCCTTTTTAAATATCCTGAGTCATTGGTGATGACATTACCCATATGTTGCTACAATTTCTCAGAAGCACCTACTATGTTTCCATGGACTAAAAAGGTCAATTTATTAGTCACCGTAGACTCCGCATAATGTGTAATCCAGCCATGTCACTGAAGGTTATTCCCCGTTTAAAGGATCATTTACCTATGGTTCAGAAATTTAGTTCACATTCCAGAAGTGCAACTGGTGAATCGTTCATTCTCTGTCTGAATGAGAAGGGACAGAATTGGTAAATACTAAAGATGCCATACAATGTTAAACTGTAAGTCACACTAAAAGTCATGTTGCACATATTGATATTTAAAATTAGGTTGAATAACTTTTTTTTTTAATTATATATTAAAATCTGCAGAGGTGAAAAAACAGATATGTCAAATATTAAACATCTTGTCTGTATATTCTACTGGAAAAAACTAATTCTGAACTTAACTGCAGCGGTCATACTGTCAAAGTGACTCGTGAGATTCTTCAGTGAGCTTCAGACTGGGTTTCATGTCTCCACATGGGATTTTACTATCAACTCTAATGCACCACATGATGTGTGAAGTACGTTTTAAATACATTTGATCATTTACAGAACATAAACTGGGTAAGAAATATTTGTAAAAGACCATGTCAACATCTTAATGATTATTAATATTTTAAATTCATGACTGTCAGTAGCTCTGATTCTCTGTCTGAATGAGAATGGGAAGAAATGGCAAACATGAAACATGCCATACAATTCATATTAAACTGTAACTCACAGTAAATGCACATATTGAATTCTATGAACATCTTATTTCTAAAATAGGGTATTTGAAGTGAGACCAAACAGTGAGAGGGAGCCATCATAGAACACAGTTACACTGAGACATATCCTGTTCACACTGTAGTCTAGACTATGGGGTGACTACTGAAAACTTTTGCTATTTTACTTATAGTTAATAAAGTTCCATAGCTTTAGTTGAATTTGAAAAATTCTCAGTATATATATATATATATATATATATATATATATATATATATATATATATATACACACACACACACACACACACAACACAGTATATCTAATAATTTTACATGCATGGGTTGTAACAAGGAATAAATACGCTTGCAGTCATGATTGGGTACAAATGGCACACTGCTGCCCCCTGGAGTTTTTTTTAATGGTTGTGTGTGGTTGTGTTTTCTATACGTCCAAAGAAGTACAGAATTTTGTCTCCAGTACCATTTTCAAATATATGGGGAATTACTACTTGGCACATTTTATAATACTAAATTACAAAAAAAAGTTAAAATGTAAATTAAATTCAGTGAAGCAGGAGGTGACCCTCCAATACGTTATAGTTTATAAGAGGAAACTCTAGACTTTACAATATTAAGAAAATGAGTAAGTAAACAGCGTTTTAAGATGAAAGAAGAAATCTACAGTAATTCTAAGACATTATATATACAGTAAGAATACAGAGGTACAAATAGTACTTATAAATATAAAATTTCAGATAATTACTACAGGTGCTATCCATAGCATTCTACTGACACGTTCAGGAATTTTTATTCCAAGCTGACACCTGAAGTTCACCTTTTAATAAATTCATCCTGTTTTTTTCCCCAAACAAAAATTTTATATAGCTTCTATGTAGCGGAAATAAAAACCTGCAGGCATAACTACTGCTTTATCGAGGAGTTTGGAGACCACGAGGATAACAAAATACTGTTAACAATGCTGAATCCAAGCACAGTAGGCAGTGGTGAAAAAAAAAAAAATCATGAGTCTGGTTATTCATTTTAAATAGTCCTTCCTGAGACCATTGGATGAATCTTCAGTTATAAGAAAGATTGTACTTCAGTCTGCTTCTTTGCTTGTTTGTTGCTGGCAGTTCACCCTAAAGCCAAGATGTAAAATACAGAATAATAGAAAATCCTCAGTAAAATTGAATAAATCTCTTGGTCTTTAAGTATACAACAGCGTTCCGTGACCTTTTGTCTATTCTTGCAGGAATGCAGTCAAGTTTCTAAATAATCCAGACAGAAATCACATAACTTGCATACTATTCCACTTTCCAGATGGCGATCTTTCCATCCTTGGCCGCAGCGCCGCTGAGGATGTAGCGGTCCTCAGCCGAGCACAGAGTCTGAACAGTGTCCGAATGAGCCAGTAACTCCTTCTCCACTAGGAGGCGCTCAGTGTCCACCACATAAATTTTTCCACGTGCTTTTCCCCCACTGTTACTGTAGCCTCCCACCCAGATCTGATCAAGAGACAGGAGAGAAAAAAAATTCATGTTGAACAATTCTTGGCTTTTTGCGTAAATGTTCCATTTTAATAATTTAACACTTCACTCATTCATCTTCACAGAGTGTATCTGTGTGTTCTCAGGTTACCACGGTCTAACGTAGGAACATGAGTGGATATTACCGTAAGTGGCAATACTTTTCAGGGGACTGTGCACACATATTAACTCACTCATTGACACCTGACAATTACAAATCACCAATGAATAGGTCATTGAAAAGTATGAGGAAACCAGAAGGAAACCTACACAGTCACGGGTAACCATGGGAAACTTTGCATAGACAGTAAAGTTCAGAACCACATAATATACAAGATGATACACACGCTTGGTATCATCCAACTTCCTCATCCAGTTCAAAGGGTATTCAGGATTCATTCTGGACTGAAGGAAAGCACCATCAGAGGATAATTCCCTTCTGAACCCGGTAACGGAATGAGACCCATACCAAAATAATGGTTGGATATGGACGAAAAACATACCTATCATTAGTTATAACTAAAAACTAGAAGTGGGAGGCATTGGTTTCAAAAATAAATATATTTTTTGGACTATAAAATTAAACAGATCTTTCTTTAGTTAGGACTGCTTTTAATATATACATTTTTTATTATAGCTAATATATTTATCATGCAAGTGGTATTAACTGTGAAAAAAATATGGGTATCAGTTTAATCTGAGATTCAAGGTTTCACTGTCATTATCGGAAAAGAAAAAGTGTTATTCTACTTTATCTAGTTCCTTTAGTCAACAGATGAATATATGAAATCCCACACATAAAAAAAAAAAGTCTCTGTGAGGTTGCCCATCAATTAATCCAGTTCTTTACCCAACATTTTAAAGTTTTAAATGCGTCATATGCTATATATTTAAATAATAATAATAATTTTGTAAATGTCAAATATCCAAAATAAATAATGTTCATATTATATTTTATTAAATGAAGTATGCATTTTTCACAGGTGCCCCCCCCCCCCCACCTGGTTTTTGACTCTGATCATGCAGATGACACCGGTGCAGTCAGGCAGCTGGATCCTCTGGAAGGGCTTCTCCAGGTCAGCGAGGTGCCACAAACACAACTCTCCTGCTTCTATGCAGCCGGTCCACAGACTCTTCTGCAAAATGAGATCAGTTTAGTACAACAACAAATACGCATGTTAAAAAGTAGTTTAATAATTGAGGTGTGGTAAAGGTTTCTGCAAACAATTTATGGAAGGAGTCTCTAGAATAAGCACTTTGTTTCAGTAAAATTGTTAGGTTTGTTTTACTCATCCATTGAGGCCAGTTTTAAGCAAATATCCTTCCTGGTGCACTGGTGCATCTATATACACCTTAGAGTAGCATTTTGCCAAGGGTGGTGAAATAAAAAAATCTTGAAGTAACCAACAGCGGTAGACTCTTCATTCCGTGAGCACAATAATTTGCTGAGGAACATGTCCATCATGCTACACCTGAAGCCTTCTCCCTCCTGTGCCCAGCTCTCATGAGTCAATTGTTGTCTAGTTAAGTCATACCAATGTGAGGTTAAGTAAGCAATGCATTATCATCATGTCTAAGAGACTTAAATTATCTGGCTCCGACAGTTGAAGGAGGATATGGGATATTTTATATGCTTTAATATCAGCTACTGTGTTTAAAATTAGCTACTGTTGGTGTGCGTGCATTCAAACGTGGCCTCTCAAACTCTGCCAGGTATTTCTTTAAATATGTTTGTCATTTTCACTCACTAACTCCATCTCTCTCTTGAGCTCGCTCTCTATCTTGTGTGCTCTCAAATTTTATTTTGGCTCGCTTCAATCCTTGTGCTTTATCAACATCTCAGAGTTAAAGAAAAGCTGGAAGACAGTTAATTCAGATTGGCTGTTTTCTTCCCTCCTCAATCCATTCCCTTTTCCAAATCAATTCACTGCATTAATACATTTTATATGTGCATATTAATGCATTAATACAATACTTGCAGTCCACAGAGATCCTGGATCATCACGTGCATTATTCTTTGATCATATTACGAATAATGATACATTTCAATTTCATAACTGCCTGACAGTTTGCAGTATTTGTAAGTGTTCCCATTTTGCTCCAAACATTTGTTAACCATTATTGCAAGTAAAGGTCCTTGTCATTATGACTCACACTGCCTTTCCCAGCAGGCAGGAAGTGGTATAAACTGTGTTCAAAAGGGGCAGGTCAGCAGGATGTAGGTTTGTAAGAAGGAGCACAGGAAAAATATCTACTATTATTTACCTCATTAACGACTAAGAAGCTGCTGTAGGAAAATGTTGCACCCCTGAGGTGATCAGGGAGAGATATCCTGCGATGCAGTTGGCCATTCCGCCGTACCTCCATGACACAGTCCCGTGCACCTGAGAAAAACACCAAAAACCCTTACACCAACCTTCGACCATGAATTCTGTCATGGCTGAAACATTGACATCTGATGATTGGCTGTGTGAGCAAAAGTTAACAGTCAACTCCCTCTTTATGAAAATAATCAAAAACGAACATTTACTGTAAAATGACTAATAAATGCAAATAGTGATATTTTTAGCTTAAACAAATGATGTGCTGTGTAGCTTGTTAAGAGGCAAAAAAGGATATTTTTGACATTGGTGAATGTCTTGAATTTTACAAAAGCAGTAGTGAGGCCAGAGCTGCACGATTAACTGAATAAAAATCTAAATTGCGTTTGTAGTATGTACCCGTAGTCATGAATTTATACAGAGTTTATCAATCATGTATTCATTCATTCATCTTCTATACTGGTTAGATTGTCCTGGGTTGTGGGGGGCCGGGAGCCTATCCAAGGAGACTTTGGGCACAAGGTGTGGGTATGCACCAGACAGGGTGCCAATCCATTGCATGGCGCACACACAAACACAATCTGAAATTAGCTTAATCTGCATGTCTTTGGATTGTGGGAAGAAACAACCCGAAGGAAATCCGGAACCCTTGACCTTGGAGGTATGAGACTATAGTGCTAACCATTATACTGTACTACCCGGTTGCTGTCAATCATTTAAGCATTTGTTATTTTTTAAAATAACTTTTGGCAAACAGCATCTTAAGGGAATCATATTTAGCTATATAGCAAACTGTGTCTAAATAATCACAATGGCACATTTGATACACTTTTAGTAAGACAGTGCTCTTTATCCTGCATGAATGTTTTGTCATATGTATACCTCATTCTTTCAGCCTTACTGTATGGGAGAAAGGAGCTTAAAATCAAAACCCACACTTTTTTTTTTTTTTACACCATGTTGAATTAATGATGTGTGTGTGTGTGTGTGTGTGTGTGTGTGTGTGTGTGTGTGTGTGTGTGTGTGTGTTTTTTTATATATATCCTAAAACTGTGCCTATATTTCTACAGTTGATAGTACCAAACAATAGTTCTATGTAAAGCAATAAACCTACTTACAGCACCATAGTCTTCCATTGTGGATCTGAATGGACTGCAGTCTGTCACAATTCAGTTTGATGTCACGTTTCGCCTGCAGCGTGGCCACGTCCCAAATGATCACTGTTCCCTCTGCACTGCAGGAGTATGCCAGTAACTGGCTGCAACAACGACGAAAACAGAGTGATGTCCAAATTGAATGTTAGTTACACACTGCTGTTTGAGGTGCCTTCACTGGGCCAGTTCTGAAGTCTGCACACACGTGTTTTGCATGTCTGTATTACATAGCCTATAAAAACTGACAACATGTAGAGAGGGAGTTTTTATTTGTTTGTTTTGAGACGTTTGTTTTTATTTCTGTTGAAAAATGTCTGATGTATTAATAATATAGTAATTTTATTTTCTTTATTGGTACTTCATTCCATCTCTCCTTTAGAATTAATGACCTCTGTGGTAAGACACACTTCTTTTAAAATCTGTCTCAAATTATATCCTTACAGACACCCCAATAGATACCCAAGTAAACTTTAAGAGAACTGACATTTATAACATTACTCTTACACTCATTACTCATATACTTTGTATATTATTCAAACGATGCAGAGGCATGCAAGGTTCATGCTCACACTGTTAAACCAAATAAGAAAAATAGTGGAAATTATATTGAGGAATGATGAGTCCAATATCTAATGTGCAATTTCCTTTATATTGCATAAATGTACATGTTTCTATCTCAAAATCCTGATACTCAAGATGCATAAAGACAAGGCGTAAAACTGGATTAATTCTATACACAGCCAGGTTGCACTGGTGTTACATTTCAGGCTTTCAACATTAGACATGCTGACATTTGGTTGAGTTTGGGCTTGAATTTGTTTGCTGATGGAACAAATACACTCTGGATCCAAGCTGGCATATGAAAATCAGGATTTCTTTCAATGAGATAATAAAAAAAAAAAAAAAAAGAAAAAAAAAAGACTAGTGGTTAGTAAATGCGTTCCTTTGTTAGGTGGATCATAATTTTTTTCTACAGCCTTTTTGTTGTTATAAAACAACAACGTACTAATAATGTACGTTATATTCATGTTATTCATGACTGAAAGGCATTTATGGAGATACATGACAAGCTTTGTTGGTCTGAGTTACCTGTATTTGTCAAGTCTTTCCTCCAGGGCGAGGCCAGTGACCTCAGCGCGGTGCTCTGTCAGTTGTTTATTGCAGGACATGCTGTTTGGGTTGATTATATAAATGATCGAGTCCTGAGAACCAATCCACAAATGCTGATGGTCTACACCCAGCATGCAATTCTAAACCAGCCAAAACAAGAGTGGGTTAAGAGCAACTTAAAGTACTGAGCATGCTAAACAAATGAATATACAGTGGAACCTCGGTTCACGAGCTTAATTTGTTCCCAAGTTCTGGTCGTAGACTGAGTCAGTTTTTTTCATAAGAATACATGTAAATAGAATTAATCTGTTCTCCGTCACTATGAACCATGTTTAAATGTTGATGTTTTTTTTTTATATCACAAAATATAAAAGAAAGTATGAAAAAGCCTCAATTATACAAAAATAATACAGCATTAAATATAAACTGTATAGGAGAGAGCGAACACTTAATTTGTATGTGTATTGTTCGTGCACCTTTCTTAGGGAGACTCCGTGACGTGAAGGAATGGAGAAGAGGAAGATGGGTGGGGTGGAGGTAAGTGTTTGGAAGGAGAGTCCCCTTCCATAATAATACTGGGTAATTATCCTTCAGGGGTTTTCTCTCTTTTTTGTTTCTTGGCATCTGGTGGTTCGTATGTGGCAGCCAGTTTCACTAAATATCTATCCAGAGAAATTTGTTTCTTCTGCGCTACACAAAAAGAAGACACCGCATTATCGTTCATAAGGTGGAGCACTCTGTTCGCCACAGTTCTGGTCAGATGATAGTTCTTGACAATGACTTGGAAGTCACTCCACTTTGCACAAAATTATTTCATCATGTGCGCGATCCGCAGAGTAAAATTGAAGCTACGCTTTGTTCAGCTCATAGCGGCAAATTGGGATGGTGGTTTCTGGGTTGTGTTCCGAGGAGGAAGTTTGAATGGAGAATGAAGACAACTATTAGGTGATTTTTTTTGCTCGTAAACCGATTTGGTCGTAGTCTGGGGCAGTCATGAACCGAGGTTCCACTGTATTATATCTATATAATATAATAGAATATATAAATGTATCAATATACCAAAAATTATATTGTTCAAATGGAGCAAGACCAAAAAAAAAAAAAAAAAAAAAACAGGAACCGAACCCAAGTATAGAGATGACTCATAATATTTCACTTCACTTCTACTTTAAAATGATGAATAAAATCTTAGTGTCAGCAACATTGTGACATGGATACCATTGCATCACCTTCAATGAATACTTTGAATTATGTCGTGATCACACGTTATGGCTGTGAGTCATGTGATTTTAGACATGCAATATTAAATTGTTTCCTCAATATATTATTTTGTAAGCTTAAATGATTCAAGTTAAATGAAACCTGCAGGAGGCAGTGAAGCTGTAATGGTACAATATTAAAAATCAAGCCAATTAATTTATTCATACATTCTGGTTAAATGGTTATTTATTCTTTTTTCAACTTTCTCCTAAATGAATGCAGTACAGAATGTGATCACATTATTATTAATTTGGAAACACTAAGAAAAGTGGGAAAGTCCCTTACAAGCCGGGAGGTCCCCACTTGAATGCAGTTCTGCTGCAGGGACCAGCTGGCTGCATCAAACACCACCACCTTCCCATCACTCAAAGCACACCAAAGTTTTGGGTAACCACCGCTGTCTGAGGCTGATGCGCTCAACTGTCCTAAAATGAAGCACAGTCACAAAAAGATTATTAAAAGCATGACGGGGTGAAAACAAATGAAACATTCTGCTGCTTTAATAGTTTTGTTTTCATGCGAGTGTTGAGTTGGAAATTGAAAGCACTTCTTGGAAGACTGCCAGGAGAAGGAGATATAATACAAGCTTTCATTTTGTTTTGTGTGTTTGAAATACTGCATGTGATCTAATGCAAATACAGATAGAAGAGCATATCGCTGTCACAAACCAAAGACAACATGAAATAATAATAGAATAATTTGAGGGAATGTCATATTAAGTGAGTTTTAAACTCTTTCTGCTGTGAGATTGATTAAAAAAAAAGGAAATTAACAGACAAATAGACAATTTTCACTTCCTGTATTTTCCCCTCGTTTGGTTCTGAGACTCAAAATTAAAAACATATGATACTTCTTATAGTATATAAATTATTGTTTTAACAAAAACCATAATAATAATAATAATAATAATTTTCATTGATCTATGACTGTAACCCAAAAGATAGATTAAAGTTTTAAAAACTGCCAGCTTGTCACCAAAATTGGCCCACAAATAGCTTTGGTTTAATTTTTATCATTTAGATTTATGCACATAAAAAATTGTGGGAAATGAAAGCAGTTAGCAAAATAAGTTTTATAGCTGTAGTCACTCAAAGTATGAAAATTAATTAATAATGGTTGATGTAAAAAAAATTAAGTAAAATATAAAAAGACAGCTTTTGACTAGCAAATCCAGTTAAATTTTTAATCAGAGGTTAAGATTTTAATTATAGGTTAAAGTTAATATAAAATAAAACTGCAATCAGAAAAAAATCTAATAATTCTATCCTAGTTGGGCCACTCCACCTCAAGAGCAAATATATGTAATGAATGTAATGATTGCATATGTTCAAACAGTCCAAGTCAGATTCCTGAATGAAAACCTACATTTTCTGGATTGTAACCAGGAAGGAAGATAACATCATGCAATAGTGAGGACTTCATGAACTTTTTTAATAATAAAATTGTAAATATCAGGCATAAAATTGAGGCTTTGAAACCAAACAATGTAATTGATACAGATGTAAAACCTAGCCATGTCAGATTCAAACCCCTTGAAGAGAATGAACTAATTTTTCACTCATCTATTCTGCAAATTCATCAACCGGTATATTAGATCCTATACCGACACATTTTCTTAAACAGATAGTACCAGTAATAACAGAACCGCTGTTGAGAATAATTAATTCCTCACTCAGCATTGGTTATGTTCCAAAATCTTTTAAATTAGCAGTTATCAAACCAATAATTAAGAAACCTGACCTTGACCCCTGTCAGCTGTCCAATTACCGGCCAATATCAAACCTCCCCTTTATCTCTAAGATTCTGGAAAAGATAGTAGCGGAGCAGCTATGCTCATATCTACATAGAAATGGCATACATGAACTGTATCAGTCAGGATTTAGGCCTCATCACAGCACAGAAACAGCACTCGTTAAAGTAGTAAATGACCTCCTATTGGCCTCTGATCAGGGTTGTGTAACTATGCTTGTATTACTCGACCTCAGTGCAGCTTTTGACACCATTGATCATGTTATTCTTCTTCACAGAAAATGTAGTAGGAATAAAGGGTACAGCCCTCTCCTGCCTCAGATCCTATTTGACCGATTGTTATCAGTATGTAGACTTAAATGGTGATTATTCTGCATGTTCTCTAGTGGAGTTTGGCGTTCCGCAGGGTTCAGTCTTAGGCCCACTGCTTTTTTCCCTTTACATGCTTCCTCTGGGCAACATAATCCGTAAGCATGGTATTAGTTTTCATTGTTATGCTGACGACACACAGCTATACGTCTCAACAAAACCTGATGAGAAAAACCATCTTACTAAAGTTGAGCAATGTGTGCAGGACATAAGAAATTGGATGCTAATTAACTTCCTTCTGCTTAGTCCGGATAAGACAGAAGTTCTAGTCATAGGACCGCATACAGCTAGAAGTAAAATCTTAGATCACACCGTAACTTTAGATGGCCTTTCTGTTCCATCAAGTGCAACAGTAAAAGACCTCGGCGTGATTATAGATTCCAGCCTTTCATTTGAAGCTCATGTAGATAATATTCCCAGGATAGCATTCTTTCACCTCAGAAATATTGCCAAGATAAGAAATATATTGTCGCTAAACGATGCAGAAAAACTAGTTCATGCTTTTATCACTTCTAGGTTGGACTATTGTAATGCCTTACTGTCTGGTTGTTCTGTTAGGTGCATAAACAAGCTTCAGCTAGTCCAGAATGCAACAGCGAGAGTCCTCACTAGAACCAGAAGATATGAGCACATCACCCCTATCCTATCTTCACTACATTGGCTCCCTGTGAAATTTCGCATTGAGTTTAAAATACTACTCTTGACATATAAAGCATTAAATGGTCTCGCGCCGCAGTATCTGAGCGAACTGCTAGTGTCTTACGATCCGCCACGCCTACTTCGATCAAAGGATGCAGGCTGCTTGTCAGTACCACGTATTATGAAAACTACAGCTGGGGGCAGACCTTTCTTACAAAGCCCCAAAATTATGTAATAGTCTTCCAAATAGTGTTCGGGACTCAGACACAGTCTCAGTGTTTAAGTCTAGGCTAAAAACCTATTTATTTAGCCAAGCATTTTTATAAATAGATTTGCCATAGGTAAAGGAGCAGATCTGGGGGACTCATGGACGTAGAGTATTATGGTGAACTGGTATGTTTAGATGCTGTCTTCCTCACTCTCATTTGATCACTCAGATTTGTTTGACGATGAGGTGATTGTTTGCTTTACATCTCAGGGAGCCCTCATGTTTGTGTTTCCTTCTGGTTCTCCCTTTTAGTTATGCTGTCATAGTTAGTCCTGCCGGAGTCCCTGTTTGCACTCTACAGTAAATATACATTCACATTATACATTATGTGACTGTAACCACACCTAACTGCCATCTCTCCTCTTCTTCTCTTTCCTCTCTCCCCCTGTCACTCTATCTCTCTGTCGAGCTACACATGTTATTCCTGAGCTGCCAGTGATCCAGACTCCCTCTGCCCTCCGGACCTGTCTGATCCATCCTGGTGCCCCGTTTCTGGTTGGAGGTCTCGTCGCATGGATGCCCCGTGTGTCTCTTTGGGATCGTCTGGTGTCTGGGGATGATTCTATCTACTTAGAAGATGGTTCTGGCCTCGACTGGTGTTGTCAGCTGTTTCTCTGAGGACTTGACAATTCAATAGTTCACTGGACTACATTTTAACATCAATTAACATCAACTATTATAGCTGAACTGCCTGCCACTTAACACTGTATAAATGCAGATAATTTCCTGCTATCTGTTTCACCCAAATGAGAATGGGTTCCCTGTTGAGTCTGGTTCCTCTCAAGGTTTCTTCCTATTACCATCTCAGGGAGTTTTCCCTTGCCTCTGTCGCCCTCGGCTTGCTCACCAGGGACTATCTGAACATTTTGATTCATACACATTCACATTCCATACAAACTTAAATAATTCTTTTGATTGTGTAAAGCTGTTTTGAGACAATGTCAATTGTTAAAAGTGCTATACAAATAAAATTGAATTGAAAAACAATATTTATTTTACACTAAGTGTTCTATTGCTTCATGTACATATGAAGATCATGCATCACTTTTATGATCAATTGGTGCTTTCTGTAGACATTTTTAATAATGGAAGGAGTTTCCACTCCCAACTGTTGGATCTTTCTGGACCAAGTTTAGGCTCATGGGAAAGTCTTCAGAACAGTCGAGCTCACATTTAATTTTTCATTAATTAAAGATATTGTTATTAATAAATAGCTGAAAGAAAAGGGGAAGAAATCACTTCAGGATATAATCAAAATTGTCAACTTCTGGGGTCATAATAGTTTCTTTGCTTTACACCAGGGAACCTCAAACCACACAGTTATTGATTATTTTCCTATAATTATATAGTTATGTTTTATTCCCTAATTATCAATGTAATTATTTTAGACAGTGTCATCATATTTACAAAGTCCAAACCTGTGATACAATCTATGCATGTGTAAACCTACAGAAAAGTAAAAAAAGGTAGAAAATGTTAAATAAATAAATTAAAACTTTTTTTTTATCCCAAAGCTGTTTGGAAGAATCAGGTTTCCTTGGTAGTATAAATAATTTTTTGGAGCAAAACTGCCACTGGCTGTTACACAGGCAAATGGTCTGAAACCGAAGCATTCGTACATCATGGCAGAATGTTCCAGGGTTACTTTAGACAGAAACTAAGAAGGTGTTTCCTGGGAAGATTATCTTTATCACAGTTATCACTTGACAAAGTAAAACAGGTCTTGCCTGGTCTATATAGCTTGGGTTTCTTTTAAGTTTTAAAACCTGTATTGCGAAACTGAAACAAAACATGTCTGACCTGGAGTGTAGAGCAGGACATCCACAGCCTGAGGAGACGTCAAGTCCAGACAAGGGTTGATTTTATGTTTCAGTGTCTCCGATGTTGTTTTAGGCACCATTATAGGTACTGTTGAAAAACAATAATCTGTAAAAACTCGGTTTTGCCCAAGGTGGAACTTTAGTACAGTTTAATACTGATTATCCAAGCCAAAGGTGTATGGGCATGTTAGATGTGAAGGCTAAAATCTATCAAAACTGAAAGTATCAGGATAGGAAATGCATAATAGCCATCACAATGTCTTATAATAATAATAATAATAATAATAATAATAATAATAATAAAAAAAGAGACACAAGATAAAATATTACGCACTGAAAATTTGATGATTTCAAGTGTTTCAAGTATGTAATGCTTATTCGCTTCATGTTTGAGCAAATGCATCTGCAACCAAGAGAATTCACAGAGCATCTTGATCTAGCTTGTAATTACCAACCTTCTCGTTTCATTGTGTCGAAGTAGGCCAATTTAGAAGCAGCGTAAATAGCTTTCTGAGACTGGAGACATCTGACCACAGCATCCATCAGCAGGGCATTTGTCAGAGCCTGTTGTATGTACTGATGGTCCTGGAGATGGATACAAACAGTCCACAAGTTTACATTTCTTCACAGATTGTACATCAGAATTAATTAGTCAACTAACCTCATAAGAATTTCCAGCCATAGTACATTTCTGACACTATCAGAAATGTTCACACTGTTTTGTTGTACCTAAGCCCATCATATTAAGATCCATAGAGGAAGAACAGAACGCACTTATTGTCCTTATTATCCTTTTGTGATCAAATGTCAGAAAAGCTCGGGAGGACCTTCAGTAAACATTGTGTTCTGGTTTATTTCCAACCTAATGACATACTGTACTCAGACAAAAACCTGCATTCCCGAAAGTCCAGATAACAACAGAATGAATGCATTTCTATACAGGGAGCAGGGATGTGTGCACTGAAAATTCTAAATGTGGCAAAACAGGTCAGTTCACAGCTGTCTACCTTCACCTAAACAAAAAAAAGCACTCCTTTGAGAACTAGATACTGTACTTCTTCTCAAGAAAAATCCAGGTTTAAAAGGGAAATTTAAGAAGCCATACATGTCAAACTGGAATGTCCATTTCTGACCAGAGGGGAACATCTGAGACACCATCAGTCATTACTACTTACAATGCCATCCTGACACATCCATGTTTACTCTGACACACTATTTTAAACTTTTTAAGACCATTTTACTTATGACGTTATGTTAGTCTCATGACATCACAGGTATGACTTGGAGTGTTTGAATAACAAGGATTTTTATAAAGTGCTCCATGTACAAGGCTAATCTAAAGTATATTTACATTGTCGCTTCTATGTTAAAACCTAATTCACAGGGACATGGAGTGTACTATAAGAGGTGTTCAAGTCAAACCAGGACTTTTGATTCTGCAAAAAAAACAACACTGTTACAAGTTCCTTATTTGTTGTTTCTCTATACACTCCCCTGCTACTTATCCCACTAAAGTTTCACTAGTGTTTGGATACCTTCAAAGTAGAAATTTTCTTCAGTGCCGGTGCTTCACATTTGAAATGCTGGCCTCCAAGGAACTCCTTTAAAGGTGAAACATGTGAAAACAGCTGGGAGTGAGGTCAGGCCTGTACAGGGGAAGTGGGGTCCAAGTGGTATGTGTGAATGTGTGCCCCAGTCCCACAGACGGATGCGTTTCATCTGCCATGTGGCAACAAGTTATCCGTCGATTTTCAAAGGATCACTGTACGATCTGAAATCTGTAAGTGTCAGGGATTTCTACTGGTTTCCGCCTTCAATATAATTGTTTATATGGTGCATTTTTCTGTAAGTTAATGTTTATTTAGCAGTTATGGAAGGACTCTCCAGTGTCAGCGCTTTGTCACAGTCAGAGGTAAAGCTGTAGCTTAGTTTTTCCTACCGTCCTAGCAAAGCATGAGGATGGAACCTTGTTAAGAAGATGCATTTTTTTTTCTTATTAACTTAAATAGTTATAGCTCCTACAACTTAAGCGTCATCACGTCATGACATTTCCACAACATTTGAACTATTGTAATTGTTGTGAAATTGCTTCAGTATAAAGTGAATAAACATGTTGGGACACGTGTATAGTCATATTTACGTGTTACACATAGTGTAGTTTTGTTCTTTACCTTTTATGCCTACCAGGGCAATCTAACAAATGTTGTACAGAGAATACAGCAGAAAAAAACTTAAACAAACCTTGTGTTCATCTGACATTTTCTTTCCTGCCCACAGCTCCTTAATCATCAAATGCCAAAGATCACACTCAGATTTCAGATTCGCCTCGAAAGTCTCCCTCCTCGTGCGGGTCTTAATCTTCAAAGAAGGGATCCTCAGAAGAAGTAAAGGAGCTGACGATATTTTCACTTCCTGAATGAAAGGAAGGGACAAAGCCTTTAAAGTCAGGAGGAGCACTGAGAAAAGGTCTCAGGTTAAAAGCATCACCAGAGGCAAGAATATCCCACATATATAACATAAATGGAACACAAGTGATTTATTTCCTTTGTATGCAAGAATACGGTCTCACCTCTATGTCTCTGAACTTGGCGACCTCTACATAACCTGGGCGTCCCTCTGTGAGGAGAAAGAGTCGGCGTGGGGTCATGGCGATCTTGCCCACTCCATGGCTAGTCTTCACCGATGATGAGAGCTTGTACACTTGCTCGTTGGCCTCCAGGTGGTCAAGCACAGCCACAGGCAAATATACATCTTGCGCTTCAGCCTCTGTCTCCTTCCAGATGGTATAGAAGAAGCGGAAAACCTCCGGGTCCACCTGCTTCTGTTGACCTGTAGGGGGAACACAGAGGCATTGTTCAAATTGAACTGGTCTCGGATTGGGTTCGTCTCTTCCAACATCACTTGAATATTTTAGATGGACTGCATTTGTAATCATTGACTATAAATAGAAGGAAATGTATAGATATCTAAAGGTGTAAAGGTAAATACTTATGAGTCATGCTGTAAATTGTTTGTCTCTGTTCATTTCCTCATTTCATGACAGATTCCAGAATATGACTTACTGGAATGATAAGGGTGAGGTGATGAGTAGCAATAAATGACAACGATATATTAGCCTCATGTGTCCATTAAATGTAAAATGTTTGTGTAAAGATGTCCAACATATTATATGGAACACGATCATTGCAACTGTACATATAAAGCAACAATTTCTTGGCTGTCACTGAGTATCTACATCTATTCTGGCTTCCCATATCTATTTTAATACGTCTATCACACAAACTGTTGTTTATTTATAGTAAAGTAAAGGCATAATCCATGTCAGGATAGCGGTAGATCTGTAACCTATCCTGAGATTGTTGGCTGTGAAGTGGGAGTTCAACCTGAAAGTTTTGCCAGTCCATTCACTCATGCATTCACCCTTACTGGAAAGTAAGTGTAGCCAATTCTGGTAAGCAATTCAATTCAAAAAGTTATTTGAATCTTGAACTGAATGAATGAATATATTTTTGGCTGGTGGGAGGGAACCCGCATACAGTAATGTGGATCCTGGAGCTGTATGTAATGTATATATATATCTTTGTTACATATAGATGTAGGTAGTTAGCATTAGCCAAGAAATGTGTGTGTCTATAAGTGTGAGAGAGAGTGTGTATATATACACACACTACCGTTCAAAAGTTTGGGGTCACTTTCTAACTCCTGATTTAGATTTCTTTCTACATTGTAAAGGAATGCTGAAGGCGTCCAAAAAATGCATTAATCTCCTTTGAACAGTTGATATTGAGATGTTTCTGCTACTTCTGCTCTGTAAAGACTTCATAACGCCTCTAATCTGAGCTGCTGTTAATTGGTAATTTTTCAGGCTGATAACTCTAAATGAACTTCTCGTCTGCACCAGAGGTAGGTTTTAGTCTCGCTCTCCTGGGACGGCCTTCATGAGAGCCAGTTTCATTATGGTTCTCGATTTTGCAAATGCACTTGACAATACTGTGCTTGCAAGAACTATTACAGAAAGGCCGACCTCTGTGTCTTCAACAAAAACAACAGTTAGTTGTTATTTTTTGTTATGTAATTAACCCATTCCATATGTGTTATTTTATAGTTTTGAAATCCCCAGTATTGTTGTAGAATGTAGAAAATAAATTACTAAACAAAACCCAAGAAATTTGCAAGTGACCCCAAATTTTTGAACGGTAGTGTGTATATATATATATATATATATATATATATATATACACACATATATACACACACACACACACATACATACTGTACACTGTATAAACACACACATACATAAAACATGCAGTGATCAACGATGAGCTTGGTTTAAATTGTAAAAAGAGGAATCAATATAAAATCAACACTACTTCAAATTTATTCTGGATTACAAAGATAAAAAAATCCACAATCATTAACCAGCAGCATGCCAGGATGACCTCCTAAAGAGCTAAGCATGGAGAATGAAAGCTTTGGGCTGAACAGCCGACTGGATTTAAGATTAAAGCAAACAGTTAAGTTAAACAGCTAAAAGCAGATCCGGCAATAAATGAGTAATGAATGACACACTTGCGCGCGCACACACATGCACACAGAACCTTTAGATGCAGTTAATTAACGAGTGCAGCATGGGCCAAGCTTACCATCTGGTGAGGAATCAAGGTAAAAAACAGACTGGGCTGTGACCTTCGCTGTAGACTCCATACCTGGCAAACCACATCCACTTTCATTAGTCTGTACTGCGGCAGGGCATTCACCACTTAAACCAGTGGTTCTCAAACATTTTCTGTCATTCCCCACTTAAGGAGGTGGACGAATTTTCAAGCCCCACTTGTCAACAAAATAATAACGAAATCGGCCAAGTTTACCGTTTATTGAAATATCAATTTCTAAACCAATAAGATCAAATAACACCAAGTTCAAAACAGATAAAATACACGTGCAATTGTTATAAAATTGTTATAAAAGGCTTACGTTGTCACTTATCTTTGTATAACTGACCCAATGTAGTTTTTTTTGCACTGGCCAATTCTGTATGCAACTTTGAATGAAGCCATTTGTGCTTTGCTGTCCACTGATTCAGATTTTACCGTGCGATTATCCTGCTGTCTGTATTCTGCCAGCTTTCTTTCAAAAAAGCGGTTCATTAACATGACTGGAGTGTGTTGTCCCTAATTTGTTGGGTCTCATGCTGTCTGTTGCCAGCGGTTTAAGACACATAACACACACAGGTCTCTCCTCTGCCCCCACCGTTTCCCACCATGAAGCCAAGCGTAAGAAATGCTTACATCATACAGTATTTTCTTTTCGGCTGGATTTTTGGTTGATTAGGCTGATCGTGCTGAATCGCCTGCTTTTTTGTGGTCCATGTAAGAAATGTATCCATTGACATTATTATGCTCACTACATACAGTACGCTACTGACCCGGTTTGTGATCGCGGTAAAGTTAGTTTTATATTTGCATATTCGCATCTCCGGCTTCAATAGCTGCGTAAATAAACCTGTGAATAAGATACCCACATACATTTCCTCTCTGCATTGTCTTTAAGATACACCCGCCTTTTTTCTCGATTAAGCACCTAAATTATACATGTTTGAAAGCTTAAACATCGTTATTCTCTACAGCGCAACAGTGATTTAGGGATCATCGCAAAATGCTGCACACCAACAAAAAGCGTCGAACGATATTGATCTTCCCTTTTGTTCAGTGCCTGAAGGATCAAAAACCAACTTTGTTGCCACACTGGAAACTAAAAACCAGACTAGTACTGCCTGATAAAATATTAATTTTTAACAAAAATACAGAAACATCAGCATACACATTGGAATGAATGATAATTACATACATAATACCAAAATATTCCTTACATTGTTCCTCTGCAATTAACATGCCGATGTTAAACAGTTATTGTTGCACTATGGTTCCACTGATGTTATTTTAATTTACTTGTATTAATGATCCATTTCTCTGTGTGTGATTGTTTACTTTTGAGAGTACGCTCTTCATTGTCAATAAAGAAAAGCATGAATTAGAATAGGTACTTTCCTATTATTTTCCACAAATTTCCTCCCGTTCATTGCGCCCCACCTGTCATGTCTGTATTCCCCACTAGTGGGGCGTGCCCCACACTTTGAGAACCACGGACTTAGACAAACTACAAGAACTTTTTTTAGTGACCATATTCTCTCTCTTTTCTTCCCTAAATACAAACAACTAGTTATTTTTAAACCTCCCCCACCAATCGCTGTCAGGATTCATAAATAGACAAATTAATGCCAGTAATTATTCCCCTTGCAATTCATCACCATGGGGAAAACCACAATGCTATCAGACATTTTAGTGTAAATTATGGTCGTCTCTGCCATGATAACAAGACCCGGCCTCAAATTCATCCAGTCATCTATATCGCTTATCCTGTACAGGGTTGTGGAGGGGCCAGGGGCCTATCCCAGGAGACAACCTGGACAGGGTGGCAATCCATCACATGGTGCAGGGACACACACACTCACACACGTACACAAGTAATTTGGGAACACCTTATCTGCACGTCTTTGGACTGTGGGAGGAAACCATAGTATCCACAGGAAACCCATCAAGTACGGAGAGAACATGGGAATCAAACTGTCGAACCTGGAGGTGCGAGGTGACAGCGCCAATCACTAAGCCACTGTGCCACTTGGCCTAAAATAATTCTTTCAAACAGATAATGACCACAAACACGCATCAAAAACACTTTCATTTCAAAATCTCTTTCAGCCTTTCTGATCTGAACCCTATTTTAAACCAGTGGTTAAAATGAAAAGGGGGCATCAACATGCACAAGACTTAGAATATTGGGGAACATGGAAAGCCTTTATATGGAGCATTGGTCCAAATCCCTCTACAACTCTTCTTATACTAGTAGCATATTACAGAAAGTCTCCATACAATAAGGTGGCAATATTATGGAACCGACTTAAATCAATTCATTACCATTTATTCAGGCTTGTAAGGAAGGGAAAGTGGGCTGATCCCCAGTACAGCATAACAATCACCTTAAACATTACTACAAATCATCTCACAGGAAGGAATCCCTCAGTCTATCCTGAAGACTTTTAGGATGAATTGTTTTATCTATACACCACCTTACAAAACGTAGCTATATGGGTTTTTTTTTTTTTAGGAAAGATAAATATCAAATGGTTCTCTTCATTTGTTTATCTGTGCACTTAAATTAACCTGTGAGGAAACGACAAAAAGATAATATAAATTTTGCTAACAGTTCCCTGCCCCGGATGTTTTTTCTTTTGTCCCTCTTCTGTGCTGTCAGATCCAACCACCCCCCCCCCTTCCCAGTGTATCACTCACCTACTGTAAGAGCCTGAAACAGGCGCTGGATGGTTCCCAGGTCTTTAACGATGCCTGACTCCTGCACACGGCGCACAAAATCATCCAAAAACAGGTGTGTGCGCGGGAGCTCAAACTTCTTCACTGAGCCGCCATCAGGGTAGTCATCCTGGCTGCAGCTTTTCTTCACTCGACTGATGAGGCGCTTCAGCTCTGGCCGTCCCTCAGCCACGCGGCGCTCTTCTGTCCTTAGTGTGTCCGTCAGCATAGTCACCAGCTCTAGAGGGAAGATGTCCATATCTGTTTTGTGGAGACTCTGGAAGTCCATCAGAGCGTCCAGCCGTTTCCCTGCCACGGAACAGATCAGGCCGCGGAGGTAGTAGTAGCGTGCTAGCAGGGACGAGTCCTCTGGTGTTGCAGAGTTTATGGCCTTGCTGAGTTGACTGATGAGTTCGGAATAATAGTTTTGAACATAGTGATAGGCCAGAGGAGGAGGGAATTCTGGGAGTTTGAATGTTTTGACTGGCTTTGGGGGAATCTTGAAAGCTGTAAATATTTGACAGGAAATAAAGAGAAATAAAGAAATTATTTGTAAATTTTCAATATACAATCAAGTGCTACAGTTTTTGAATATACAGTGGTGTGAAAAACTATTTGCCCCCCTCCTGATTTCTTATTCTTTTGCATGTTTGTCACACAAAATGTTTCTGATCATCAAACACATTTAACTATTAGTCAAAGATAACACAAGTAAACACAAAATGCAGTTTTTAAATGAGGGGTTTTATTATTTAGGGAGTAAAAAAATCCAAACCTACATGGCTCTGTGTGAAAAAGTAATTGCCTCCTGAACCTAATAACTGGTTGGGCCACCCTTAGCAGCAATAACTGCAATCAAGCGTTTGCGATAACTTGCAACGAGTCTTTTACAGCGCTCTGGAGGAATTTTGGCCCACTCATCTTTGCAGAATTGTTGTAATTCAGCTTTATTTGAGGGTTTTCTAGCATGAACTGCCTTTTTAAGGTCATGCCACAACATCTCAATAGGATTCAGGTCAGGACTTTGCCTAGGCCACTCCAAAGTCTTCATTTTGTTTTTCTTCAGCCATTCAGAGGTGGATTTGCTGGTGTGTTTTGGGTCATTGTCCTGCTGCAGCACCCAAGATCGCTTCAGCTTGAGTTGACGAACAGATGGCCGGACATTCTCCTTCAGGATTTTTTGGTAGACAGTAGAATTCATGGTTCCATCTATCACAGCAAACCTTCCAGGTCCTGAAGCAGCAAAACAACCCCAGACCATCTCACTACCACCACCATATTTTACTGTTGGTATGATGTTCTTTTTCTGAAATGCTGTGTTACTTTTATGCCAGATGTAACGGGACACGCACCTTCCAAAAAGTTAAACTTTTGTCTTGTCGGTCCACAAGGTATTTTCCCAAAAGTCTTGGCAACCATTGAGATGTTTTTTAGCAAAATTGAGACAAGCCTTAATGTTTTTTTTGCTTAAAAGTGGTTTGCGCCTTGGAAATCTGCCATGCAGGCCAGTCTCTTTCTTATGGTGGAGTCGTGAACACTGACCTTAATTGAGGCAAGTGAGGCCTGCAGTTCTTTAGATGTTGTCCTGGGGTCTTTTGTGGCCTCTCGGATGAGTTGTCTCTGCGCTCTTGGGGCTAATTTTGGTCGGCCGGCCACTCCTGGGAAGGTTCACCACTGTTCCATGTTTTTGCCATTTGTGGATAATGGCTCTCACTGTGGTTCGCTGGAGTCCCAAAGCTATAGAAATGGCTTTATAACCTTTACCAGACTGATAGATCTCAATTACTTTTGTTCTCATTTGTTCCTGAATTTCTTTGGATCTTGGCATGATGTCTAGCTTTTGAGGTGCTTTTGGTCTACTTCTCTGTGTCAGGTAGCTCCTATTTAAGTGATTTCTTGATTGAAACAGGTGTGGCAGTAATCAGGCCTGGGGGTGACTACAGAAATTGAACTCAGGTGTGATAAACCACAGTTAAGCTATTTTTGAACAAGGGGGGCAATCACTTTTTCACACAGGGCCATGTAGATTTGGAGGTTTATTTCTCCCTTAATAACGTAAACCTTCATTAAAAAACTGCATTTTGTGTTCAATTACGTTATCCTTGACTAATAGTTAACGGTTTTTGATGAGCAGAAACGTTTAAGTGTGACAAACATGCAAAAGAATAAGAAATCAGGAAGGGGGCAAATAGTTTTTCACACCACTGTACAATTAAAACAAAATTAAGACAAAGAAAAAAAAAAAAAAAAAAAAAAAAATTTTTTATATATATATATATATATATATATATATATATATATATATATATATTTATTTATTTATTTATTTATTTATAAAAAAATCAAATAAAAAGAAAAAATTATTATTGAGAGCGGAATGTCATGAAAGTGCCGCTACATAAGCATAAGCGTATACTGCAGTTATCAGGTGCTAATAAAAAGAAACAGTGAAAAGAAGTTTCCATGTTCACAACAGGAAAGATCAGGTCTCAGGAGATTAGTAGATATTAATAGTGTCCACGCCCTAGCTTCATTATATTGTTCTCTGCCAAATATTTTATTGTAAAATAGAGGTCAATTTCCATTTAAAATTACCCAAATATTTACCCTTAAACTAAAGAAAATGAATCTTTATAATAAGTTTATAAATACTACCACATGAACAAAATTGTTGTGTGTGAAAAAAATTGTCATTCAGAAATAACATTATGCATACCTGACTTGACTGTGGCTCTCTTGTCATATTTCTGGAAGGACAGCTGACGTATGGGTGCCATCAGAGAGGAGTCCTCTACCAGGTTGGGCAGACTCATACCCAGCCTCTTGCGCAACTGGTAATCCGGCTTTTTGTGTGCCAACTCCTTTAAATCGGGCCTCTGCAGGGACTCTGGCATGGTCCTCATCCTGAAAGGCGTAGAGCTTGTACATTATATTCATAGTGTAGTGAACTTTAATGCTTCAGAAAAAGCTGATGTAGTATTTTTTTGATGTAGTGTGATTAAGATGCATGCAGGTTTAACTGTCCAAAGTGGCTAATGTAAATGCAGAAACTTGCAACACATGTAAAACCATGCAGTGCAGCTTCTATATAAAAGGTATAAAAAGGATATTATGAAACTATTCTTCTTATACACTTCTCAACTTTAGCCACAAATTGTGCGACTGCTGCTACCAAAACACTACTGTGTGTGTCCTGCAAACTGGCCTTTATAATAAATTTATACAGTATACACACTCACTGCAATTTGGAAACACCAATTAATCTAATTGCCATGTTTGTGACTGGGGGAGGAAACCAGAGCACCCAGAGCACGAGGAGAACATCCACATTCCATGCACAAAGACCCTGATGCGGGAATTGAACCCGGACCTTGAAGATGAAGGTGACAGTACTAACCACTAAGCCACCCTGTATATTTTAGTGTCCATTGTTTTTATACTGCATCTTAGGCAACTTCACATGGGAAAAATGCTATCAATTTATTAATAAGATTTCAATCACAAAATTATAAGTCTGGGGCCATGCAGAAACTAGGCTTAAGCCTTGCCATGTTAAAATAATAACAACAAAAATAAGCTAAACAAAAAGTATTAAATCCATAACCTCAGAGATTTTAATCAATAGACTAGAGAATAAAATTATGAGAGACTAAAAAATAAATAAATAAATAAATAAATAAATAACACTCCAGTGAACAACTATTAAGAATGCCGCAGTCAATTTACCTGTAAGCTTCTGCTTGAGTATTTTTCTTCATCTGTGCAAAAGCATCCATCTTCTTATTTAAACAATCTTTTAAAAAAGAATGAAATATGTGTGTATCCAAGACCTGCACAAACAAAGATAAAGGTGTGTTCATTTATGCTTACCTACATGATAACATGAACAGTAAATGTGTAGATGTGTTTGTGATTACAGCAGGTGTGAATATTTGATTGCTACACCTTTTTGTAAAATGGCTGGTCTGCTGGATTCTGTGCCCTGAAAAACTCCTGACTGTTGAATACTCGATGCTCAAAGTTTAGGTGGTCATGAACCTCTCTAATCAATGTGGGAAACAGAATAATCACTCAGAAATCTGGTCTCACTATCAGTGATCACATAAAGTGTTTCACTATAAGCAGGAAGCAGAACGACATCTGACACAAGACTTCAAAAGTTATTTAAACAAACATCTGACCTGAAGATGTTGACAATTAGTTCGAGGCTGATATTCAAGATTTCTGAGTTGAGTTTGCGCTGCCACTGACGTCTGCGACTCCGCACCTCAGACACGTCCATGCAGCTGCCATGTCTGCACGACTCTAGGTCATAGTGAATCCGCAGCCCCTCTACGCTGCACAGACACACTCAAGTTATTCCTCTGTTCAATATCATACATGCTGATTTAGTTGACTATTTGATGGGACTTTCTGGTTTTTCATTTTCCATAGAATTACACCTTCAGTATACAGAGGGGTCCATAAAGTGTACACATACTTAAACAGTTGTTATCTCTACCTTTTTCTAAAACTCGAATTGAATTATGGAAGAAATGTGTTGTATTATGTTTCCTCTAAAGATGTCAGTAGTCGCACAATTGTTAATGCCATCATGTGACCATAAAATTATATTTTTCATGTTGAAAAAAAAAAAACCTTTTTTTGGGCCTCTCTGTACTTACTTAATGTAATTTATGTTCCAGAAAAACAATATATATATATATATATAAAAAAAAATCTTACTCAACACAGAAGTAAGAATGAAATGATTTCATTTTATACTTCCTTCTCTAAAATAAAGAATAAAAATGCTATGGATGCAAAATGCACATATATTCTCAGTTTGTTAGGAAGCTGGGATTCAGAAAACAGGGTCACCCATATTACAGCACCCCTGGAGCAGTCAGAGTTAAGAGCCATGCACAAGGGCCAACAGTGTTAGCTTTATAACAACCATATTTGCTTTTGTGTGTTAGACCACGGCACCTTTGTTGGCAGCCTACCCAACTTTTAGTTTATATAGTCTTAAAATAAATGAAATGTAAGTAACACTTAATATGTAGTATGGTTGCAAATCACTTCATCAAGCCAGCGACCACTGCTGCTACTACATCCTTCTTTTGTGATGCTGTTTCTGAAGTGCGTTGGAGAGAGAATATTAAAAACTGTATCAGCTTCTCTTCTTACCGTCTTTTAAAACATTCTGTGGCAGCCACTGGTATATCTGGCAAGTCTGCAGCATTTGATGAAGTTACTGTTCCATTATCAATATCAATCAGGATCAGATCATCTGTCTCCTAATGAGGTAAGAAGAAACAACTTCATTCTCAAATATTCAAGTTCATAATACTTACAAGACCAATGTTTAATATACCGTATTTATGTATGTATTTTTTGCAATTACAAGCTACATTTTTTATTTTTTTTTTAGTTTTTTTAATTTTATTTCAAGAGATAGGGAAAAAAAGAAAAACTAAGGGCTAGTCCTGCTATAAGGAAGTTGATAACAGAAAGGAATTGTCATGGATCAGCCAGATCAGTTTGGTACAGTCACATTTATAATTTCTAATGTGCTCACTCCACTTCTCACTTGCCCCCTCAACTCTGGTTCCTCTGTTCATGGTATCTCTGACAGGTGCACCTGAAAAGCTTTCGGCTTCACGAGAGATTCACTCTTCCCCAGAGCATCATCTCTTGTGTGCTGCTTTTTGAGTTATTCTAGTGCTTCAATCTTGTTCTGGACTCGACCTCACAGATTTTTGATTACATTGACTTGTTTTCAGTAGGATTTCCTGGCTTTTGATGTTTGTTTCGCCAATTTTTTGGCGAAACAAAATGAAATTTGTGTTTTTAAACCATGTCTGGCGTATGGAATTATGAGACTGGATTTGTCTAACCCTAAAATGTCCTTTGATCATCACTTTGACTTCCCATTTTTGATCTGTGGTGCCCTTTTTGTCTATGAGATTGCACTCATTACCATATTTCACCGAGCTGCGTGCGGACTGGATCTCCCTCTCCTAGTGTCAATTTAAACTTTGAATCACGATAATTTCCCTTGCACTCTTTTGAACACTATTAAACAGTTGAACTTTAAATCAGTCTCTGCATCTGTTTTTGGGTCCATCCCGCCAGCCCGGTTTAGCTGGTGCATGACAAACAAGCTTTTCAGTTGTTCTACACCATTATATGTAACAAAATATGTATTAAAGTATGTGTTATTTCCAAATAAATAAATTTAAATTGTTGCAGTACAAGAGGAATAAATTACTTCTATTACAGGATAACAAAATTAACTTTTTGTCAGCAATAGTAACTTTACTTTATGCCATGTTGGAATGGCTACACTACAAACAAATCCAAGCCAAATATGATCAAACTTACTGCAGCTACATCTTCTAGGTGCTGAACATGGCAACCCATGAGGTAAGAAGTAGGAGCCATGAGGAAGTCCATCATCTCTCGGGAAAGAACAGGAACGTAAGGGTGTTGCCAGCGCAGTGGGTGGATGAACAGCATGAAGCACTCAGCCACCAGCGTGAGCCTGGCCCATTGCGAGGAGAAGAACACAAGCCGCTGCTCCGTCAAGATACTACAGATCACCTGCAGAAACAGGCTGAGTTCTTGGGTATGGACTCCAAATGCAACAATTCAGTTAGGTTTTTAACTTTTTTTTTTACTTAAATTGCTAATTATATTAGAACTTAATCAGCTATCAAACTTGCAAAAATATAAAAACACACAAATAAAAAATTTAATAAAATAAAAAAAGTGCTACATACCTGTAAGATCTGCTCAGGTCGAAAGCAGAGAAAAGGTAGATGGAGATCCAGGTCCACGGCAGGACAGTCCTTATCTTCTCTAGGTGGAAGAATGATCTGCAGGGGTTTTAGGTTAAATGCCTATAAAGAAAAACAGTAAGAAATAAATATGAACAAAAAAATCTAATATATATTAGCAAATGTTATTTTTCTAAAGGAAAAAACATTTAATTCATTATGGTTAATTATGGTTGGTGGTTTATATTAGCTAATATTTGTTATTTGACCCTTAAAAAGAAACATGTCCAAATTTCTTCCACAAATGTGCAGACTAATAGGTTCTTTTATTAGTCGTTAACTTTGTGCCAAAATCCATACATTGTAAAAGATTATAATTGATTAAATAAAAGGTCTATACACATGTTAAATTCAGATTGTATTTCAAAATCTCTGGTTTACTGTATGAGTTTAAAAAAAAAAAAAAAAAAAAAAACCCAAAAAAAACAAACATTAATTATTTGGTTATTGTCAAGAAAATGTTGACTGATGAAGTTTTCATATTCTTTACTTGATCTTTATAATAACTATTTAAACACTTATTTAAGAAAAAAGTAATAGTCATTATTACATTATACTTTGTTACTAAACTTATTAAATACTAAATAATTTTGGTGTACCTGGTGTTCCCTGCGAAATAGTCACTTCTAACAGGAACTGGTGACCAATTTTTAACTAATCTCCCTAAAGCAACTCACCACTTGCAGCTGTCCAGGTGGCGGGATGGGCACCAGTGCCAATTTGGCTGAGAATTCCCTCACCTGCTCCTCGAACTCAGACATCCGTGACGTCTTGAGCTGGACGAGGAAGCTAGGGGTGTGCACAGAAGACAGAGTCAACAAATTCTCAGAAAATAATTCAAACAGATTTCATGCATAATTAGTGATGGTACTCACGCGGACAGGCAGTCTCTTAGAGCGGTGTAGTAAGGGTATTTGGAAATAAGGCAGATTCCATAGGCTGTGAATAGCTTTTTTGGTTTGGACAAATAGTGCTCATTTTTGTATGTTATACTGTTCACAGATACCTAAAATACAAAAAGTAGTGTGGTTAACAATATTAGTTTCATTCAAATGAATTAATTGAAATAGTTTGGTTATTGACTTATAACACACACTAGCAGTACTCTAATTTCAATGTGGTGTACCAGTGGCAAATATTTCACCCAAGCTGTATTGCAGGATCTCTCACCTGTATGGATTTATAATACTGAACGACCACTCCATGTGTCTGGTTCCCAAGGACATCTGTGAAAACCAGGAAGTGATAAGAGTCCTCTTGACTCTCATTGACGACTCTCAAGCCATCTAACCAATGAGAGAGAATCACATTTAACAGTGGTAAAATGTTCTTGTGAAGTATTAAGAAGGTCTAAAAAGCTTCACCTGGGAAACAGAGCTGAGGCAGGGCAATGAGGTCGATGTCTTTAGGCACACTCTGATCATCTGTCGCGATCTTGGTCCCGTTGCTGGATGACTCAGATCTCTCTCTTTTCTTTTTTAAGAATGAGCGTCTCCTCTGGACCCTACTGAAGGCTGAGACGTAACCTTGATCATCGCTTGTGTCTCCTTTAGTCACAAAAGGCGGTGCATGGACCTGTAACACCTCAGCCTCCAACAGCACTGGCTCTTTCTCTTTGCCATTCTGCAGCTGAGAATGAGAAGATAATAATTACCCATTATTTGTGACCTATAAATATCTATTCATTAATGTTTTGGTTAAAATATAGAGCTTAGGGTAAAAGTTTGCATCACCTTGGTTTCGAGGTAAAAAAATGTATATCCATATCTTTATTTTATAATGATTATTTAACTAAGTTCCCCATAAATTCAATAAAAATATGTTTATAAAAACCTGGCAGAACATGTTTTAAATATGGCAGAGTTAACAGTCCTGCTTGAACTCCAGCTTAAAGTATTAATCTGAACATGATTCATTGAGGTACCTATGTAATTGCTTAAACTTGTAAGCGTGTTCAGAGTAAGGTCATGCAAACTTTTGCACTCAACTGTATGGAGTCACATTACCGTGTGTAAATCCTTCAGGCAATCACTGGATGCTCCTACAACCACACAAGCTTCCAGCAGTCCTAACGGGATGTTATTCGCCATTTGAATGACGCCTCATCTGATCGCACGCATTCAGGTCTCTGTGACAAAGCTTTCTCCACACTCACAATAATAATGTGCTGGAACATCAGCCTCGTCTAGCCCTGTTCAAACAGACATGCGGCAAGACAGTGTTCAGGCCACTTGATGAAGTTTCTCAAAGCAAAAGAGGAAGTAGAATTTATTGATTATACTCTTTATATCAGGACGTAACTGATACAACCACATTGCAGAGATACATGACAATAAAACATTTAAGTAGGAGGTTCAGGAAACTTTTTATTAAAAACACACAACATAAAACTGCTGCATCTTAATATTAAAATAGTGAAGAAAAAAATGCATTAAGCAACAACTATATTATTTTCTTATATACAGTGTCTTTTTGCCTGTATTCCAACATCAAACTTAAGAATACTATAATGGGATTTTTGAAGCTTATTTCAAAATGACCAAATAAATATTTAGATACCATTAACAAATAAATATTTAGATGCCCTTTAAAAACAAACAGCTTAATTGTATTGACAAAATTTTTAACAATCCAAATTTTGACTAGTATATATTTTCTTGAGCCCCGCATTAAACATTTTAAACAAGGCATTCTTGTGTTTATTTGAAAACCACCTGTATGGTTGACTGACTATGATAAATCTATGACTGGGAGGTCTCACACCTGAATGTTTATCCATAAGACCAGCCTTGCGGTCAAGACTATCTTAAATCTAAGAGATTAAGGAGACTGTTATAAATGATCAGCAAAGCTCTGAACCTTCTTTGGAGTACTGTGATAACCAGTAGTACAAATCAGAATAAATTTAAGGCTTAACCCAGACACTATGGCCTACTATGTGCTTGGGCACTTGTATGAGAAGATGCTAGTTACCTAGCTCACCGGCTGAAACAGGAGAACCTGTGCAGACCTCAACAATATCATTGACTCTTTAGAGATGTGGCCTCTATGGGAAATTTGCCAGAAGGAAATCTCTTCTGACAAAGATTAACAATAACAAAATATGGCAGCTTTTGAGCAAAAAGAAAAAATAATTCTAAAACAAAAAATTATAATAAAAATAGATTAAGTCTAATATTACATAAATAAATAATTATCTTATATTATACATATCTAATCTTATATCTAATCTATATAATATCTACTGTAGTAATTAAATCTATTATTATGTAATATAATGTTTTTCAGATAAAATACAGCTTGCCTATAGTAGACAACACAATGAAGTATGGTTGGTCCTTCCATCAAGTATGGTTGTTTTAGCACCACGGTGTTCAACAGGAGAAACTGTGAATCTTGTTGGCCCAAGGCCAACACAGTCCAAGTGGAAATTCAGGTCAAATTCTTGAGGGAAACCTGTTCTAGTTAGCCAGAAATCTCTGTGGAGATGCGAAATACTTTATATCCCAACAGCACAACCAGCCAACTGTACAACGTGTAATAAATGATTTTGAATACGTTCCAATAGAGCATTGTTTTATATTTCGTATATAATCTATCTATCTATCTATCTATCTATCTATCTATCTATCTATCTATCTATCTATCTATCTATCCAGTATAGTGTCACTATAAAGAGGTAGAAGAATTTGACAGTGCAATACTTTCTGGAAAACGCATCACATATAAATAAACTGTATAAAGGCACAACAGAATTTGTGTCACTTTAGACGGAAACCTCCTCAGTACAGAAGTTGACTATAAACTGACTATACTTACTTAAAATACATTCCTTTTAATGTAAGAAATTATACACATAACTATACAATAAATAAATAAATATGTTGGGTGATAACACATTTGAGCCACTATAAAGTGGAGTCTATTATTTATTTATTTAATTCATTACAGTGATGGAAATCACAATCCATCCTTATGAAAATGATTATATTTATTAGAGAGCATGTCTGGTTATTTTGATTAAAAGGGTTTACCCTTTAAAAAAAAAAAAAAAATTATATATATATAAAATAATAACAACAACAACACTTGGCTGGCTAGACAAATATACCAAATATTATTGTATTGTAAATGGCTAAATAGGCTTGCTCATTAGGGACCTGGTTTTCTGTACATCTGCTCTGTGACAAGCTATGGTTCAACATTCTACACAAATAAAAATTAACCAAATAACAGACCATAACCCATTCTGAAACTAAACTGGATGTTAAAGAACTGTTTTTGTCTTCCTAACAAAGATCAATTCTTTGTCCAGTTCTGATTAAGTGGCAGGAAGGGATTCATGATTAAACAAATCCTTGATGCTCACTGAAATAGTTCAAAGGAAATCAGTCATGAAACTAAAAAACCAAAACAAAAGAGTGTGTGTCCCCACCTTTCCTCACTCAAAATGTAATAAAAATAGAAAAAAACACTCTCTCACTGACTGCCAATTTAAAATCATAAATAGACATGCATTCAAATGATTCAGTGAATGAACAGGGAGCTTAATATTAAAGTAGCATCAACTTGGATTGCCAAAACTATAAACTAAGGGAGTCTTACAGTTTTAGATGTTGATATTGTCTAAAATAATCATGGTGATGATGTTTAAAAAAAGAAAAAAAAAGGTAAAAAAAAAAAAGGTAAAAGCCTGAAATATTTATTGTATCACAGTAAATAATGGTATGTACATATATGTATGTACATGACAAAAACAAGAAATACACGATTCCCTAATTGTATTTTTTTCCCTTTCTTACATTGTCCTTTAATGACAGCCAATGTGAATCCAACCCTAAATAGCATTTTGTTTATTTCTGGTCATTAACGTCATACTCTTCTGTAAAATAACAAACATGCTAGTTGTAGCAACCTCAGAGAAAATTCTGTTGCTGGGTCTAAAAAAAGTTGTGTATGGCATTACATAATCAATATAAGCATTTCTCCAAATCCTGCAAGGAAATTCAATCTCGAGCGTGCTCACAACTGCTCCACATGCACTTAAGATTTGAGAATTTGGAGGCTTTTGAAGTGGTAAAATGGCATGGTTGGTGGTAGGAGTGAATTATTGGCCAAGTTTGTTTAGAAATAAAAATTGTGGAAGATGACGTAATAGAGAAGCATGCTGATTCCCGTCAGCTAAAATCAACAATCATGTTTTCAAATTCTTATGTGTCCAATTAATAAATAAATGTTGTAGCTGAATTACAGTCAAAGCCAATTTAAGACACTTTAAACACCTTCTGATCAACTGGATTTGCGGATTTAACAGTGCTGTCACAAATGGTTAAATCCACCAAGTACTAAATGATGAATTGATTCTCAATCTCTTAAAATACACAATATTTACTTCAATAAGTATATGTAAATATTCTCTTCTTATTAGTTCATTCATATCACCACTGACTCATGATTGTTAAAAATTACATACAGATTGTAAAAGTGATGGCATTTCGTGATTACAAGTTGCACACATTATACTTTCCTTGTTGTTCTACTGATGAGTGTAAAATATTAGGCTGTTAAGCAAAAAAGCAATGAGAACCATACACTGCTTTCTGGTCATGTTTCGAATCTTAATTTTAGATATTCAGGAATTTTGCCTAGACATGTTAGATTTTTACTTTATTGAAAGATGAAAACCTTAAATATGATACACCTATAATTACAGATTAACTTACATACACAATATACAACAGATAGTATAACCTTTTAGCTATTTAGACATAGTTTTGTCATTTTGTCAAGGAGCCCTGTTACTGGTTACACCCAGTTTTCTCATTTCCAGGGTTTAGTTTTTCGTGTGAATCCTTATACTTTATGGGATATGAACATTCTTATCACACAGGCTCATGCTAGTGCGCACTGGAGCCCAGGTTCTCTTTATCTCCAACTCCCAAACTGACATCTGGTTTCCATTGACAAGGAAAACTAGAAGCGCACACACAAACACACTTATACCCGCACCAACAGAGAGCGAGAAAGAGAGACTGTTGAAGGTGGTGGATTGGAACGCGGCCACCTTTCAGTTTTAAGGCAGGGCAGGTCTGAGGTAACGCGGGCTGGGACAGAAAGTGCATTCATCGCTCAGGAAAAAAAAAGTGTTTATGGCAAGGAATAACACGTCGCAATGGGACCTAGTCTTGTGTGAGCAGGATTGGAAAGGGCCGTGTTTCAATAACTAGATTACTGACTAGAACTGTGTGTATGCAAAAAATGCCAGAAATATACAGCGACCTTCTCACACTGACTGACACGGTTAAAGCGGCAGCATTAAAGTTACAAAGAGAAAAAGTAGTTTAGTCAGTGGAAAAAACAAAAACAAATAAACAACAGCAAAATGTATATTGGCAACGTTTAAAAAGTCACACCGTCCAGGTCTAAAAACTAAAAAAAAAAATATATATAATAATAATAATAATAATAATATTTGCTTGAACCGAATCATATTTACTTGGAGTTTTAGAGTTTAGAAGTGGAAAGTGTTACAAAGCCTGAACATTGAACATGGAATTCTCCAATTACTGTATACACACGTTCTCGTTTCCAGCCATTTCTTTTCTTACTGTCACGAATACAACGTAACAAACAAGCGTTAACGAACCTGCATCATGAAAGTGTTGCTTTTCCATGTGCCGAGCGTCAATCAATAACCAAACATTTCAATCTTCCTCCAACCGGAATTAGCTTTCAGGTGACAGTCCAACCTGTTCCAGGTATAATAGAACAGTTCTTCGTCACACACCGCCAATTTCCCGTGTGTTTCTCTCTCTCTCTCACACACACACACACAACTGCTTAAATCAGAAGCATGTCCCGAGAATCACTTCCTGTAAGAACGTTCACCCTCTCTCTCTCTCTCTCTCTCTCTAGTTACCAGACAAGACGTGTTAATTCCACCTCCCTATCATGTACCACAGTAATAGCTTGGTGGGACCAACTCTGGAAAACGATTTTATTTTTTAATTTTCCCCATTGTATCAAAGATGAGCGCTTGTCAACAAAACCTAGTAATACTATACGAATATCGGTAAAGTGTTTATTATCTCATGGGTGTTTTTACAGGTTACTTTTGAAAAATACATGACGTTTCATACGAGAGATCAAATTCATAATAAAAACGTTTTGTCGCCATCTAGTGGTTAGACATGCATGTTACATGTACACTGGACCATGGACTTCATAATAAATGGGTCTGTTTATCATGCTGTCTTTTAATATTCAGTACTTAGCACACATCTTAAGGAATTCTGAAAACTTACGTAATATTTGGTGTGATCACACCTCACATACATACTTCTGCATCTTCTTCTGGAGGCTTTGTGTGTTGCTTTTGTTTTAACTGATAAAACTAGAATATTCTCTAGTATATACATACACTACAGCTCAAAGGTTTGGGACCACTTGCACATTTCTTTATTTTTGTTCGGTGATTTACTACATTCTACAACAAATCTATTACATAACACATAAGGAATTAGGTAATTATGTAACAACAGTCAATTATTTTAAGACATGAACGTCAGCTGTTCTGGAATAGTTCTTGCAAGAACAGTATAGTCGAGTGCATTTGTAAAACCCATCAAGCACCATGATGAAGCTGGCTCTCATGAAGACCATCCCAGTAAGGCAAGATTAAAACTTACCTCTGCTGCAGAGGAGAAGTTCATTTAGAGTTACCAGCCTCATAAATCACCAATTAACAAACAGCACCCCGGATCTGAGCTTTATAGATCCTGAGTAGCAGATACATCTCAAATTTAACTGTTCAGAGGAGATTATGGCATATTTTGCTTTACAATGTAGAAAGAAATAAAAATGAGGAACAACCATGGAGTTAGTTCCCAAACTTTTGAATGGTAGTGTATATAAATGTTCTTTCTTTTCTTTTCTTTTTTGGTGAAAAGTGGTGATTTGACTTCCTTTACTTTTTTCTCTCTCTTTATTATTTAAATTGAATTGATTTCCATTTGGAAATCAAACATTTGCAATCTTTTACAGATACACTTAACATAGAAGGCATCAAAACAGGCATTTGTGACAAAACATACAAAATAAATGTATAAAATGAAAAGTAGTGTGACTGATATTTCGCATGATACAGTACATCATTAACAGTAGCAAAAGTGATTTTTTCCACTAAAAAACAAACCAACAACAAAAAAATCACAATAGAACTAATAACAAAAAGATGAAAAAATTCTTACAAGAAAGCCAAAATTTTGAATACTTAGCCGTTCATTATTAAAAAACAATGACAAAAAACCTCACAAATCCAAAAACAATAGAAAGTATCTCAGAGTCTGTATCCTCACAAACTGTACATAATATACACACACAAAAAAATCTAGTAGCGCACACTCAAAATTAGCATTGCCCATGTGCTGGAGGAGCTGCAGACGTGGAAGATGATGAGGCAGAGGATGTTGATGGTGAAGGCTCACGAGAAGAGCTAATTTCTTCCTCGTTGGCTCCACAGGTGTCTACCACACAGATGAGGCAGCTGGTGACAGGGAAGGCACGCTCTTTGCTCGACATCACCCATTTGTCTGTCTCGGTGTGGTACTCCATGATATGACCCAAACGGCCCACTCCCTGGAACCCAGCCAGCACATAGATGACGGAGCCCACGGCTGCACACTTCACTGTCACACCTCTCCACGGCATCGGCGACACCATTTTCCACTCGTTACTGCCTATTTCATAATACTCTACAGAGTCCAGACCACCTGCAGTATGAATTATTGGTATAATGGTTCACACAATGTAACACAATACCAATGCTTTATATTAGTGGTCGTAGTAGTAATAATAATAATAATAATAATAATAATAATAATAAAATAAATAATTGAATAAACAAACAGAATCTTTAGACTTTATATTCATGTCTTATTTTACATATTATAATGAAAAAAAACGTTTTACATAAAGAGTCCTAATAAACTAAAAACCTAGGTGAACATGCTTTCTAATAATGTACTATGCCTGTTACCACAAAGGTCTGTTTTTTTCACTCTTCCAGGCACTAGTGTTCGTGTAGAGGAAACATACCGAGACCATTCTGTCCACCTACAGCGTAGATCCTTGAGTTGACCACCACCAGGCCGTGGTTCTTCCTGGCCTCCCACATACCGCATAGCACCCTCCATCTCAAAGGAAAGAACACAGGTTAATCATCAGCAATAGTTAACATTAGTGCATTCCAAGAGCCTGTTTTAGATTCAGACAGAGCTGTGTCTATAAGCTCATGTTAATAATGCCCCGAAGTAGTAGTGATTTATTTTCTATAAAATTTGAGCTTACACGAGGGGCGTTCAAGTCAACCCAGGACTTTTGATTGTGCAGAATAACAGAGCACATTTATGAGAGTAAAAACTTACTTAAAATGTATTTATCGCTATACTTCCCTGCTACAATAATGCCCTTATCCCAGCATTTCACTAGTGCTTGGATACCATCGAGGAGAAGGAATGTTTTCTTAGTTTGCTGGAGCGATAATCACTGCCTGGATCACGTCTGAAACGCTGGCCTCCCAGGAACTCCTTTAATGGACCAAACATGAGGAAATGGCTTAGAGCGTGGTCTGTACAGGGGGATGTGTCAATAATTTCATCGATTGCATGAAGTTGTCGACAAGTTATCTGAAGATTTTTAAAGATGCTTAAACTGTTCAAGAGATCGACTGCAGTGGGCTTTGAGCCACCTCGGGTGTGATCATAATACAAGGACATACAGGCTTCTTTAAAACATTTAAAACATTTAAAGACAAAAAGATTTCTTTAAAATCAGTCAAATGTTTTACTGTCTCATCACTGTACTGTGCTTGAAGTATTCTGTAAATGTCAATCTGTTTTATGCCTTCATTCACGAATAAGTCCAGGTTTGACTTGAACATCCCTCCTATTAGCAGTTACGTTGGAAAAAGTAATGTAATAATTGGCATTCTTGATTGGACATGATTGGTTTAAAGATTTGTAGACAAATTTATAATACAAATTGATCTCATGTATAATGTGAGCTGAATTGTCATTGAAGTACAGACAGCATATTTAAAAATCCCAAGCCATATAATTACTATAAGGGTTAACCCCTAGAGGGCGCCAAACGCCCGTTTACTTTTGTGTTGTAGTCTGTTTTGAGTTTGTACTTCAGTTCCCAGTCTGCACCTCGGTCAGATGCCGTAGAAGCTCACCTGAACCGAGGGAAGCTAATTATTAGGGTTGTTCCGATTCCGATACTGGTATCGGAAATGCTGCCGATACCACAAAAAAAGCTGGCATCGGAATCGGCGAGTATTTGAGTCCACGTACCGATCCGATACCATTTTCCTAAACATAACCTATTTATGCCCACTAGCTTAGCTAGCTTAGCTTACTTACAGAGTGTCACGGCCTGCGCCTGTGATGGGCGTGCGCCCAAATTGATATCGCTCCTCCGAAGCTCACTAGTTAGGCGGCCTCCCTCCCTTTAGGTATGTGAAGTAGCAGGGCCGCAGAATCAGGCAACGGCCCATGAGCTATCGCCGCTATAAAACACAGCGGGGAGTGTAGCTCGGGGTCTGACTGTTGGGAAGCTGGACTTTGCGACGCGGTGGATTTTATGAGAGACAGTGGCACAAGAGCGGGGCGATATGATGCGCCCCAGAGACTTTAAAAAGGGGGGGCGCCTTTGATCTCCGCGAGAGGAGCACGTGAACGAGCTGCGCGAGCTCCCGCGGCACCTTCACTTCCGCATAGAGCCCGCCTTCGCATCCCTGCCGCCGAAGTGGAAAAGACCGCAGAGAGCCTTTAACCCTTTCCTTACCCATGTTTCTAAATAAATTACCCGTTTTCCTGTAAGACCTCGCCTCGTGTCCGTGTTTCATGGTGTCGCCCGTGCACTTAGGGTCGAACTCGTTACACAGGGCTAGTAGAATTTTACTTAAAAAAGAAATTATATATATATAATTTCAGATATATAATTGTACAGACCACGCTCTAAGCCATTTCCTCATGTTTGGTCCATTAAAGGAGTCGTTTAAAGGAGGCGTTGTGCGCGTTCTTATCATGCGACCGGGTGGGGGGAGGGGAGGTTGCGCGGTCTGATCATAAAAATAGAGTAAAGAGGCTATTTTTAAAATGTAAGGAGTAAAAAGTACAGATAATTGCTTAAAAATGTAAGGAGTAGAAGTAAAAAGTCGGCTGAAAAATAATTACTCCAGTAAAGTATAGATACCCAAAATTTCTACTTAAGTAAGGTAACGAAGTATTTGTACTTCGTTACTTGACACCTCTGATATATATATATATACACACACACATACACACCCAGGTATCGGATCGGTACACGGTATCGGCCGATACCCTGAGGGAAAAAATGGTATCGGAACATCTCTACTAATTATGTTTAATTATGTTTACTTTAGTATAAATAGCCTGACTGAACTTCAGTCAGGCGTCTAGCTTTTGTTGTAGTTTAGATTTGTGTTTGTGTTATGGTCTTTGATTTAAATAAAAGACATTATTGAACCGTCAGCTCGCCTCTGCGTTCATGCCGCGCTCACACAGACACCGGAAGAATCGTGACAATTACAATAAGCCATTCAAAAGAACTGAAGCATTCCAAAATCACACCTCTCATCAGAGGCCAATAGGTTGAAGCAGGCTTGTCAAATGAAATAAAACATACTTGTGCATGTCCTCAGAGCCTTGAATCTGCACTATGAGGTCAGTGTGTGAGAGAGGTGTCCTTACTCCTCTGTGTTATGGTCATACACTTCACAATTGCTGAGAACTCTGCCGGCTACATTATTCCCCAGGCTGCCTCCACATACGTAGATCAGACCGTAAGCCTCCACCGAGCCGTGGCAGCAGCGGGACTGGAGCATGCTGGGTTTGTTCTGCCACGTCTCTGTCCGAGTGTCATAGCACTCAAATAGGTTCAATGCTGAGCTCCCTATGACATGTACACACATACACACCACACGTTAGACAGGCTTTACAATCTTTACCAATGTTAGTGTTTAATTTAATTGAGCAATAATATGCTACAGTATGTGCAATCTATATACTGTATCTTTTGCTATGAGGACATGAGCAAAGCAAAGAGAAAACAGATTAGAGACACCAAGTAAAATGATCAGTATAGTGTCAAGGTCAGAAATACTAGTAATAACAGAACACAGATCCATTTCTTCAAATCAGCACAAAATATACATAAACTAAAGATAACATTGTTTCCCATATACTTAACAAAATTATTGTTTATAGTACAACAGTATAAATATATGGATGTGTATAAAGCTATAATAAAGGCTATCTGGAATGGAGGTCTGAGAGAAATGAATGATTTCTTGCAAAAAAACATTTACCACTATACAGTATATATAAAATCAGATTATGCCTAATAATAATAAGATCAAATTACGCCTTTGGACTTGCTATTGTGTTAGACACTTTATTTCACTTAATATTCAATTGCTTGTACAGTGTTCAAGTCAAGCTGGGACATTTGATTGTAAGAATAATAGAACAGTTATGACAGTAAATACTCATTTATTTTTCTATATAATCCTCTGCACCACTTTATCCCATTATTTCACTAGTGCAAGGTAGAAAGTTTTCTCAGTTCACAGAAGCTATGATCCGTATGGCTGCTTTATGTTTGAAACACTGGCCTCCCAGGACCTCCTTTAATGGCCCAAACATGTGGAAAGTGAAGTCAGCGGGATGTACTGTATGAGGGATGTGGCATTAATTCACAGCCGGGTTCCTATAATGTGTTACAACAAGTGGTGTTAGTGAATGATTGTGTGTACAGTTCCTACAGACAGATGTGTCCCTTCCGCAAGTTAGCGACAAGTTATCTGTTGATTTTTAAGGGTCTGGCATTCCTCTTACAGAATGTTAATGGTAACGACTGCAGCGGGTGCCTGAATCATCATTTAAGGATGTACGGCATTCTTTAAAACGCTTGTACCATTCAAATCTTTTTCTACATCTAAGAACCTCATCACTGTACTGTACACCATTCAATCATAAATCCCTGTTTGACTTGAACACCCTTAGTACCTTACACTTCCTCTATGAACTCACCAACTTCCGAGCCACCCGAAGTGTAGATCTTGCCCTTGGATGCACAGGCTGCCAGACTGTCTCTGGGGTTCGGAGGCCCCAGTTTGGAATACCAGCTGTCCTTCACCACATTATAACAGTCCATTCTTTTAATAGGGAAAAGCTGGGATCCTCCAAGGATGTACACAACGTTGTCCCAGAAAACAGCTGCTGCATCGCGCCGTTTTTCAAAGGGGCAGCGGATATCGGTCCAGCTGTAGTCCTGAAATGGCCATAAAGAACAAGCATGAACATGAGGCAACGTTAATATCACTGCAACTCACATCTTTGCTCCACATTAAATGACATACAGTAGTTGTAGAGGTGCCAAAGTTGCTTTCTTTCCCACGGTTGACAAGCAGCAAGAAACAGCAAGTCTAATGAATTCAAAGAGACCAGCTCCTCAATTTGTTTAAGAGCCTGCAGGCACATCCGCTTGATTTCTATTAGCTCACTGAATTCATTCCACCAGATAAAGAAAGAGTGAAGTGAAAGTAACCGCTATCGTAACCTTTCTTTCAACATCATATGTCCCTTCTGTGAACTGCCTTTTTTTACCCAGTTAATCTTAATTGTGTTTCTTCTGCATTCTGTTTTTCCCTGTGTAAGCTATAGCACTAGGGATAGGTACAGCACTTTTCTTTATGTTTATACACATTAGTAACAGATTTGCACCTTGGGGTTAAAGTAGCGGCAGGACTGTGGCTGTGAGCCACCGAACAGTGCGATGCGGAAATCATGTTTCTTGCGCCGGGAACGACTGCTCTCACCCAGTTCCTCTCTGTCCTCAGGAGACAGGAGATGGTAACGCATTCCACCTGATACACACACATACAAAAACAAGAAGGCCACTTTTGGATGTGCTGTACTGATCATGCTGTTGAAAAACTTAACCAAGAATCTGTAATCACCTCAAACACATGCTTTTAATTTTTCTAATAATTTTTTAATGCTTTAATGATCCGTGCTGTTAAAGCGACTCACAGATAACCATTTTGAGACACTCCGGATTGTCCTGGATGAGAGGCTCGGCCTGCACGGTCTTACTCAGGAAGTTTTTGGAGACAAGCGGGAAGCGAACTTTACTCAGTATGTCTACAATGTACTTCTGCCGATTCAACATGTCATACTTCAACCACCGCACTGCGGCATCATAGATCTGCAGGAGAACAGACATATCAATTCTACAGATATCTAGCTATACAAGGGATCTGCCCCCTCAAGGGGTAGTGGATAGTGGAAAAAATCTTACTCACCTGGTCTTCAGCTTTGACAGTCAACGTGTCCTGGTGCAGCAGATGTGTGACCTGCTTCACGTCCAGCTGCAGGAACTCATCCAGTTTGTAGACGTCTGTAAAGTGCTGATGGATGAACTCATCTGCGGCAGCCTTCAGCTCAGGACAGTAGAGGGACTCAGCCAATGCACTGAGACCTGTAGGATTAATTTTAAGACATTTAAAATGCTTCTTTGCAGGCCTCTGAGTGGCGCAGTGGTAAAGTGCTCGCCCTAACATCCGGAGATCGCTGGTTTGGGTCCCAAGTGATGCTGTAACCTCTCGCATGCGGAGGTCTAGAGAGAGCTGATTGGCCAAGCTCTCTCACGGGGAGGGATGAGAGGTACTTAGTGCTCCCACATTAATCACGGCTCTACGGCCAAACATTCATGCACTACAGGCAAACGGCAATTAGCCTAATCTTGCATGTCTTTGGACTGTGGGTGGAAACCAGAGAACCCGGAGGAAACCCACCAACATGCAAACCCCATGCACACAGACCCAACGGGGGAATCAAACCCGGGACCTGGAGGTTCAAGGCGACAGTGCTAACCACTAAACCAGCGAGCCGCCACATAGCACACTAGCTTTTAATTTAACACTATTTGTGATTTACCTCTGGAACCCAGAAGGTAACAAAGAAATTCTAAAGCAGAAAACGTCCACCACCTTGATGGTTCATTCTACTTTAACCGCTTTTAATTACACTAACTGTGTGTTAGTCATGGTTGTGTTGGTGGAGCAAAGTAATTGGTTAAATAAACAAATCAGTTAATAATCTATTGCTAAGATATGGTGTTTGTGGAACTGTTGTATAAAAGTAATAATCATGCTTGGAGATCTCGTCACATGGATGCCCCGTGTGTCTCTTTGGGATGCGTCTGGTGTCTGGGGATGATTCTCTCTACCTAGAAGACGGTTCTGGCCTCGACTGGTGTTGGCAACTGTTTCTCTGGGGACTTGACAGTTCGATAGTTCAGGACTGGAACTTCCTACAAGTCTATCTGAGTCTCCAATAACTACCTGGACTCCATATTAACATCAATTAACATCAACTATTATAGCTGAACTGCCTGCCACCTAACACACTGTATGAAGGCAGATCATTTCCTGCTTCCTGTTTCACCCAGATGAGGATGGGTTCCCTGTTGAGTCTGGTTCCTCTCAAGGTTTCTTCCTATTACCATCTCAGAGAGTTTTTCCTTGCCACTGTCGCCCGCGGCTTGCTCACCAGGGACTATCTGACCATTTTGATTCATACACATTCACATTCCATACAAACTTAATTCTTTTGATTGTGTAAAGCTGCTTTGAGACATTGACAATTTTTAAAAGCGCTATACAAATAAATTGAATTGAAATTGAATTGAATTAATAACACAGGTGAGGTTGTGCTGTTGTGCTGAATATCAGCACTCCCTCTCATGTGTTATTGCTTAATAATAACTGATTGCAAAATGTTGTAGTATAAAAAAAGTAAAATACTTTGGGATGTGCATTTTTATTCCTTACATATATTTTGTAATGTTTATGTTTTTATCATTATAGTTGTACAATACAATATCCAACAGTAAAAATTATATTATGGATCGCAACAATTTGACATTTTTTCTACAAACCAGATTCCAAAAAAGTTGGGACACTAAACAAACTGTGAATAAAAACTGAATGCAATGATGTGGAGATGGCAAATGTCAATATTTTATTCAGAATAGAACATAAATCATGGAACAAAAGTTTAAACTGAGAAAATTTATCATTTTAAGGGAAAAATATGATGAATCAAAATGTCATGGTGTCAACAAATCCCAAAAAAGTTGGGACAATGCCATTTTCACCACTGTGCGGCATCTCCTCTCCAGACGTCTGGGGACCGAGGAGACCAGTTTCTCAAGTTTAGAAATAGGAATGCTCTCTCATTCTTGTCTAATATAGGCCTCTAACTATTCAATCATCTTGGGCCTTCTTTGTCGCACCTTCCTCTTTATGATGCGCCAAATGTTCTCTATAGGGGAAAGATCTGGACTGCAGACTGGCCATTTCAGTACCCGGATCCTTCTCCTACGCAGCCATGATGTTGTGATTGATGCAGAATGTGGTCTGGCATTATCTTGTTGAAAAATGCAGGGTCTTCCCTGAAAGAGATGACTAGATGTTGTTCTAGAACCTGAATATATTTTTCTGCATTGATGGTGCCTTTCCAGACATGCAAGCTGCCCATGCCACACGCTCTCATGCAACCCCATACCATCAGAGATGCAGGCTTCTGAACTGAGCGTTGAGAACAACTTGGGTTGTCCTTGTCCTCTTTGGTCCGGATGACAAGGCGTCCCACAACAAGAACTTCGAATTGTGACTCGTCTGACCACAGAACAGTCTTCCATTTTGCCACACTCCATTTTAAATGATCCCCAATGAAAACGCCTGTGCTTGTGGATCTTGCTTAGAAATGGCTTCTTCTTTGCACTGTAGAGTTTCAGCTGGCAACAGCGGATGGCACGGTGGATTGTGTTCACTGACAATGGTTTCTGGAAGTATTCCTGAGCCCATTCTGTGATTTCCTTTACAGTAGCATTCCTGTTTGTGGTGCAGTGTCGTTTAAGGGCCCGGAGATCACGGGCATCCAGTATGGTTTTACGCCCTTGACCCTTACGCACAGAGATTGTGCCAGATTCTCTGAATCTTCGGATGATATTATGCACAGTTGATGATGATAACTGCAAAGTCTTTGCAATTTTTCGCTGGGTAACACCTTTCTGATATTGCTCCACTATCTTTCTGCGCAACATTGTGGGAATTGGTGATCCTCTACCCATCTTGGCTTCTGAGAGACACTGCCACTCTGAGAAGCTCTTTTTATACCCAATCATGTTGCCAATTAACCTAATTACTGTTAATTGGTCTTCCAGCTCTTCGTTATGCTCAAATTTACTTTTTCCAGCCTCTTATTGCTACTTGTCCCAACTTTTTTGGTATTTGTTGACACAGTGAAATTTGGAATCAACATATTTTTCCTTTAAAATTATACATTTTCTCGGATTAAACTTTTGATCTGTCATCTATGTTCTATTCTGAATAAAATATTGACATTTGCCATCTCCACATCATTGCATTCAGTTTTTATTCACAATTTGTTTAGTGTCCCAACTTTTTTGGAATCCGGTTTGTAGAAATAAAAAGCTTACTTTATTCAATGCTAGTATCTGCTTACTACAGTACCTCTTACCGAGGCAGTTAGTTGCGTCCACTTGCTCTTTCAGAAAATCCACACACATTTTCTTGACTGGGTCTACTTGGTACTGGTTAGCAGCATTCAGCAGAGACTGGACATTGTTGCTGTTGACAGAGATGCTTAAAAAAAAGCAAAAAGAATATGCTTATTAAATCCAAAGTGGATACTTCTCAATAGAAATAAAAAAACTGTTTCAAAGTTTGACAAACTTCTACTGCAATAGTATTGGCACGCTCGAATAGAAAGAAAAATGTGATTATATAAATGGTCATCTACTACACCATAATTTGTAGGGTGTGTGTTTATGTGTGACTTTGTGTGATTTTCTTAAAGCTGAATGGGGGAATTGCTGTTTTTATTTCTTTCCATTTTCCCTCCCTCTATGTAAGTCATTAGACTTTGGTATTTTTATAAACCTGCCAGGAATTCTGAAATTAACTCCAGCTACCATGTTCATAAAAAAGATTTGTAAATATATTGTTCTTACCGGGCAGTGTAGACAAATTCCACCAGCAGCTCGATAATCTCAGGCTCTGCACCTCCGAGCTCCACCTCATGGTTTGTCGACTCCATCATATTGGCTGTGGCAGAGATTGAAACGTTACCATTCATATTTCATATATTTCTTTTCTGGCTTCTGACCCAAACCAGTTAAACTGTCCAACTGGATTTATTCACATCACAACAATAAGTTCCATTAATAATAAATGCATTAGCATTACAGTACAAAAATCACAAGGACTTACTGGTAAACATGAGGTTGAAGAAGTGACTCGCGGCGGCCAGGACCACTCTGTGTGCGGGGATGTGTTTGCCCTGTACCACCAGTATAACATCACACAAGATTCCCTGAAGAGAAAAAATGACGGCTTGCTTTTAGCTGTATGTCTTTAAAGCTGTATGGGTGTCTCTATTGTCATTATACTGTAATATGACTTGCAACATACTGTACGTTTTCTCTTATATATTGTTATATTTATATATTCTGTATTACTTTTATAAGTTTTTTTTTTACAATACAATTCTACTTTCTTATCTAATACTATCTAATCTCTATCTATCTATCTATCTATCTACTGTAAGTAATAGTGATTTGTAAATTTTAAGTAAATGTAAATGCACAGATTAGCAAATTTACAGACAGATTTAAACAGGATATCTAGCTAGATACTGTACAAGGGGCGTTCAAGTCAAACCAGGACTGGTAAAACAATTCCTATTAATGAAGACTTCAAGCACAGTACAGTGATGAGATTCTTATCCACAATAAAACACTGCTGAATTGTGCAGACATTTTATAGAAGGCTGTACATCCGTGAATGACAACGAGGCCTTGAAAATCAATGGGTAACTTTCCGCCAACCTGTAGAAGACATGCCTCTTTTTGTAGGAGCTGTACACACAGTCATTCACCAACACCACTCGCACATTACAGGAACTTGGCTGAGAGTTATTGCCACATCCCCCATACAGTCCTGACCTCGCTCCAAGTTTGGACTCTTAAAGGAGTTCTTGGGAGGCCAGCGTTTCAGACATGAAGCACGCAGTTTGATCATGACTCCAAGCACTAGTGAAATGCAGAGGATTATATAGAGACATAAAGGGAGTTTTTATTCTGCACAATCAAAAGTCCTGGTTTGACTTGAACACACTTCAAAGATTAGAAAGTACAGAAGGATTAGTTTATTTTTATATATTAGGTTAAATTAGTATTTAATGGAAAAAGGAAATGTATAGCTATCTGCACATAGATAGATAGACAGCAATGCACCAAGTCACTGGATCAAATCAGCCTATAATCTGAATTACAAAATAAAACTCTAACTCTGACATCTAGACATTTCATCCTACCTGCTTTCTCAAGTTATTCATCATTCCCATTATATTAGACAGTAGTCTATACTCCTCCTTAGAAGCGATTTTCTTTTCGTTTTTCTTTTTAATGCCTGCAGGTTTCTCACAGGACGAGGAGGCCATCCTGTCCATGTCCTGATCACACTACTGTCAATGTGTTTACAGGAACGACACAGAGTCAGGAGCAGCTGAATCCGGAAACACAGCCACAACACCCCACAAACTAGTTGTTTATCAAAATAAAAGTCATAAACCGGTTACTTAAACGAAGTTTCGTCACTAAATTGGAGGTTTAGCAATTTGATTTTAGCAAAACAATATGGGTGTTATTCTGAACAAAACGGACGGGTTTAGCTAAAACTAAAATGCGCGCGACAATCCGGTCCCCGCAGCTACATAGAGCAAAACTGTTCCTGCAATACATTATGAAAACGACAGGGGGCGACATGTAACGGCTTAAATGAATTCCAGTAAAAATATCTTTGTTGTCACTAGTCCTCTGACTCATTGTTTATTCATTCACTCATTCATCTGATATACTGTTTATCCTGGAGCCTATCCCAGAAAACTATCCCAAAATCCCTTATCTCTTATCCTGGAGTATATCCCAAAAACACATGGGCATAAGGGAGGGTACACCCTGGACCGAACGCCAGTCTATCGCAGAGCACACACACACACACACACACACACACAAATACACACACTACGGGCAATTTAGGAACACCAAATTAGCCTAATCTGCATGTCTTTGGTCTGTGGGAGGAAACTGGAGTACCCGGAGGAAACCCACCACTGGTAGAGTATGCAAACTCCACACACACAAACTTGAGGAACTGACCCCACGACCCTGGAGGTGCTAGACCACAGTGATAACCAATATCCCCTACAATTTGTTGTTATTATTATTATTATTATTATTATTATTATTATTATTATTATTATTATTATTAACAACAACAACAATAATAATAACAACAATAATAATTGTATTATTTATTTCTACTAAATTCTGCTTTACAGTAGTTTGAGTGGGGTAAACGTTAAACGTGAGGTAGGAATCCACTCAAGATGCCAGTTCAACACAGGACATTGTGCACACTATCTATCTATCTATCTATCTATCTATCTATCTATCTATCTATCTATCTATCTGTCTGTCTGTCTGTCTGTCTGTCTGTCTGTCTGTCAACAGACACATTAAGACAAGTGGGGAATTCTTAATGCTCTAATGACTTTTGTTCATTATGTACATTATGTGGAATACAAACATAATTAAATGAAGAAGATTTCTGTACCTTAATTAAATTTCAGTAACGAGATCCCCAAAACAGTGTGAAGTAAGTTTGTGAGTTGTGCACTAGATGGCATTGTTTCCTATGATCTGGTATCAGGCTGGTGAGGTGTCCATAATGGCCTTGCAAATACACAATGTGCTCATGTGCACGTGCTCTCATAATGCTTTTTAATTTCCTAACATTTATAGATTATATTGTAAAATATAACACAAAATATGTTTATATGAGAAAGTGAGAATAACACTAACCAAAGCCTGTCTGACATCCTTTGATGCAATTTGGCATCTTTTGAATTGTGTTCGATTGGCACGCTGTCCAGGGTGTACCCTGCCTCGTGCCCTGAGTCTCCTGGGATAGGCTCCAGGTCCCCGCGACCCTAAATACAGGATAAAGCGGTATAGAAGATGAATGAATGAATGAATGAATTGTGTTCAGTCAGGTACAGCCGGTGATGTAGACGAATCAGTCATGATAACTGTCTAGCCAGTTTCTTTTAGCTCAGTAGGTTAAATATCTACTGGAGTGAGACAGGTGGCAGGTTGACATCTACTCTCAGCTGATTTCAGCTTAATCACACAAGTTGATGTGCAGGCCTTTGTCCATTAGGAGCACTAGCTTTGAAAAGTCCCACTGGAGCTCCAGGTATCCATGCAAAGAGAGGGAGAGAGAGAGAGAGAGAGAGAGAGAGAGAGAGAGAGATGTCTAATTACACTGTTATCCTTATACATTCATTGTTTGTCAAATTGTCAGCATTTGCTTTGATTGCACATGTGGTTGAATGGAATGTGCACATTTTCTTTATGAGTAGTTCCTAATGGCATAAAAGAGCCACTTCTGGCTAAAACCCCATGAAGAAGCCAGCCAGGAAAGAATATTCCATCTGACCATGGTGGTGTTGAATAGGTTAAGGTGTGGTGTAGCGTGCATCTTCCCTGGGATGGTGCTGCTTTCCGGAGAGCTAGATGAGCAATAAGTACCATGGCACACCTGAGCCCTGCTGTTTCCCAGATCATTTCAGTGAGCTGAGCATAAAATGTGGAGCAAGCTGCAGAGCTGCAGTATTTGTTGTACAAAGACCTTTACTTTATTGTCTGGCTCCCAAGTCAAGGGCATGAGCACAGAAAAGCTGTGTTATATGAGTGGTGTACTGAAAAGATTTTTGCAACAATACTGAATCAGCCACTCATCTTCATGAGTTCCTACAGTAGGGTGAATTATATGTTTTTGGTTTATAAATTGGTTATAAATTTGTCATATAAAAATTATATAAACTGCACATATAGTCGTGCCATTTATGCTTTTCATTTTGCAGTTTCCAGCCTCGAAATGAGCTCCGGCTCCAGCTGAAGCAGAGCTACATGTACACATCTCATTCTGTTTTGCATAAAAGACAACTCATGAAACATATGTAGCTTCAGCAGGGGTGGCGCAGGGTCAGATGGAAGCAAGCTTCTGATGTGCAGTTAGTATTGCAAGCAAGCACAGTCTCTAAAAATGATGAAAAAAGCTCCTGGATTCTTTGAATGTTTTTATTCTGGTTATTTCTGACAACTTAATGAATGTTAATAATAGCATCATGCCTCAGTGGAAAATCACATCTCGGTACTGTGGATCTCAGACAGACAATGTTGTATCTAAGAACTGCTGCTATAATCATAAAAGCTCTTCTGTGCTCATCCACAATTATTTACAATCTACATATACAGGACACCCTTAAAAACATAGAATACTGTTTGACCTTTTACAGTTTGCGAAGAAATTATAGTTACATGCATCCAGTGCCACAGTAGAGGATGTGTTCCAATTTGACATCTGTTTCCTCGCAAGGTTTCTTTATGTTGTCTCATGATTTCTTTTTCCTCAGCACTGTAATGTCTAGCTTGCTTATGAATGATCTAAAGTGCCATATACATAAAAAAATTGTTAATTTAATTTGTTACACCATCTGTTACAAACAACGTTATGTTATTGTGCTTCTTTCTACTGTGCCCATATAGTCGTGTGTCCTGGAATGGATTGTCACTCTGTCCAGTGTATACCTGAACTCATGCCCAAAGTCTGTACAGGATAAGTGGTATAGAAGATGAGTAAATGAAAGAATTATATGTTTTACCCCACGTTGTTTTATGCCATCTTCCCTTAAGTTGAAAAGAAACCTTGAAATAGGATTTCCAACAATAATTGCCACTTGACCTCTGATATGTCTCTAAATTCTATAAATATAATCCTCACAAACAGGTACAGGGACGTGTGCAAGTTTGAAAGTTCTTTCCTCTCATTGCTTCATGCAAGTGCTGTCATACGGTGATATGGTAATCGCCATGATGAGGTAATGTCAAGGAAATCTTTTTATTACTGTTATTTCCATGTTTAATGTGTTTGGTATGATTTAATAGTGGTTGGCAGACTAATGACTGTGAAAGTTTTCTTATGGTTTTATGGGTGGAATAAAGAAAAACATACACATACTATAGTGTTACTTATAATTTTTTTTATCGACAGGAAAAAAAAGATTCCAAGAAGTTACAATAAAAGAATCGTGGATGCATCCTGTAACAGGAATGCACACTTACATCATACAAGATATTACTTTGTATTATTTGGAATTGACGTACTGTATCAACTAGAATGAGTAAAAAAAATTAGCCAAGCACTCTGGCAGGTATAGGTGAAGAGATTAGGTATAGTTATAAAGGCACAGTTTGGATGTACTAAAGGACTTGTCTAGAGCATTAGAAATGTAGAATCCAGTTTCCACTGACCCAGTGGTATCATTTGGATATGGCTATTATTATGGATATGAGTCACCTTGCACCTACAGGTTCTGGGTTCGATTCCTGCGTCATGTCTGTGTGCATGGAGTTTGCATATCCTGGTTGTCCTACCACGGCATACAAAATGGGTATAAATCCAATGGTCACCATTGGCCTCCATGGTCCCTGGTTGGACTACAGAGTTTCCAACATGGATGGATTACTATCTTGGATTACCTATGAACACATTTCATTTACAACATCAGTAGGATTTGTCCTTTCTACATACTCACAAATTTAGCAGAAGCGTTTGTCACAAATACACTACAACAAAGTGAAACTATTTTACTGTTAGGGATAATGAATATTCTATCTGGAGCAGAGCAGATTTAGGATCAAGTGCTAAAAGACCCAGCAATTAATATAACTTGGAAGTGCTGGGGCTTGACCCCCTGACCTTCTAACCAGTAACCCAAAGCCATAACCACTAAGGCACTGCTATCCAACAGGACCACATCAGGTGATTGTTAAGTCCCTTGTCATTACTGCAACTTTCTCTTTGTAGATTTGTATTGATAAGGCATGAAAGTGGAATAAAGCTGGTATATTAAAAAGGGTGTCAACTGTTAACTGGGGCAGATGAGCTCAAACCTGCCCCCATGGGTTTATATTATTGATGACATTCCCAAGTTAAAGATCCCTGTGTTGAAATTGGTTCTCCTCTGGGATAACTGAAATGAGTACGGGTAAGTGTGAGTGTGTGCAGTACAGGGAGAGATAGAGAGAGAGAGAGAGAGAGAGAGAGAGAGAGAGCTTACATGAAGCCAAAATACAGCATGTTCATGGATGTAACACTTTGTACTACTGTAACTTAACACCTATTCACTTTTTCTTTATTTGTGCATTTATTCATATTATGTCAAGCTATTTTAGGGCGCATTTTTATATCTGATCAGGAACAACCAATAAGAATAAGAATAATAAAAGAAAAACTTATGAGTGATTTTCAGGTCATTTACAATTATGTTGATATCAATTCTGCACCAGACTGTTAAAACACAGGATAAAACACACATACAGTGCACTTGTGAACATATTTGCACGTTGGTGCTGTTACAGATCTTTTCAATGCCTGAGTCAGTGCTAATGTATTCTGAAAGTGGAAAAAGTTGGAAAAAAATCACACATTTTCAGTGCCAAAATTCGCATGGTCTCTCAAAAAGGGATAGAGAGATCTCTCATCGCATCATGTGTTGGCTGATTGGGGAAAAACACACAAAACACACACACACACACACACTACTCTTATTTGAGTCGTCATTTGCTGTTTTTCACTGGGGTCTGTGCTTTCAGAAAAGCTTCATTAGCTCCTGTAAATTCAAATAACACGGCAACGCATCACATCAAAAGATGACACACAGCGCAGGATGCAATTATCCCATCATACCACAGACATCTCCATACACATACACAAACATACACTTAGATCAAATACAACCACCAAACTACAGTAGCAGTGCACAAAAAAAAAACTAAAGAATGAACAATTCCATAATCTTTGAGATTTTGACATGTAGTTGATATTTGACATGTAATTGTTTGCATTGTCTAGTTTATAATTTTAAGATCTGTGTGTGCATGTGCATGTATGTGTGTTGGAGAATGTAAGATCTGTGGTAGGATGAGAAAATGAACACCTGGACCGACCCCTGTCATAATATGGGTATCTGATAATAATACTTACTGTACATTGATGTGGATGTTGCACTGATACGTAGTCTGAGGCTGTAATGTCTTTTGTCTTAATGTTTTCTCTTCGCCAATAATTATATTGTCCTTGTGTGAAAGATTTAATTTCCACGTTGCTAGACAACTACTTAGTTGACTCTGGTCTGTCCTTTACTGTACCGTATACAGTCCGCATCAGTTTAATTGCTACAGCGGTTTGCGGATAGCTTGACCTTCAGCTTGCACCTTCTGCAGTCACTGCCGCTGATGTGTCTAAAATATGTCAGCTCAAATTAATATCACATCTAGAGTATTTGTATTCTCACTTTGAGTAATCACCTGCCATGACTGTAACTGATGAATTTGTAGACTGCATGAATTATACACTCCACCCATAATTCTTCATATCCTTCTGTGTAGTTTGTCTATGACTGCTATAAAAAAAAAAAAACCTGCCTTACTACAGTATAAATAATCTGACATACAGTAGACTAGCAATATTGAAAAGGCATTAGGGGTTGTATGATTGTTTGTGATCTGATCGGTGTAAAGATCACAATCAATCAAAGAATGCCTAATGCATCTTCAATATTAACACAACTGCCAGGTTAATTAAATATTATTGATTATTAATTTCACACCAGCAGACCTGGAGACAGATCATAGCCACCCAAAGCGAACCCACAATTGACTGGGAATTCTAGAAAGGCACCAGAATTCGCAGTGCACCAAAGCCTGCCACTGACCCAGCCTCTCAACTGGATGAGATTGGATGCCCTGGACAGATTAGTCCATGGAGGCCCCACACTATAACCCACAGCAGCAAAAAGGTCCACTGCCAATGTCTCAGACATCCTGGCACATCTCCAGAGGCCCCGTGGAGCCATGCCCTAGTGGCAAATGGGGAACCATTTGGTGGATACAGTGTGTGTGTACACACGGCTAAAATGTTTAGCACAAAGGATTTCTGAGGTACAGTATGTCCCTGACCTCCTATAACCCTGCATATTTTGAACTCATTCATACATAGCAAGCTATTACTGATTTCCTATCTGTGGGAGTTTTAGTTTTTTTTTTTTTTATCCACAGTTTAGTGCTCTCCTATTATTGCATTTGATTCATTTCTCTTGAGTCTTGGACTCATTTCTGTGCAGCTTTGATATGGCCTCATGTGGATTGTCTGTGAAGGCCAGGAAATTAGCAGCAAAAACCATGCTTTTTTTAACATACAGTATACTATCCCAGTTGGCACTGTGGCTGGACCTTTTAACTGACATAGTGGAGGAGTCATGCAGATCCTGCAGGAAACGAGGCCTTTACATGCAGAGATCCAGGGAGCAGAGTGAAGTCTCATATTGTGATTCGCTGCTGGGGGCTTTTGTACAGTAATTATCTAGAAACTTGACGCTGTAAATAAATCTCTGAGCTTCTTCTTAGACTTTCGTCTGTAAATTCTTTAACAGTTGCGAGCATCCAAAAAACATAATTTAACATCTAATAATATCTAGTAATAGGATAAGTTAATGAAACTGACTCAGTCTTTCCTACAACAAGACAGGTTGGTAACTTTGCTGTATAAAGAAGAAAATGGTGTAAAAAGTTGGATTTACAGTATTAAAGCCTGGAGATCCAGCTAATTAACCACAATCCACTCTAAACCAGCATATTCTCCCATAAACCCTTTTAAAACTGGCATTTGTACTTGGCCTGTGTTTAGAGCTCTGAAAACTAATTAAGATTCACAGTCCATGATCTACTCTGTCACTTCTGTATCTCTTCAAAGACAATGCTTCTGGAAATTTTGGAATCTACTGTACATCTCACCATAACCTTAAGTGGAACAAAAGTGAAATTTGTATTTGCATATGAAAATAAATGAATAATACTGGAAGAGAATATAATAGGAAAATAAAGTACATCTGATAATGCTTATTAATACAGGTAGCCTAATTAAGCATGACCCTTTTTTCCCTCCACAAATACCATTTTATCATCATCACCTTAAGGGACAGTGGAGCAAAAATAACAAAGACACTGACACCAATCTGTCTTTAATAAGACACATAGGACTCAGTGGGAGGAAATTAATTTACGAGGCATCTTCGCAAATAGGGGGGCAACAAAGACATGCTTTATTCCTCACATTAAAAGATGCTCTGGGATTTTCTGCAAGCTCTGTGCTTCCACACATGGCCCAGCAGACACCTCTTCTGTTTCTCGCCAGCCCGCCTGGCTTGGCTCGTCGAGTCGTGAAAAGCTCTTCGCTAACAAGCTGCCGTTTGCACATGAAAGCAAACAGAAGGATTTCTCTCTACAAACAGCTCGCCCCGATCCAAATTTGCATACTAGACTCAGGGGCCCCCGATTCTGAAGTCCAGCTAATGATCAGCAGCATTGAAACTAAAAATAGGTTCAAATGAAAGGTGGTGAAGGAAAAATAATAATAAAGATGGCTTCCAGCCTGAGGTAATTTGCACAAAGTTTACATTGCTGGATGTCAGAGCTATTGTCATAAGAAAATAAAAGGAAACAAAACATCATAGCTCATGTTTCACCTAACATGTTTCATTTAACTAAGGTAGACACACTCTTTGGTTCTTTGTGGTGCATGACTTGCCCTATCGATACAGCACTGTACAGTATATACGCTGTCATGTTTAGTTTATTAGTCTATTAAATGGACCGTTTTTTAAATTCATTTAATCTTATCGCTTTATTAAATACTGCCTACATATCACAATAATTAAGTTTGACAGCATTTAATTTATGTCTTACTTAACACAAGTATTCAATGTGCAATGTGCAGCAGGAAAATAGCTATCAGACCTCTATCTATCCTCACAATGTGACAAGAAACAATGATAACTAGGGAATACTCTCTGTATTCATCTCCAGATAGCGACCGAAATGGTTGTCAATGAACCTAATGCTTTTTATTTTGCATAAAAAGCCTCAGCCTGCCTGGCTGGCATGAGAGTTCAGGAACATGTTTGATAGTACAGCAGGGCTGCTTTCAATAATGAAAACAAACATTAGACAGTTCATCAGACTGTTCAACTGTCATACTGTACTTTTGTGAACATTTTACAAGCGTTCTTGGTATCGAATGCACTCACATGCTGTACTGTCATGTGAGCTCCAGTACTTTCATGCTCCATTCACTATGAATGTACTTGGATGCACATGCTGACAAGCAGTTGCTGATGTGAATTGCAAATGGCCAAAAGAAAAATCTCTGAGTTTTTCCTCACTGCCTGACCATTCAAACCCTGCAACCTTTACATCAGATACTGCCGATACAGAGAATGAGTCAAGCAGCAAAGGTTTTCGGGGACAGTCAACCCAACTGGTCAGTATTCAGACATCATTAACAGATAATGCTGGTACTTTAAAGCACAGCTTTATCAGCATTATGAAAAGTTGTCCATAAGATATACATCCATTGTGGAAACAACCCCCCCCCCACACCCAAAAAATTTATTATATACCTATGAAAATATTACAAAGTAATCATTAAAACCTGAATAGCAATAATTTTTATAATGATTAAGTAAAAGTATATTTATTCTTATCCTCTACAGTGGTAGGTTATTCCCCAAAAATAAAACAGAATGAAACAGCATACACACACACACACACACAAAATAAATTTTTCACGTTTTTTTTCCACAAAATTGCCACATTCCAACATTCCAAAAATCACCTTCAGTATAAAACTCTTCTACACAAAGTTACCACAAAGTGATTACTTTACAGATTCCTACACTAACATTCCAGTACTGTATATTAAGATATTTAAAAAAGCATCTAACAAGACTGTGCTTACTAACTGTACAGAAATTCATAATTCAGAAATATTCTGATATAAAAAAAGACTTAAAGATGTAAATAAAGAGTAAAGGAAGAATGAATAAATAGCATAGAGAGTTAATTCAAGGCTCTGGAGGTTAATTCTACACTTGGGATTATGCCACATGAGGACCACAACAGTAGAAGCCCAGTGTGACGACCCATGTGGGTCAGAAGTGGGATTGAATTGCTCCGCCTCTTAATTAGTTTGATCAAGGACACCTGTTGCTGGGTTCCTGTTTGGCCTTTTAAAAGGCAGCAGTATAACCGGCCAGCGAGAGCTGCACTTGAGACTTGGTTTTCTTTGGTTTCTGTTTACTTTTGTTTTATTTCATGCATCCAACACTAATACAGACCATTACATTTTCATGCATTCACTTACTCTACACTACTGATTCTTGACTGTTTCATGCCACATTGTTTTTGTTTCTGTATAGTTCTATTACGTTAATAAACTTTATGTATTATTTACACTTTCTCGTGTGTCCCCATTTTTGTTGCGCCCTTTTTGAGCCATGGGGCGTAACAAATGGGGGCTCGTCTTCTTTATAGTACAATAGATTTTTTATGTGATAATGATTGAAATGTTAGAGATATTCATTTGTTTCGTTTTGAATTTCAATCATTTGTTTGAATAATTTGAAATCTTGGGTTGCTCGCAATACTTGGAGGGAAACCTTATTTGAATCATTTGATGTTGCGTTGCAATTTAGTCGTGTGTGTGGGAACACCTGAAAGTGATTGCTGTTTGGTCGCCGTTTGGAGTCACAGACATTAACATTTGGTTTCCAATACTTTCAATGATTCACTGATTAATTCTACAAAATGTATCTAATTCTAATTCTACAAGAGAAAATATTGCAGGACTTTGTAATGTCTTAGAGTTTGAACCAAATTTATAAAACTATACACAGGAAGCTGAAGTGAAAATTAAAGGTGCTGTTGAGGTGACGTCAGTCATTACCGTCACACTGTAGTGCACTCTTTTGTGTATCCGAGATCTTCAAATCAATTTAATTGAATCAAGTTCGTTCACGGATCCCAGGGTTAAGTCAAGACTGGGGGGGGATTATCCTGTGTGCTGGCAACAATACCAAAAGTGCAGTAACCTTTGGTTTTTCAATTTTTTTTCAAGTCATCTATTATTCACATGAAAATAGGGCCAAGACGTGGAATGTCTACAAGTTTTAACTGGTTTTATATAATCTGTAAACAGGAAGTTGAGGTGAAACATGGAGGTGGTGTAAAGATGAAAGTCAATCATTACAGTCATATGGTTCTGTACTCATTTGAATATCTAAGGCCTTTAAAACAATTTACTGGCTGGATTAAATTGTGGCTGGATTAAATGAGCGGTGACTGTAATAAATTGCGTGGGCCGAAATAAATACAACAATGCATTCTGATATCTCTAAATGTGCTGTACCTGATGTGCATTAAGCATCTTCATGTCACTCTTGGTTTATTTTGGATTCACCAGGCATTTCTTTTGACGGGACCTACGGTGGTCCATCTAAACTGGTTCCCCTGCCCCCCCAATACCTGCATTAAAATGATGACATGGTGCCAAACCCACCCTAACCATACGCACAGATTTAAAAAAAAAAAACTGAATGATATTAGATAGCACATAACTGCTATAGTATTGCACAGGGGCCATCCACTTGCAGCTGGATTTTTCACATAATTGAATTACCTATAGGGCCCTTCTAAACTATTATTGGGTTTAGGTTCATTATGCACACATCTGCCAGAATATAGCATAAAACCATGTGAGTGTGATAATTTTATATATCCTTTTTTTATTATAGTTTTTCAATAATTAAAAAACACAAAATATTATAAAACATGACATAAATATATTGCTATACCATCACAAACTCACTATTAATCTACAGTTGCTGACAACAGTGAAAAAACTGTGATTTCTTTACTTGTTGGAATACATTCATGCACTGAATATCTCTGCATTAAAAAAACCTGATTGCTTCCACCTAAATAATAAATATAAAGATTATGTTTAGCTTTGGTTACGGGTCTTTAGGCAACATCTGTGTACTTGTATCACTGCGCCACCAACTGTAATTTTAGGATATATTCATGGAACTGTTGTAGCTGCAACTCAATGACATTTTATACAGTATGTTTTTCATAATACAAAAGCAATATACTGGCAACAATATATGAATATAAATATTTAAACAATGCGGGTTCACACCTCTCATTTTTTTTTTTTTTTTGTGGAGGTTGACATTATGGCATAGACAGAATAATTAAGGAATGTGGGGGGAAAATAACAAAGCAGTTGTGGGAGGAAGGTGCAAGACACAATTTGTAGGTGCCAGTGTCATTTTTGTTGGTTATAAAAATAATTAGTGCTGTTCCCAATTATGATACAAAAAAAAAAAAACAGAATGAAACTACCATTAATATTTTAATTCGGAATCTTTATAACTGGCTACAGACTGTGCGTCAGCCAACTATTACGAGAAACAATCTTGCATTTACAAAATCCATACCACTAATAGAGACCTCGCTAACAGTGTTTCCATTTCTCAATATTAATAAATTATTAGCCAGTCCTGTGGCAGCCACATTACTCTGGCAATTATTCTGGGCTTTTAAAATGATCATCATTATTATTTTTATATATATATATATTTGGAAATGGTGTTTGAGATCTAAAGAAATAAGTTAGAAATGTATTCATTGAATGCAGTGAAGTAGTGAAGAAAAGCCCCGTAGTGTTAATTTTTCCACCCATTATCTGTACCACTTATCCAGTGTAGGGTCATGAGGGCCTAGATCCTGTCCTAGCGAACTTGGGCACAAGGCAGGTTATACCCTGGATGTAATGTAACACATCATAGGGCACAAATGGTACACTCTAAAAACTGCTGGAATAAAAAACTACCCAACCATAAACCAGCCGCTGGGTCACTATTGGACAGAATGCGCTGGGTTGTTTTGACCCAAGTGCTGGGTTTAACCATTTAACCCAGAATTCTGGGTTGTTCATCTGACCCAACCAGTGGGTTTAATTGACACTTTAGTTAACTGAGTTAAATGTTAAAGTGCTGGGTTATTTAATTTGGCCCAATCAGTGGGTAAAAATTTACACTCTTGCTGGGTTGACACATTCCATTTGATTAAAAAAAAAAGATTCAAAATGTACACATCTTCACATAATGTAAATAGATTGTCACAGAATAAGAAAATGTGAATAACTCAATTTTGACAAAAATGTCAGACAAAATCATATAAGGACATTTCTTAAATATAAAATAAATGTAACATAAACACTCTGTAAAACAATAAAAACAAGAGGCCCCTGAAAATCTCATTTAAATTGCATTTTTTTTGCTTTTAATAAAATGTTTAAACACATTTTATATAGAAAGTTTCAATACAAATTGTATAATGCACATTCCCCATTTTAATATTTTACCTATTAGTTATTTAAGTTTTACTATTTCATTTCCTTCAAAATGACATTTAAACCAAAAACGATAAAACTTAAAAAAATATTATTAATTAAATGTGGGGTGAAAATACTGTTGTCCTCAAAAATTTAACAGATGAGTACTCGTGTCCATCAATCTGATCTACAGTATGCTGGAGAAACTCGCAGTTGAGAAGTCACTGCTTTATGTAGTTAACATCAAAGGTTAATAAAACTTTAAAACAAACATCAACGGCCTCCATCAAAGAGTCTGTATCAATAGCATTGCCTCCAACAATGGGAAAGTGTCAGGTTCCTCTTGTCTCATTCCCAAGGCAAAAACATGGAACAATGCTCCAGACATCTCCATATTTTGCAGATATTATTCCCAACATGTCGGTCCCCACCTGTGGATTACACACCATCACTTAATGTTGCAATATAACATTTACGTCCAGCATTTTTGTTATGGACGAACAGCTATGTATATATTTAATGCAAAAATGTTTTCCTCTTGTCAATACACAAAAATACATAATGTGAACATGAATTTAGTGTATATTTCTGACTAATTTACCTCACTATTTAACGTGTGAGGGATAACAAGATACATTGCTCAATCTGGATACGATATTTAAGTGATGAATTTACAACTTACAATAAATATTTTAAAAGGATGAAGGAAAAGCTCGTTTTAAACGATGATGCATTCTCATTTTTTCAGTAATGAGTCTCCTACCACAACTTACTAAAAAAAAGTTAATATTTACATTAATTTAAAATAAAATACTGAGTATGAATGATCTAGTCAGAAGAGATTGCCTTTTAGAAATACACAATAGTGATGGGAAGTTCGAATCATTTTAGTGACTTGGTTCTTTGAATCTCGTTCATCAAAATAAACGAATCTTTTTTTGAGTCATTTCGTTAATTTCATTCTTGTGATCAGAAATAAATTAAAATGTTGCGTTTTCAACAAAAATACTCCCAATACGTCTACATACACAAATTTTGGCTATAGTTCCAGTTATGAAAATATTACAATGTAACTAAGAACATATTATAATAAACAGAATGAGTCATTCGTTCTTTTGAATCTATTGCATTGCATAGTGTCTATGGGAGTCACGTGACAAAGCAATGATCGATTCGAGACTTGAAGACTCATTGCTGAGAATCGTTCAATTCTGTTTCCTGTATATAACATACAGTACAGAGGTTTTGTGATGCTTTGCCAATAGAAAATGAACAAATCGCTCTTCGAGACGACTCGTTCATCTTAGTCATGTTAAAGGTGAACACACATACATCGCTTAAAAAACTCTTAAAACTACACTTTGTGACACAATAACAGTAATATTTCAAACGTTTTGCAGGCTGCCGTTTTAGAGAAAACGGAGAATAAAGAATAAACTGTCATGACCCGTCAAGCTACAGCCCTGCCATGACCTTATAAGCATTCCGGTCCCACGTTCCCAACCACACCTTACATATCACCACCTCACCTTCCGCTCTCAGCACACCTGGGAGCGATCATCAATCATCCTCCCTACCTATTTAAACCGCACTCTACCACCGTCATGTCGCCAGATTATTGAGTGCTCTCCTTAGCCCAATTTTCCAGTGATTCTTCTATGCTCAGTTTTTCTCGTTACAGACCATGCTTTGTTTATCTCGACCTCGCTCTCGGTCTTGGATTTCCACGCTTACGGACTGCTCACGGAATATTTCGACCTTTGCATGCATTTAACGACAACAAACTTGGATCACGAACTCGCTCCTTCCCTCGTCGGATTTGAACTCGACTCGTATTCGACCACAAGTGAATGCGGTGAAACCAGCAACCAACCTGCACAGTTTACATAACTGAAACCCTCCAAACTATCACTGAAACTTTACGGTCCCTTTCCACCCAGGTTCAGAATCAACCACCCCCTGCAACCATTCCTCGACCCCCTCCTGCGGTGCTCTCTCCTAGCCCAGAGCCCTGCCTCCCTGCTCCACCCACCTATGATGGAGACCCAGCCACTTGTCGTTCCTTTTTATCCCAGTGTTCCCTCGTCCTAGAACTACAGGCCATGTCATTTCCCAAGGAGCGAAAAAAGTTCGCTTACATCATCACCCTCCTTTCAGGAAAGGCAAGAGAGTGGGGAACAGCGTTATGGGACGCCCAAGAACCATGCTGCTTCAGTTACAAGACCTTCACAGATGGGATGAGAAGAGTCTTCGACCGCTCCTCTACGGGGCATCAGACGGCAAGTCAGACACTTCAGCTACATCAAGGAACTCGCTCTGTCTCTGACTATGCCATAGATTTCCGCACCCTGGCTCCCTCTTGTGGTTGGGATGAGAAGGCATTATTTGACTGTTTTCTCCATGGACTCTTGGACCCTATTAAGGACGAGCTTGCAGCCCGAGAACTTCCCTCAGATCTCCAGGGGCTCATTGATTTAGCTACACGCGTTGACGGCCGTAAACGGGCACGAAGAAACGAGCGTCAGACCTGTCGCGAACCACTCACCTCTACACCGACCTTGGCCATCCCAGAGCCCCTCCCTGAACCCATGCAGATAGGCCGTGTGTGAGTTTCACCTAAGGAACGTCAGCACCGCAGGGACGTTGGTGCGTGCTTCTACTGCGGTTAGCCCGGTCACGCTGTGCGCTCCTGCCCACTTAAAGGGCAGGCCCCCCTGTAGTTCTGGGGATGCAGGGGGGCCCTGCATCTGTTTTTTCCCGGACCAACGATCATGCTTCTCTGTGGCTCTGACCCATGACGACCAATCCTACGTCACTCACGCGTTGTTGGACTCCGGGGCCGATCAGAATTTAATCTCTTCTTTCACTGCCTCCCAATTCAATATTTCGCTCACGCCCTTGCATCAGTCCTTCACGGTTCAGGCTCTGGATGGCAGCAAATTAAACCCGATTACCCACCGTACTGTCCCCATCACCCTACAGTTTTCAGGAAACCACACAGAGACCATTTCCCTCCTAATTGTTCAAAATGCCCATGCACCCATTGTTCTAGGCCTCCCTTGGTTAAGACTGCATAACACACATTGATTGGGTCAAAAGAAGGGTCCTGGATTGGAGTCCCGCCTACCTCTCCTCATGTCTATGCTCCGCCCCTATGGGCCGAACCTCGTCCACGCCACGAGAGGAAATCCCCGACCTAACCAATGTTCCCACAGAGTATCATAACCTAAGTCAGGTGTTCAGTAAGTCACGGGCTGTCTCCTTACCTCCACATTGCCCTTATGACTGTGCAATTGACCTTCTCCCCGGCACCTCTCCACCCAAGGGACGACTTTATTCCCTCTCTCGTCCGGAGAGAGAGGCCATGGAACAATACATAAGGGAGTCACTTGCTGCAGGGATCATCCGCCCATCCTCTTTGCCAGCAGGGGCAGGATTTTTCTTCGTAGAAAAAAGGACAAATCCCTCAGACCCTGTATTGATTACAGAGGGCTAAATGAAATCACGGTCAAGAACCGCTACCCCCTTCCTCTGATGTCGCCAGCCTTTGAACTCCTCCAGGACGCCCGTGTCTTCACCAAACTGGATCTGACAAATGCCTACCACCTTGTCAGGATACGGGAGGGTGATGAGTGGAAAACCGCCTTTAACACACCCACCGGCCATTATGAGTACCTAGTGGTTCCTTTCGGCTTAACCAACGCGCCGGGCAGTGTTTCAGGCTCTCATTAACTATGTCCTCAGGGATTTTCTCAATGTTTTTGCTTTTGCTTACCTGGACAACATCTTGATTTTTTCACGCTCAGTCAAGGAACACAAATCCCACGTTCGCCAGGTCCTGCAACGTCTACTTGAAAATAAACTTTACATCAAGGCGGAAAAATGTGAATTTCATTGCTCATCCACATCCTTTTTGGGGTATTGCATCTCCCCTGAGGGCATCCAGATGGACCCCACCAAGGTAAAGGCAGTCACTGACTGGCCAGTACCGTCATCAAGATGCGAACTCCAACGCTTCTTAGGGTTCGCCAACTTTTATTGCCGCTTCATTCGAAGCTACAGCATGGTCGCGGCCCCACTTACAACCCTCATGTCTTCTAAGATGTCATTTCAATGGAACCCCCAGGCAGATAGAGCTTTCAAGGATCTTAAATACCGCTTCACCACTGCTCCCATCCTCATCTTCCCCCAACCCCTTCCTCCAGTTTGTCGTGGAAGTACTGTAGACGCGTCCGAAACTGGAGTAGGGGCCATCCTGTCTCAGAGGTCCACAGAAGACAATAAACTTCACCCGTGCTCCTTCTTCTCCCGCAGACTCACACCCCCTGAACGCAACTACAACATTGGGGATTGTGAACTATTGGCCGTCAAATTGGCCCTCGAAGAATTGAGGCACTGGCTGGAAGGGGCCGACCACTCATTCCTCGTGTGGACTGAGCACAAAAACCTGGAATATTTTAGAACGGCAAAAAGACTTACCTCACGCCAGGCACGGTGGTTGTTATTTTTCTCACGTTTCTGGTTCACGCTGTCGTATCGTCCTGGTTCCAAGAATGCTAAACCTGAAGCCCTCTCTCGGCAATTCTCCACCTCTCAGGACGCATCCATGACGGAGACTATTCTTCCTCCTCAATGCCTCGTGGCTATAACCCGGCTTACTGTGGAGCACCTGGTCCAGCAGACTCTCGAACGGGAACCAGGCGCAAGCATCGTCCCACCTAACAAGCTCTTCGTCCCAGTCTCTGTACGACCACAGGTGTTAGACTGGGCTCACAGTTCCAAACTGGCATGCCATCCTGGGGCAGCACGCACTCTCTTCCTCCTTCAACAACGCTTCTGGTGGTCCACAATGAAGGAGGACGTCAAGAACTTTGTGGCGTCCTGTGACACCTGTGGCGTCCTGTGACAATCTTGACAACAAGATTACAACCCACCCGCCTGAGGGTCTCCTTAGACCTCTTCCTATCCCCCACCGCCCTTGGTCCCACATCTCCGTCGACTTACCACCATCCCAAAACAATATCTGCATTCTAACCGTTGTGGATCGCTTTTCTAAGGCTGCACACTTCATACCAAGCTCCCGTCTGTGAAGGAAACAGCCGAACTATTAATTAGCCATGTCTTCCGACTTCACGGACTCCCGGCCGACATCGTCTTGGACAGAGGCCCCCAGTTTTCTGCCCAGTTCTGGAAAGCCTTTTGCAACCTCGTCGGTGCTAACCCCAGTCTTTCTTCCGGATTTCATCCCCAAACTAACGGCCAAACGGAACGAATCAACCAGGAGCTGGAGAAATCTTTAAGATGCATGACCTCCCGGGATCCATCCTCCTGGAGCCGCTTCCTACCCTGGGTCGAGTACGCCCACAACTCGCTCCCTACCTCCTCCACAGGCATGTCCCTCTTCCACTGTTGCCTGGGCTATCAACCACCCCTCTTTCCGACCCAGGAGGAGGAGGTAGCTGTACCCTCAGCCCAAACCTTTATCCGGCGCTGCAAGAGAACATGGCAGCGTGCCCGCAACCAACTACTGCGCAACGTCAGGCAAATCGTCATCAGTCATCAGCCCCCAGATATCGTATCGGCCAAAGGGTCATGCTGTCTGCACGTGACCTCCCCCTCAAGACCACGTCCAAAAAACTTTCACCAAGATTCATCGGACCTTTCACCATCACTCGGATCATAAATCCATGCTCCGTCCGACTAGCCCTACCACTCTCCATGCGCAGAATCAATCCTACATTTCACGTCTCCCAGATCCGTCGACTGGTTCCCTGTCCATTATCCCTGTTTTTCTCGTTACCGACCACGCTTTGTTTATCTCGACCTCGCTCTCGCCTTACGTCTTGGATTTCCACGCTTACGGACTGCTCACGGAATATTTCGACCTTTGCATGCATTTAACGACAACAAACTCAGATCACGGACTCTCTCCTTCCCTCTTCGGATTTGAACTCGACTTGTATTCGACCACAAGTGAATGCGGTGAAACCAGCAACCAACCTGCGCAGTTTCTCCTCGCCCTCGCCGGCTCTCTGCGCCTCCGCATTCCTGCACGAGTCACGCCGCACACAAGGCACTCTCTCGCCGGCTCTCGGTGCTTCCGCGTTCCTGCACGAGTCACGCCGCGTGTGAAGTGCATTTGTTTATTTTATTGGCTGATTTGGATCCACTTAGAACAAAGCTTCACAGCAAATCAATAACAAAGTTCTTCTGACTGATCCCCTTTATCCAGTGGTGAAACTTTCTATCCTGATATGAATGGCCTCTTCCAGGATGACCAGGCAGTTTATAAATATAAATTATGCTATCTTACATGGAAACCAGAATGTATGTAATGTGTATATTTTTTAAATAAGATATTGTACAATGTACACTGCCTGGACAAAAAAACAGTCTGATGATAGGAGACTCTGACCCCTCCTTAAAGCCTGAAGCAATACCACATCACAATTTGTCCCAATCCCTTAAGTTATTGTACTTTTACTGTTACACATAGCCTTTTTGTATTATTCGATATCACTAAGCATTTTAGAGATTTAAGTGATTTCCCATCACGCTCATTCAGGACATTTTTCTGTAGTTCCAAATTTTTGCAGTTTCAGCTTCAGCTTCTTTTCCTGATGCAGGACAATAATTTGACCCTTCGAAAACAAAGTACACTAACATATTTGTCATGACCTCATGATATGTCTTCTGACAAGGTTGTGTAGTTAAGAAATGAGCAGCTACGATCAGTTGGTTAAATGACTTGTTGCCAGTGGATCCATATTAATACACTGCTTAGTTAAATGCAGGTGGTGACTTTCTTTTGGGCCGGGTCATGCATTCCAAAAACATTTTTGTTAAAATTTTTTACAGTATATTTATTATTTTATATATTATGGTATCAAATGTTATGCGCTATTCCATTTAACGGTGGAAACTGTACTTTTTTTTTCTTTCTGAGTGCACACAAGATAATTCTTCCCTGTATAATAAATGACATGCAGTCATTATTTTTCAGTGATGTTCTTATGATCATTAGATTCACAGCAAAAGTTCAGATTTTTAGGATTAGGATCTTTTTTTTTTTTTTATCTAAACATAACTGTGTTGTTTGCTCTTGAAGATTAGGTTTACCCAAAGATTACTCAAAGATTCATATTCATGGGCTTAATCTAAATTTAAAATGAAAGGTGCAATTGCATCTGCAGTGGGAGAAGAGAGAGACAGAGACAGAAAAAGAGCGAGAGAGAGAGAGAGAGAGAGAGAGAGAGAAAGAAAGAGAGATTTCTGTGTTTTATCTCTCAGTAAGATGAGAACAGGATTCTTTGAGTAGAAGCAGATTTGCAATCTTTTTCAGGAGGACCGTGTTGCCATGGAAGGCTTGCACTATGTCCTTGGTTTTTTAAATTTTATATATGGTTACTCATCACTTGGAAACAACAATGTAATACTGACACATTTTTCTCACACATTATGTAACAGTTGTTCTTCACTATAAACCAGAAAGCTAAGCAAACACCACATTTCTGTCAATCCAGCCTAAATGAAATAAACTATTAATACTTGTTCATCTTTTTCACCCTTTTCTAATTTGTCTGTGCACTAGCAAAGGAGAATTAGCGCCATGAAGAATGTAATTAGGGGAAAATTAAACAGGTGCTCACAGGGCTTGCATGGCATTTGAGTAGGAGGTAACCCTTAACTTACAGAATGCACTTTTTTTTCTTTTTTCTTTTAGCACATGACCTTAAATCCATTACATAATAATGGGAATATGGGAATAATCACTACTGCACCTTGGCTACTTATGCAAAAGAAAAGTTGAGCTGATTTGTATCTACAGTGGTGTGAAAAACTATTTGCCCCCTTCCTGATTTCTTATTCTTATGCATGTTTGTCACACTTAAATGTTTCTGCTCATCAAAAACCGTTAACTATTAGTCAAAGATAACATAATTGAACACAAAATGCAGTTTTTAAATGAAGGTTTACGTTATTAATGGAGAAAAAAAACTCCAAATCTACATGGCCCTGTGTGAAAAAGTGATTGCCCCCCTTGTTAAAAAATAACTTAACTGTGGTTTATCACACCTGAGTTCAATTTCTGTAGTCACCCCCAGGCCTGATTACTGCCACACCTGTTTCAATCAAGAAATCACTTAAATAGGAGCTACCTGACACAGAGAAGTAGACCAAAAGCACCTCAAAAGCTAGACATCATGCCAAGATCCAAAGAAATTCAGGAACAAATGAGAACAAAAGTAATTGAGATCTATCAGTCTGGTAAAGGTTATAAAGCCATTTCTAAAGCTTTGGGACTCCAGCGAACCACAGTGAGAGCCATTATCCACAAATGTCAAAACATGGAACAGTGGTGAACCTTCCCAGGAGTGGCCGGCCGACCAAAATTACCCCAAGAGCGCAGCGACAACTCATCCGAGAGGCCACAAAAGACCCCAGGACAACATCTAAAGAACTGCAGGCCTCAGTTGCCTCAATTAAGGTCAGTGTTCATGACTCCACCATAAGAAAGAGACTGGGCAAAAACGGCCTGCATGGCAGATTTCCAAGGCGCAAACCACTTTTAAGCAAAAAGAACATTAAGGCTCGTCTCAATTTTGCTAAAAAACATCTCAATGATTGCCAAGACTTTTGGGAAAATACCTTGTGGACCGACGAGACAAAAGTTGAACTTTTTGGAAGGTGCGTGTCCCGTTACATCTGGCGTAAAAGTAACACAGCATTTCAGAAAAAGAACATCATACCAACAGTAAAATATGGTGGTGGTAGTGTGATGGTCTGGGGTTGTTTTGCTGCTTCAGGACCTGGAAGGCTTGCTGTGATAGATGGAACCATGAATTCTACTGTCTACCAAAAAATCCTGAAGGAGAATGTCCGGCCATCTGTTCGTCAACTCAAGCTGAAGCGATCTTGGGTGCTGCAGCAGGACAATGACCCAAAACACACCAGCAAATCCACCTCTGAATGGCTGAAGAAAAACAAAATGAAGACTTTGGAGTGGCCTAGTCAAAGTCCCGACCTGAATCCTATTGAGATGTTGTGGCATGACCTTAAAAAGGCTAGAAAACCCTCAAAAAAAGCTGAATTACAACAATTCTGCAAAGATGAGTGGGCTAAAATTCCTCCAGAGCGCTGTAAAAGACTCGTTGCAAGTTATCGCAAATGCTTGATTGCAGTTATTGCTGCTAAGGGTGGCCCAACCAGTTATTATGTTCAGGGGGCAATTACTTTTTCACACAGGGCCATGTAGGTTTGGATTTTTTTTCTCCCTAAATAATAAAACCCCTCATTTAAAAACTGCATTTTGTGTTTACTTGTGTTATCTTTGACTAATAGTTAAATGTGTTTGATGATCAGAAACATTTTGTGTGACAAACATGCAAAACAATAAGAAATCAGGAGGGGGGGCAAATAGTTTTTCACACCACTGTAGATCATAGTGATTGTACAACTCTACTGCTGTGGCTCATCTTGCTCTCTGGGGCTGCCTGATTCATACTGATGCTTGTTTTCAGCAACTTATGACTCACCTTCTGCTATTGTGGAAAGTCCCACATGGAAACCACAAAGATCTGCCTTTGCCAGAAACATTTTATGCCGAAAACTCTTAAATCAGAAAGACTTTCAAGCAAATATCAAACACAGTCACACACAGTAAGATCAAAATATTAGAACGGTTCACATTGAATAAATGTATCATAATTACAACCCTAGGTGTGAACTAAATCAATTGCTAATTTCTTTATCTTCATAATGTTACAGTATCTTTCCATTTTTCCTGAAAGCGCTCGCTCCAATTAGATTTTTGACTGGGAACCAGAAAAGTATAAATACTTTCATTGTACAAACCATTTTCTAATTGTAAACTTGGTGAGTACTGTAATGCCCTGTATATACTGTATGTGGGGAAAACAGGCTTTGGTGTCATTATTGTTAATAACTGCCAAGATGATAAAAACCAGCTGAAATCCTTTCATTCATACCAGAAATGCAGTGTGTCCGCAACATGGAGTGAAAAATACCCGGTCAGAAGGTCATCAGATCTCAGGGTTATTTTTCTTATTGTAATTATGTGGCATACTGTAACTAATACATCACTGACAGGCTGCATGAATCTATGGGTTGGAATGAAGTCAGCCCTAGCCACAGTTTGAGTTTTTAAAAATCTATACTTTACTGATTATATGTGCATTGATTGATCAATTTGATGTGGATGGCAAGAAACTGTACTGTGGCTGACCCTGGGTTTGAATGGGCAAGACCTAGAGTACAAGTGCATATTCAGCACAGTTATTTTAACTATGGAAAAACTAACTTCTTCTCGCACCTTATGACACCATGGCCATGCAGGAAGTGATAATCAATGTATTTGTCTCTTGCACAGCAATAATATAATACAGCTGAAGTTCAGCTGGAAATTGTATTATAGAGCACTTTGAATAAAAATGTTGATCGAAGGATTCCGGGAGGAAGGCCAACAGAGCAATCTAAAGTTTATCTCAGATAAATGATAAGCAGGAGTCACATTTCACTTCCCTATTTGACGTCTATTGACATCTATGAGGTTTTATCTCATCCAGGTCATTTGGAATGTCTAGAATTATTAATCTTATGTGACTGGGTTTCAGGAGATGATCATTTTTCTTCATGACTCAGTTTCCCCAATGACAAAAAGGTAAAAGGGTTTAAATGGGAATTTATTTTTTTGGAATATAATTAGGTGTCAGCATCAGCCATTACCATGGATCGATGGTTTCAGTGTTTCAAATGGCCACAAAGAGACCAACCTATTCTTTCTCTATTAATAATAAATAATCATGAAAGATTAACTGTACATTCAAAATATTAAACTCTTATTACTATTATGATTGTTATAGGGATTTGTCATATAATAGAGTAACAATGACTTTAAGAGGAGAAAAACATCCTCACCTTTATGCATTCTCATAGTTTTACTTCTTGATTAGTTTGCAATTCATATCATACTGTAAGTCTCAAATCTAAAAAGCCCAAGGAATAGCCTGTCCAGCTCACTTGCCACCATATTCTTATTTTTTTATGTGACAAAAATGTGAACCATTCTAAACTAAGACTTTTTCCACTTGCATGAAAATGCCCTTGTCTTGTGTAAAATTTGTCTGAGGTGATAAAATGGAATATGTCTAGATTATACATTTTTAAACTATGTATAAAGATGTCGATTTCATATCTTGTTGTAGTTAAAGTAAGGTACAAAACTTAGGCTTTACAATTCTACATATAACAGACATTAATTCAGACTGTAAATGAATAGAGGTGTGGGTGTAGTACATGGTGCATAGTGAATCCATATTGAATACTGAACGAAAGACCATGTTGAATTTAAATCTAAGAAAGGCAGGTAACCTTCAACTTACCCTCTCAGTTGTAAGCTGCTTTGGATAAAAGTGCATGGCAAATGAATACGTGTAAACACCTCTGAGACAATAATGAGCTAATAACCAGAACTAAGATGACATCAAGGATTTGCAAAAGGGATAACTGTGAATTGTATGTGTGTGCTTAATAGAATATTAAAATGGAGGAAAAAATGTATGGCTTCTCAGTGGAATTGGTCGGCTTAGATGAAAAGTAAAAACCTGTCAAAGATTATAATACTACAATAACACAGGTCCATAATGAACAAAATTATGTTATTCCAAAGGAATTTCACTTGATTATAAAAATGACATCCATTTCGTTGTGTCACATACAATTTTAATTCAAATTATGTTTTTGTACTTGTAGAGCTCAATTTAGCACTGCTGGCATCAGTATAATTATTTGATTAGTTTACTGAGTGGCATGTGGTTAGCACTGTTGGATTGCACCTCCAGGCTCCGGGTTCCATTTGGTTCAGTCTGTGTGCATGGGGTTTGCATGTTTTCCCTGTGCTTGGTGGGTTTCCTCTGGCTGCTCTGTGCTCCCTGTGCTTCCCACAGTCCAAAGTCCTGCAGATTAGCCTAATTGTCATTCCCAAATTGCGTGTAGTGTGTGAATGAGGTTGTACCTGTGATGGGGTGGCTCCCCGTTCAGGGTGTACCTTGTCTCATACCCTATCCTGGGATAGATAGACTGAGAATGATCATGTATTAATTCATTGCCCCCAGAACAGTTAGTTAGTTAAAGCAATTCTGAAATGGAATAAGTGAAAATATAACTTACGATATTTGGAGGACTGCCCTCCACCTCCATGGTTTATTCTATTCGCCTTTTGGCTATATACTGTAGTGCAGGCAAGAATTTAAATCTACTTTCACCCCTGATTATTATGTCATAGATCAGTGGTTCTCAACACTATTCCTGGATCACCACCACACTGAATATTTGAATATTTTCCCTGCTCTACCTCACCCACTTTAATTAAGAAAAGACTGTTAATAATTTGGGCATTGATTAGTGAAGTGCCAGACACTGACTACAAGTAAAAATGAGTGAGAAAATGTTTTTTTTAGATGCAACTGATTATACAGTAGATTACTGTAACCTATTGACCGAATTAGGCAATTGTAGGAAATGCTGTTGTCTCTTGAAAACCTTACAAAATTAAATTATTCTGATTCAATTAAGGTGTTCAGCAAGTAAAAGTATACAAATCTCAGTCAGTTATACTTTTTATGCAATTTTTTTTTTTGCAAATTTTGTCACCAGTGTAATAAGTCCAAGTTCTGTATAAAACCATGTTCTGAGATAAAAATGGTGGTGTATGCTGATGAATGGGCAGGGTTCTGGTCTCCAATGAAAGAACAATGTTTTGGGCCTTACAGTTTTACCATATTTTTGTATATATTCTGAGTTCCTATTGTGGGTCCTCTTCCAGCTGTGAGCCCCTAGAGTTCTCACCATCTGTTAGCCAATAGCACTTTGTCTGTTTCGAAGGCTGGGAGTAAAAACTACATGCAGGCTGAGATCCAGAGAATTGAATGCACTGGACTGAATAAGCACAACACCGTACACTTCCTGATCCTCCACTACTGCGCTAAGCTGTTTGGAATATTAAAGAGCTGCTGCTAAGTAGACTCAGGGGTCCGTATCCAGAAATTTGCAACCCAAAAATGATGAAGTGCACATGACTAATTGGGGACTATTATACCAGAAATGATCATGAATATTAATACAAACCCAGTGGTTCTCAAATGTAACCCTTAAGACCTGAATTTGGCATATTTTTGATTTACTTTTCTCTATCACCACCGCTAAGCTTGATAATTATTGGAGGCTATTAGCCATGCAAGCTGAAATAGAGTAATTTGAAAACACAGCATCACAGTTGAGCACTGATAAGGACTGCATAAGAAAACAAAAATATGTCTCTCAGTTTACATTTTGTGTCTTTCTCTGTTGATCGTTTTTCACAGATTTTGATTGTGGTAAGATACTTTGAAACATTAGCTCCGGTTGCACACGCAAATTTATTTCTACAATTTTTCATCAGTACAGACTCACTTCCTGACTGAGCCAATGTGTTTACTCTTTCAGTTATGATTAGGTTAGATCCATCTAACTCGCTTGGTGATGGATTTCGGCATTTCAAATCGTTCATGCATTGCCTTGAGTTAGGAAGCTTTTCCCTTCGTTATATACAATATTAATCTTTTTTTTTTATTGTAGCTCAAGCAGGAGCAGCAGCAGCTTCATTTTTCAAACAGAGAACTATCTAAATAAATGAGACTATGGTTAAGCATACTGTGTCATTTCATGAATAAATTATAAAGACTAGTGTATACTGTACATGAAGTGCAGATTTTAAACAGTTTGCATGAAGTGGCTAAACTGCATATTCTGTTTAATTTAGAATAGAGACATTAATGTCTTTTTTTAATTAATTGGAGATCAAAATCCTATGCAGAATATATTATTATTATTATTATTATTATTATTATTATTAACAATGAATGAATAAACATATGAATACGTATCCATAAATACTTTATGACCATCTTGAGTGCATTACTTTTTGATAGTAATTAGAGTTTCTTTTTAAAATTGGTAAATATTTAAGTAGCTTACAAATGTACGTTTGCCTAAAGTAAGATTATTTTAGAAAGATTAGTAAAATTTTTTACATGATATATAATTGTAAGCATAGTGAGCATATTTATCTTAAAATTTTTATCTGTTAGAAATTAAAGACAGTAGGACTGTTACCTTTGCAGTAATTTAACACTCATACCTTTATTTTACCTTTATACACTTATTATTATTACTGGGTGTGCAGTTTTTGGTTTATATATTATCTCAGTCACCAGATACAACACCCACACTTAGAAACAGATTAAGATTTCTGTTCACTCATGCCACTAACACTGTGTATACCGTACATGCAACGCATATGATTTTCTTTTACTGTATCACTGTACAGTGTAAATAATTAGATATATTCCCAATATATTCTTTAAAATCTAGATCATTTTTAACCCTCTGATGCATAAGAGTCAAAAGTGACCATAGTGAAACATTTATTTTAATACTGTATCTTTGTGTGTGATGCATATAATCAGTCAATATTTTATGAAATTCCTCTACAAGGTTGTTTTATTTAAAACACCACAAACAATACTATATTATGTCAATTAATATTTTTTTTACTACAATATTTTTTTGTATCAGTTCCCTGTGTTCTCAATCAAATTTAATAGAAACTTTTAATTAATTATAGACTTTTAATATATGTTTCTAGTTAGGGGAACAATTTATTTTGGTTAGAATATGGAAGTACCATAAATTACCATCACCACCATATTGAAATACCATAAAGCCTATTTTCATTAGCCTTATGGAGGATGAATTTGAGAAAACATTCCCATTTGATGTTTCTGACCTTAAAAAATCTTTATAGAACCCTTTATTTAAGTGCTTTCATTTAATACCAAAATAACTTTCCAAAAAATATATATATTTTCTACATTATCTCCAATTTTGGCCAATGAGATCTATTTTGTTTCTGGTTCCTCTAATGGTTTCTTCCTTATACCAAGGATCTTTCAAGATTTCTATAATATTGCTTTCCCTGCTGGTAAAAAAAATATTTCTAATTTCTACAAATACTGTAATACTGCATTTCAAATATTTGAAAAAAGTGTAACCATCTGTTCTAAGTTTAAGTACATTTAAATATTTAAATCTCTTGGGGATACTGAACAAAATTTTCACGAATGTATAATGAAAGGCACTTTTATATTAAAATATTTCACATTTTAAGACTTTTGGAAGTACACATGATGAATTGGTTCTGAAAACTTTTTTCATTCATTTTCTATACCGCTTAATCCTGTGTTCAGGGTCGCGGGGGACCTGGAGCCTATCCCAGGAGACTTCGGGCACTAGGCGGGGCACACCCTGGACAGGGTGCCAATCCATCGCAGGGCACACACACATACACACACTCACACACCCAATCACACACTACGGGCAATTTGGGAACGCCAGTTAGCCTAACCTGCATATCTTTGGACTGTGGGAGGAAACCGGAGTACCCGGAGGAAACCCACCAAGCACGGGGAGAACATGCAAACTCCATGCACACAGAGACGGGAATCGAGCCTGGCCGGGGAATCGAACCCGGACCCTGGAGGTGCAAGGCGACAGTGCTAACCACTACACCACCGCGCCACCGTTCTGAAAACCTTCAATTTAAAAACTCTTTTTAAGAGGGTGATTTGTTGTCTTACAAAAGCACCTTTGCATTAATCTAAGCACATTGTTAATCTACAGTAAGCACATTGTTTTTACAGAGGTAGGATGACAAAGATGGAATGGCTGAACACTTCTTAACAGTTAAAAATCATCATTCGGGATGAAAACACAGGGTCAAACCAAGTTTGGGTGATTATTTTGAATATCTTTTGTAGTATACCAAAGAGGTCAATCTACTGCTTGAAGGTCTTTGCATCCGGCTATTTCATAACTAACTATTTTTGGTGTACATTGTCGCAGGAAGGTGGCTTAGTAATTAGCCTTGTCACCTTGTACATCAAGGGTCCAGGTTCGATTCCCTGCCAGGTTTGATTCCTGCCTCTGTGTGTGTGGACTTTGCATGTTCTCCCCATTCTTGGTGGGTTTTCTCCGAGTACTCATGTTCTCTCCCACTGTCCAAAGACATGCAGATTATTGAAATGGATTGGAACCCTGTCTATGGCATACCCCACCTCCCCAGATAGCAGAACAACATTGAATCATCGTTGAATCAACATTAAAGCATCAACCAACTTGTCATTGAATCAATGTTGAAATTTCAATGTTAAACGTTGATTTTTCATCAGGTTTGCACCTTGAAATAATGTTATTTCAATGATGAAAAATAGATCAAGATGGGCATAAAATCAATGTTTGTTCAACGTAAATTCAATCACTTATTTTACATTGAATCAACATTGAATCAACATTGAAACAATTATAGTTTAGTCTTGCTTTATGAACAGCAAGATTCTATGACAGTAAATCATGTCCGTTTTGATTTATTTCTTTAAATCAGAGACCATGTAGGGCTGAAAAGCTTTTTTTTTAAATTTTTTTTTTTAAACAAAAAGTCAGTAACTCAACATCCTTCAGTTTACATGTAAACATATTTATTTATTTATGCTCCATACCCATTTAAACAGGAAGTAACATCACAATTACAATAAAACAACTATATAATAAAACACACTACAACTTACATACAAATTATTATAAACTGGATGACAATATGACTTTTTAGAAGAGAACTATTAGAAGAGATTGTTAATTCTGAATTCATAAAACAGAATCTAACTGCCAAGATAAGAGACTGGAAAACCATAATATAAAAATGGCAGCCTGCCTCAGCAAAATTCAGTCAAATGCAAATAGAAACAACCAAGTCAGAAACACAACAGATGACTGAAACATTATTCGTAAGTTGAAATGTATTTACTCAGCAAAACAGATAATAAGACATGAGTCTGAACTTATGGTTTTCCACCACGAGCAATTCCCCCCAGCCGTTCTGGGGCATAACGAAGCCATTTCTGAACTGTTGAAGTAAAGAAACTCTGTGGCCTCCTTTTCTTCAGCTTTCAGCTGTTGTTGTAGTAGTGCATCTAAAGAATGAAAAACAAACAAAAGGTTAGAACTATACAATGCTCTAAAAACTTGGAGTGGTAGTTGTTTATGAATGACAGAAGGTGGGTCCTAAATTTTTGGAAATGTGACTTTTACAAATGTACAGATATGCAACATATGTTTTGAAGTGTCCTACAATCTTCCATAGATACAATGCACACATTAGATTTTTTTTAATATACAGGTCCTTCTCAAAAAATTAGCATATTGTGATAAAGTTCATTATTTTCTGTAATGTACTGATAAACATTAGACTTTCATATATTTTAGATTCATTACACACAACTGAAGTAGTTCAAGCCTTTTATTGTTTTAATATTGATGATTGTGGCATACAGCTCATGAAAACCCAAAATCCCTATCTCAAAAAATGTGCATATTTCATCCGACCAATAAAAGAAAAGTGTTTTTAATACAAAAATAGTCAACCTTCATATAATTATGTTCAGTTCTGCACTCAATACTTGGTCGGGAATCCTTTTGCAGATTCTTGTGTCTCTCAACTTTCTCTTCACAATATCCCACAGATTCTCTATGGGGTTCAGGTCAGGAGAGTTGGCAGGCCAATTGAGCACAGTAATACCATGGTCAGTAAACCATTTACCAGTGGTTTTGGCGCTGTGAGCAGGTGCCAGGTCGTGCTGAAAAATGAAATCTTCATCTCCATAAAGCTTTTCAGCAGATGGAAGCATGAAGTGCTCCAAAATCTCCTGATAGCTAGCTGCATTGACCCTGCCCTTGATAAAACACAGTGGACCAACAGCAGCAGCTGACATGGCACCCCAGACCATCACTGACTGTGGGTACTTGACACTGGACTTCAGGCATTTTGGCATTTCCCTCTCCCCAGTCTTCCTCCAGACTCTGGCACCTTGATTTCCGAATGACATGCAAAATTTGAAACCTGTAGCCCATTTCCTGCACACGCCTGTACACGGTGGCTCTGGATGTTTCTACTCCAGACTCAGTCCACTGCTTCCGCAGGTCCCCCAAGGTCTGGAATCGGTCCTTCTCCACAATCTTCTTCAGGGCCCGGTCACCTCTTCTCGTTGTGCAGCGTTTTCTGCCACACTTTTTCCTTCCCACAGACTTCCCACTGAGGTGCCTTGATACAGCACTCTGGGAACAGCCTATTCGTTCAGAAATGTCTTTCTGTGTCTTACCCTCTTGCTTGAGGGTGTCAATGATGGCCTTCTGGACAGCAGTCAGGTCGGCAGTCTTACCCATGATTGCGGTTTTGAGTAATGAACCAGGCTGGGAGTTTTTAAAAGCCTCAGGAATCTTTTGTAGGTGTTTATAGATAATTAGTTGATTCAGATGATTAGGTTAATAGCTCGTTTAGAGGACCTTTTCATGATATGCTAATTGTTTGAGATTTTTGGGATTTTGGGTTTTCATGAGCTGTATGCCACAATCATCAATATTAAAACAATAAAAGGCTTGAACTACTTCAGTTGTGTGTAATGAATCTAAAATATATGAAAGTCTAATGATGATCAGTACATTACAGAAAATAATGAACTTTATCACAATATGCTAATTTTTTGAGAAGGACCTGTATGTATTATTTCACAATCTGCAAATGTTGTCCTACAATGTACATATTCCATGCTATGAAAACAAATATACTTAATGTAACAATGTAGTCTGTTATGTGCAAAAAAAAAAAAAAAAAAAAAAAAAACCTGTAGGACCAAAAAAATAAATAAATTTAAAAAAAATCAATCCGTGGCGACGGTTTTGCAATTTGTCCCCTGCACTCACAAATACTTAAACTGTTCCCTCAGTTTAACAAATCGTGGCCACGGATTAACAAACTGTATGCACAAATTTCCAATCCGTACGCTCAGATACCGTACTGTTTGCATATTTATTCTTAACATGAAGACTTATTTTGGTGATTTTATTATAAGCTTTTTACCCAGAGTTAGATGCATGCTGCACTGTTAATGTTATTATTAAATAACGCCTATTATTACATTGCATTTAGTTTGAGAGCAAAGTAATGACAACATAAACTGTACATTATTTGTTTTGCATTGCTTTTTACCTTCTCCTCAAACTCACACTGCATGATTTTCAAAGTCATCGGATCACCGTTGTTTTCACACTGTACTATCTGTGGTAGCATTTAGTTGCTGCTGTGTTCTCACTGCACAATGAATTGGCGACAGGAGATTACACACTGCATGACTTTACAATAGGAAGAATCACCAACAACTCTGTCTGGTGTGCAAGCTACAGCCAAACGCACACAAGAAGTGATAAGGAAACAAACCCAAGATCATGCTGACATTGTGGTCTATAATTCCTCCCCGAACAAACAATAATTAAAAAAAGATGACGTCCTTGTTTAAGATCCCATATGGTCAAAACTGAAATTTCATGGCTTTTTTCATGGTAACTGAGGTCTAGGGGCTATGTAACTACCATATAAGTTTCAAAACAGTCAATCCACAGTAGAATGCACACAGCCTGCATAAAGTAGCTCTGCCTCTACTCAGTCACCGCTTTCAGTCACCATCAACCACCATCCCACCCTTCTTTTGCCAAAACATCACGTCCATGCCATTGCTGAACAACAATAACATGAAAACAAGTCGAAAAAACGCTGTTCAGTCGATAGATGTCGAAACTACATCATTACACAGGCTTCCGAACAACATTAATATAAAAGACCATTGGCACGTCAGCTTCAGCATCTTTCACACAGCCATTCCATTAAACTTTAAAAATTTACATTAAAAATTTTATTTAATTAATAGAAGTTAATTGATAAAGAAAATCTATTTATGACATTATTTTTGACAGCATTATGATTATTTATTAAAACTTCAGACAACAACAATTAGTGCCACGAGGTTATTTGCAACACTATATGTTCTACAAAATAGAGGACTACACACCTTACAGAGCAATATAATGTGGCTTTAGAAGAGGAAAGGTAGGATTAAGAAGTGAGCAAGTGATGAATTAGTATTATAGGTCCCAAGCAGATACAGTAACAATAATGGGTGCTCTACCTTATGCAGTCTCCATTGATGGCTAATAAACATTGATACAAGTAGGTTATGGTTAAAGTTGTGAACTTATAAAGTCTTAAATGTTTTGTTTTCCCTTCTCAACGCATTATGCATTTACTCACCAATAATGGCTACCTTTTTAATTTGGTCAAGTCTCCAAGTCGAAGGTGCCCAGCAGCAGATTCCGTACCATGGCAGTAGCAGAGGTGGCAAGGCGGGCTGCTCTCCACGATTCTGCCTGGCAAAACACCCCAGAGCCCTTTATAACTTCAATCTGAAAAATTATTTCACATCACAATATTAATTTATTGGCAACTTTTAGAAACTTTTCATGTTTCATACTGATTCTTATGTTTAGCTTCCCAATAGTTAATAGGATTTTATGTATAAATGCAGATTAATGATAATCTGGACATTCTGGACATTTGTTTACATGCAGGGTAAAACTGCAACAGGAACAGTACAAAATAAAAACTGAAAAAAGACAGACATTCAGAGTAAAACAGTGCAAGATAAAAAAAAAAACTGTACAAAACATACATGCAGGGTAAGCATTGGTGGGAGCAATGTCCAAGCAGTGTAGAGAAATATTTCTGTACGACTTCATTGTTTTGTGCTGTGTAGTATAGTATTGTAATAGCTGATCAGAGTGATCAACTCCCCATGTGCTGGTTGTACGCAATCACAGGACATGGAAATGTCTTTGTAGTCCATGTACCTTGTAATTTCACCCTCATCTTCACCACGTCTACTGTAAAGCAGAATGGATGGTAGAACAGGTAGATACTTCTCGTGTGTCCATCCACTTCACAAATACAAGAGGTCCATCTGAACGGAGCTTGCGTGTCCTGATGTGAGGGGCTGGTGAAGGCAAGGGTGATGCAGACACATTCCTAAAAACAAATAAATAAAAAAATGTTAACCTATACTGTTCAGAGTAAATGGATGTGCAATTAATATGGATGCACAATATATACAGTACAGAGATGACCAAAAATGTATCCACACTTCAACATGAAAAATATACACCTCTCTTCTGTAGGTCACATGACAGCATCAATGATGGTGATAAATAATACTACACACTGCAGCCATAATTCAATTTGAGTTTTAAAAAACACCATCCACTGGACATTACACACATATTGAACACATTCTAAACAATTACATCTTATCAGGTATTTGTAAATACACGCTAAACAAAAGGGATTATATACATTTACACCAAAGAAATATCCATAAGCATCACTTAGCTACATAAGGCAGTATTTTAGCCACCTGCAACTTGCTTGTTTGTGCTAAATAACATTACCGATAGCAGTGTTATAAGCTAACCAAAATGGAGCCAAATACACATTAGCAACCATAATCTAAAGCTATCCAAAACAAGGTGAATATAAACATCTGTAAACTCCATAAGGCATTAGCTTAGCCACCGGGAAATATCATGTTTGTGCTACATGAGGCAGCATTCTAGCATGATTTAACTAAACTATATAAATGGCATTGAAAGCCAATGTGTCACACAAGCTGACAAGAGCTAGCTGTAGTGAGGAAAATATTTACTAATATTAGTTTAATATTATCAGAATAAGAGTTATATAAGACTTAATAACTTACCCAGTGTAGCATGGGTCTATTCTCTGTTCAAAATGCTCCCGTTCGTCGTCGGAGTCACACAGTCTTCTTCTGAGGTAAATGTAAACTTTCCAGAACATTCTGAAGAGTTTCCTCGGATGTGTAAGCGCGTGCCATCTTCCAAAACGTGCTGAAAACTCACTGAATCGGAGTTTTTTCAAACCTGTCTCTCTGTGTTCGTTTTTTCATGCCGGTGTCCGGGGGCGTGGTCTAGTATGTAAATTACTCGGACTGATTTCCGTGTGATTGGCGCGTGGGCGTGTCCTGCCTCTGGTCATTAGCATATAAGTGTGACAGAAATTCTGTGCCTCTCCTTGGTTTCATACGGATTACATAAACTGAGAATATTTGTTTTCAATGTGACTTGCATCATTTAAAAGTAGACACTTTAAGCTTTATATAGATATATTTCTCATTTCAGTTAATTTTAGTGACGTGTTTCAAAAAGATTTTCACGGAGACTGAGGTTTCATATATGTGCATATATCTTCATATACTGTATGTGGCCAATTAGGATTAGTTTTTTGCTTTTTTGTTTTGTTAGTTCTTAGTTATTGCCTTGATAATAGAAAATATGAGCTAGGCATCATGTATGACAGTTGCCAAAGTGAGATATGAGCTAAAATGACCAGATCCTGCCATAGTACAGTAGGGCTTATATGTGGATATAAAGAAGCAATAAAGGAGACCTATATGGCCTGTATATGCACATATATGCACCTCAATGTTGCCTACATGTGGCATATATACGCATATATGCAGCATATATATTATCATATATGTGCATATATACTGCATATAGGTTTCATATATGCGCATATATCCTCATATTTACATTTACATTTAGGCATTTGGCAGACGCTCTTATCCAGAGCGACTTACATTTTTATCTCGTTATACATCAGAGCAGTTGAGGGTTAAGGGCCTTGCTCAAGGGCCCAACAGTGGCAACTTGGTGGTTGTGGGGTTTGAACCTTAGTCCAATGCCTTAACCACTGAGCTACCCCTGGCCCCATATAGGTGCGGTTATATGCGCATATATACTGCATATAGGTTGCATATATCCTCATATAGGTTCTTTCCATGTGGGGCACGCACACTGCTCTGGGTCAGACACAGACAACGGGAAACAGGAACTAAGGTCTCAAACAAATGCTTCCCAACAGAATACCGTAGGTCGCATCGCCAAAATTCTTTCACCGTGAGTGGCAGGAACTTCCAGACTACAACATATTGAATTCTCATGCCTGTAGAGTGTATTATAATGACGTGGCGACAGTGTAAAAACACCCTCCGATGTTAAATGCGAGCCGAAAATTGAGTACTTTTGAACGGCAAACAGGAATTAAGCTCTCAAGTGAGTAAACTAGACAGCAAGGTAAATACACAAAACTTACCGTCAAATTATTTTTTTTCCTCAATAACTATATATATATATATATATATATATATATATATATATATATATATATATATATATATATATATATATATATATATATATATATTATTATTTATTTTTTTTAAGCACCATGGCAAATCTCTTGTAGTCAATTTTTAAACCTGTTTTAAACACATACACACATGCATACACATTTTTATAGAAATGCACTTAGTTAATTTAATTTGCCTTACATTGTTGAATGAGGATGGGTTCCACAACCAAAAATCAACATTGATTCAATGTTTGTCTTTTCAACACAGAAAAGCATTGAATTATCAACATTGATTCAACATTATTTAGCATTGAAAAATCAACCTCAACCAAAATGATGATTCTGATGAAATTTCAACATTGAATCAATGTCACCTTGCTATCTGGGTCATGCCTTAAGTCTCCTGGGATAGGCCCTGTATACAGGATTAAGAGGTATAGACAGTGAGCGAGAGTGACAGAGTGCAAATGACATAGGTTTTAATTTTTTTTATTATTATTAATGAGGGTTTTCAAATATGTTATTGTTGACTTTTCCATTACAATGGTAATAACATGTGTAATTGTTGATAGATGATACAGTATAAGCTTTCTGTGTCTAGTTGTTTATTAAGCATTTTGGAAGGCTTTCCTAGTCCAATTAAGTCAGTGGTAAAGCTGTAACTTTAAGTTTTCTGGCATGGAAAGGTCTTCAGGACTGAGGACATTGTGGTTCAGTTGTACTGTAATATGAGAAGCTGCATTTTCCATCTTTTAATATGAAGAGACAGGACAAAATGTTGTAAGTGATGACAATAACCTATCATATACCATGAACAATCCATGTTAACATGAACATATATTAAAAAGGAAAAGCATTGTTCAATAAAAAAATGGAAGTTGATGTGTTATCAGAGCAATAAACCCCTTTGGTGCATGATGCTAAAGGAATCAAATTAACTCATCTTCCTGTCAGGCCACATCATATCAGCATTTCATTAATTACTTTCCTACAACAGGCACACCCCATCATGCTTTATTTCTTATGGTAGACTTCTACTATGAAGGCCTGTTTCTTTTTTTCTTTCGGAATTATTCAAATTTCAAAGCATTCCTTAAATGAGGAACTGTTTGATGTCTCATTTCATTTGCAAACATGTACAAAAACCCAAGAGAACACTTTACAGGAGAACGGCTCTTAATTACTGCCATAAATCTAAAGCATAAACAGCCATCCAGGCAGAGATAACAAGCAAAGTGCTGAGTCATAGTCCTTTATCAAGCTCATTCATTCACTCTTTATGTAAAGAGGCTGTAATTGCATAAGTATATGCACATAAGTAACTATGGAGCATAAGGGTTTTCCATATTTAAACATGGTTTGCTTAGACTGCACGTTAGCTTCTGACAGTTTATTTTAGAACTTAATTTCCAGTTCCTGCAGTAATTTCTTTTGTAAAAATTACCTTCGCCTGCTGATAGGCCAGAAATATGTTCTGCATATCTGTGCTCTATAATTTGTCCTTTTTGGACAATAACCATGAGGTATGACGTGGTGCTGCATGATCAGGGATTAAAAATAGGTCCTATCCGAAGAGAGTAATTTTAGAGTAATTTATTATTCAGAGCTAGCTGAAACTATTAATATGCAACCAAGCTTCAAATAGTGAGCCATCCACATCAGCGAGACAGCAGCATTCATGTAGTCCCGTATTGATGCTTTTAGTGAACCACTGACAATTCGGCTCTCGTCTCATTTCAAACGCCATTCAGTCCTGACTGCCCCCTCATCAGCATTCACTACATGGTTTATTTATGATCATTTATTGTGCATTTAAGAACCACTATTACTACCGAATGCAAATTTCCACATGATTTCCTGATGAGACTGGTTCATAAAAATGGAAATTCTGTCGTATGAAGATGACCATTACACAGTGTATGTGGCTTGCTAAACACAATCTACCAGAATGATTTTTGTAGGGTCATCCAGAAGCTCTCTGACTGCACAAGTACACTAAATAGCTTGCATTTATGTAAAATAACAGGGTAAGTCAATAAGACATTAGTGTCCTCAATAAACCTTGTTTTTTTTGCACTTATGAATACTTTATAAACACAGTACAAGATAAATGGAGACCATTCCCCCCCAAGCCAGAGTCTTTTTTTTAAATTAATATTTATTAATATTTCTTTTTCTCCTCTACATGCACTTCTAACGTGATGTACCATCAGTGGTATTCAGTGTTCAGGTCTTCAAAATCAGTTACTATTTTAAAACAAAAGACAGGTTGATGCTTACCAGGTAGAAAAACTATACCGGGAAAATAAAAGTGTAAAACAGGCATGGAATAAAATCACCCTGCACTCTGTTTCTTTCTTCCACTCTTATCTGGCGGAAACGAAGCCGAAGCCATTAACTCCGCATGCCACTCAACAATTTGTCTTCAGACTTCTCCCTTCGCGCTTGTGTAGAAAACATTCAGAAAGAAGAAAGTTTCCATTTCCCCAAGACCCGGCATGCATGAATCAGCTGAGTTTAAATCAGAAACGACAAAACGTATGGCTGACGGTCGAACGGGATATTGAAAGACGAGTTATTTCAGGCACTTATAAAAATCTTCCGAGTCCTTGGCTACACCGTGCTTCATTGTGGATTATGCATTGTACAGCGGTTCCTGTCACTTTTAAGCACTACACGGTGTGTGAGTATATATGGAATTTCTTCTGCAAGACAGAGCAACAGACATTCAACAACAAAGCTTTAAAGGGATCTCCATCTGCTGTCGTCTTTAGGCAAGTGTTAATTCTAAAAACACAGTATAGAACTGTAAACGCACAATCAGTTAGGATTTTTTTTATTGAAAGGGTTATGCTTAAAGCACCTTGTGGCTAAAACTCTCCCAGAAAATTAGAAATTAATTAAAAATGCTTTTTTTTTTTTTGTTGGTGGGGTGGAGCCATCAATCGTAAATCTTTAACTATTTTTCTCATAGTAACATGGATATAATACACAGATCAACCATAACATTAAGACATGAAACATTAAGCCCAATATAAATGACTTTGGGGTGTGCTGTGGTGTCGGGCACCGGGACATTAGCGGCAGTTCCTTTAGGTGCTTGGGTTGCTGGGTGACACCAGACTTGGATCAGACTTGTTTGTGGATGCTTGGAGGGATTTATATCCGGGGAATTTAGAGGCCGGATCGGCCCTGGAAGCTCCAAATTCTCTCCAGGCTATGGTACGCTGGGTGTTCTGGTGCTTTTCCATCGTGGCCAGTATTGTTCTGCTTTGCTGAAGAATTTGGCCAAATTGGATGACCTTTGGTCCATTGGGTGAGCCTTGGGATGCCCATGATATAATTGGTGATCAATGTTACTGATGTCACCTGTTAATGCTAAGGCTGATCGGTGTATACCTTAAAAATGATTTGTGCTACATAAATGGACGATTAGTTTTAGAATAAAACTTCAAAAGTACACTAGTATTGCACAATTTAGATTATTATTTTTTGCTTAAATTGGATCTGTCTCTCATGACATTTGCTTTACATTTGTAATTGCATACCTGTCCTCCAACACCCAGCGTACCAATTTCATATGATTCATATTCATATTTGTGACACATTCCATCATAACAAAAGCAACAAATGATCAAGCTAGTAGCCCAAACCTGCATCAGTTTGCTTTGGAGATCAGCAAACAGCTCGGCAACTGCACATGATCAGGTCGAATAAAGGCGAATAAAAAAAAGCCAAATGCCCAGCTGTTTTAGCAGCCATTACTGGCACTGCTCTGCCAAGCGATATGTGGGTACGGGAAAGGAGCCAGCAATGATGGGACCGCGCTCTGGAGGGATTCACAGAGTATTTATACGAGAGAGTGTTTCTTGGGCACTGTAGCCACATTCATTTTCGGCTGTGCTTTGCCTTTTCTTAAACAACTCTTTCGAATCTACTTAATTCTGGTAGCAATCAGTTTATTTCCCTAAATATCCTTAAATATATTACAGATTTTTTCATCCTTCCACTGAATGTAATCATTGGTGTGACTAGACATTAACGAGCACTAAAGCATGTGCATTAGAAAAAGGTCACATGATCATTCTCGTTCATGTTGCATGGCCACATTCATGGATATGTATCAGATCTATGACTAAATATGAATGTGGCTTTGGTCTAATTTGAAAAGATTACATTTAATTTTTAGGAAAATCTGTATCACATGAGCAGAACTCTGATTCATGTCACAACCTGGTGAGTTGAACCAAGACATAATTAAAAAAAGATGTACCTTAGAGAGTGTACTGTACCACCAAAGCAGTTACCAAAGTGAAAATTTAATTGGCTTTTTATCTTAGAGTGTAGCCAGGAGAGATATGAATTATAAATTATTTTTCTATTCGTCCTAATCACCTTACCTTCCTCATATACCTACTACTATTTCAGGATTGGATCATTTGCTGCTTCCTGTTTTTGTGGACCATTGAGGTGGCAGTGAGTACGCCCTATCAGGAGAATAACAGCTGGAGACTGACAACTGCGGTTAATTGTTCACATTTGGCTGGTTAAATTACTGCACGCACATGATGATGTTACAGAGACTGACCGCACTGCCCTCATCGTTCCTCTTATGACATCCCATAATTACTACGCAGGTCTCACCTCCGGAACGCAGACACAATATGGAAATTGGTATCTGAGCCGGAGGTTTCAATTTTTCCATTTCATTTCATGGAAACACATCACTCATTCCAGACTCTTTGTTCATAATATTGATGGCTAATATGAAGTTGATGATGGCTGTTGTATACACGAGGGTTATTAGAGACACCAATAATGAGCCTGACTGCCAGCCTGTGAAGACCCAAGACAAAAATATTGACTCTGTGTCAGTGCTTAGGCTCTCTGGAGCCCGAAGAAATCAACATTGACACTCTAAGATTACACTGTTCAACAAGCACAGATTAACAACAGTGAGGTAATGGAGATTACATAAACATGACCTTTTTCAGAAGGTTGGAAGAAACGTCCAATTTCAGTTTCCGAAGCACTGTGGCCTTTCTTCTTTGATTATCAATTAGCTAATAAAGTCTATGGAGTTTAAAGGGAATCAAATGTTTTTCATGTGTTTTTTTAAAACCACATCCTGAACAATTGTGTGTGTGTATATATATATATATATATATATATATATATATATATATATATATGCACACACACTTAATAATATTTCTATTGAACTTTAAAACAAAACACTTTTGGGGTTTTAAAAGTCATCTTGACATTTAAACCTGAGATCAGAAATACCAAAAAACCTGTACTGGTCATAAAGGTGTTTAACAACTGTTTATAGATGTGGGTCGATTATAATATGGATTATTGGTGCATTTTACCAGCTGGAAAATAAACCCCACATTCCAATGTCTGAAGCAGGACATTTACACCATCTCCTTCTTAACGAGCTAGTGATTATTATACTAATGCCACTTTTGAAGTTAAAATCTCTTGTGGACACAGGAAGAGTTAGGAAAAGTATTACAAATCTGACCTAAGTACTCTGTAACAGTAATGCACAACTGGAAAAAGTGAAGACACATCTTAAGTATTAGACTACATCTATGGTTGGTGTCTTAGCTTGAATAAGACTAAATTGCTCTCTGGGATGAGAAGGTTCACCCCTGTGTTTTTTCTCCACCCGCTCAGTCAAGGCCCTATTGGCGTAAACAATGACGTCACATAACGGTGCTGATGTCCTCTGGTTCGTCTGGCTTTCTGGGTTTACTTGGTAGAGACTTGAGGTACTCCAGGTGGCGCCGCGCATCCTCCTGGTTCTGCCTGACGTAGTATACGACATAGGAGATGACCATGGCGAACCAGCCGAACATGGTCACTAGCATGGCGTAGTCGGTGGTGCGTCTGGCCAGGTTGCACAAATCGGCGTCTACTGCCAGGAATGGACGTCCCTCCTGGTCCCTCAGCTCAGAGCTGCGGCATAGGACGCGCGCTGCTGCTTCATGATTGTGCGCCATGCCTCCTAGTGCCTGCTGCAAAGCACAGTCGCAGTGCCATGGGTTGTCATGGACCAGTACACGTGCCTTCAGGCGTGCGAAAGCATCCTTGTGCACGCTCACGATGCGGTTGTGTGACAAATCGAGAAGCTCCAGTGATGCCTCCAGGCCAACAAATGCACTCTCGCCTAGCGTCTCCACTGAATTATGGGACAAGTTCAGCCTGCGTAACATCCGTAGGTCCTGGAAGGCGCGCTCGGGCACAGCATGGATTTGGTTGTGATCCAGTTGGAGGAGCACTGTATCTGCAGGCAGGTCTGTTGGGATCTCCTTGAGCTCCGCAAGGCTGCAAGTTACGTTGAGGCCATAGGGCGGGTACTCGCCCCGTTGACACACACACCCTTTGGGGCACATGCTGGCTGATGGGAAGCAGAGGGCCATGAGCACCAGGCTCTGCAGCAGGAGGCACATGGGGATGGAGCGTGAGAGCCAAAGGTCCAGCGGAGTCATGCTGGACACACGTCAGCATAATCCCGCTGCTGCCAGCTAGCCGGACCAATCATGCCAGCCCCATCGCGGCCCATGCGGTTCCGCCGAGCCACGGCACTTTCATACTCCACTCAGGCCTGTGTGTGAAAGAAATGACACATTAAAATATCAAAATTGAAAGTGCAGTGAATTCTCAATGCACCTTTCATCAGTTTGCATAACATTGCCAGGAATTTTTTTTTAGCTATATGTTAATTGCCGGCAGCCGTTTCTATCTTGAGGAATAACTGGTTGCTACAGATGATCATGTGTTTAAGCAAAGTCTATATCTGCTCATTTTAAGTACAAAATAGAAGCATTAAAATTTTATACAAAAATGCATTGGAATGAAATGATCCACTGGTGTTGGCAAACAATATAAAAGGGATGTCATTCTTTTTTTGGCCATTTTTTGGGGTTCAAGCACTAAAACTTGTAAGGATTTTGAGCCAAAAAACACAGATAATGTATTACAGTATGAGGGAAAAGGAGACACTGCTGTCCCTCACTTATTATATATGATTTACTTGCAACTTACATTTACTTACACTACACTGTGCATGAAATTTATGTTGCTTGCCTGACCAAAGTATATCATCAAAACTCACTCTGCATTCTCTTCCTAAAAAATGTCACCTCTCATTGAAAATGAGTGATTTCTGTCTGCTTCGCTACACCATGTCAGTGCCGGTGGAAATGCAGGATTATGTGTACAGAGATGTAAGGGAACATCATTAGACAAAGAAGAATAACAAATATGTATCATGTCCTTGTATGACTTTTTAACATTTATCCATCACCCAACTCAGATTTCTCATTTTTCCCTATGATTGCATCAACCTGTAATGACAGATTCATGTTTTCTGCTGTTGGGCAGGAGAAGCAATGTGAATATGCTTGAGCCAAAAGAAAACAACAACTTGGGTGACAGGTGTGAGTATAGAAGTGTTTCCCTGCTCAGTGGAGACACATACATACAGATCCAATCACATAGGAACATCAGTCCTAAAGCAGCCTGAGCACAAACAGAAAAACTATAATAAAAACTACTATACATGAAAATTTGTTTACTGATGTAACACTGCATGCTACCTTCATTGTATACAAAATTTTACATTTTATGTTAAGAAAATAATATATTTAATTAGTTAATATAGTTAATATAATTATTTTTTTCCAACAGCAATGATGAATTCACTTGGTTTATACTGCAGTCATAGGTTACATATCCTAATTACACTTACATATGCTTTTTTAAACACTGTTATTAAGTAGATGTGAAGCTACAGTACTGTGCAAAAAGTCTTGAGCCACCCCTTATTTCTTGCTTTTAATTTAATTTGAATTATTTAAATTTATGTGAACAAATGTTTCACTCTGACAGGCTACAAAAAGTCTAAAGATCCAATAAACAAAAATGGTCGTTTATATACAGCAAACTGGGCAGCAACCTCATTTCCCCTCTCATCTATTACAACCACTTAGCATTCAGCATCACCAATAGACTAATCACCGGCCTGATCATCTGCACCTGTTTCTCACTGGTTCATGCCTAATGTTAGATGATTTTAATTTTTGAATGATTCAAAGGTCACTTTGTGGCTTAACAAATGAAAAAAAAAATCATTTGAAACTGGTCAGGAACTGGACTAAAAATGAGAACCAGAAAAGTCCTTCAGGAAGCTTGAATAACTATTCCTCAAGACTACATTAAAAAAATACAAGAAATCCTAACTCTTTTGAAGCAAAATATGAAGAAATCAGGAGTGACTCAAGATTTCCGCATGGTACTTTATGTAATGTATGTGTGTATGTACAGTATAAACATCCTGTTTAGCTTCATTCAATTCAGTTTATTAATATACAACTTTAAAAGACAGACATTGTTTTACAGTGTGTACATGCAAATATTTACATGTTTACCAGTCAAAAAGTTATGTGCTTACAATTTCCACAATATATCTCAGAATTCCATTACTGGTCACTGTGCAGAGAACCTGTATCTATATGCAAATATTTATAGGTTTAAAAGTAAAATATAAAACAAGCAAATGGTAAAATAAAGTAAAATAAGCAAATGGTTTCTATGGTAAAAGGTTCAAAGTAGCACATTTTGACTCTTAGGTAGCATGCCTCAACATAACGGCTCTATCACAGGCAAATCACAGGTTTATTATTAATGAACTTTACAAAATACATTATTGTTTCAATACTAACTTTAACAATACAGAGATTTAAATAATGTGCTAATATGTAACACTAAGAAAGAAAAAAATAATTAGTATGACGCAGGTTTCTTTAAGGAGACATTCATTTATTGTTATTTATGATCTCCATTGTCAGTGCTTTGTAATGGTCAGGAACTTTTCTACCACTGGGAAATCTTCAGGACCGAGTCTGCACCTTGCACATGCTCTGCATTTTTTTTTTTTAGTTTTTCTCTAATTAACTACTAGAGAGAGAAAAATAGGAAAGGTGATAAAAAGACTGTTTATAGATGTTAAGATTTATAACAGGTACTATTTAATTTTTACATTAAATATAACTAAGGATATTTAAAAGTATGATATACAAGAGGGGTATCACAAGGTTTTGAGATTAGCTCTGTTTACAAGCTCTGTTTCTCGCTCTAGGTCCTGCCTCAGACGCCATAAAACCAGGCAGTAGAATTAGCTATTGACAGTCTGGACCCTGGGGACGAATTCTCAATGACACAAATGTTGAAAAAGGTGACAAGCACTTGTTCGAGCTGCAGACCTGCCTCATCTTTTCGGTCGTAGAGATGATGGGCTCTTTTACTGTGAAAACTTGTTTCGTCTCACGGTCGTACTCATACACCCAAGTTTTGTCACCGGTAATGATCCTCGCCATGAAGGATGGATCATCCACGGCACACTGACAGAGTTCTTGGCAGACTTCCTTATGCTCCTGGGTCAGCAGCGTCGGGAAATGGTGCATGTTCAAATCACTCGTGAGGATTGCCTGGACTGTTCTGTATGACAGATTGACATTGGCTACAAAGTTGTGGATTCTTCTCCGACAATCATCATGCACAAGTTGCCAAATGCATCAATTTCAGGGGTGGAGCATGATGAAGGTCTTCCTGATCTCTCGTCATCTTCCAATGATTTTCTTCCGCTCTTCTGAAGTAGGCATGCCACTCAAAACACCTCAAACTACTCATTGCAGCATCGATGTAAACTTGCTAAATCATGGCAAACATTTCTGTGACAGATTTGCCAATTTCCATGTAGAATTTCACATTTGTTCTAACTTGATGTCCATGATCTACAAAATGTCCTGGGTAATAAAATGTTCAAATGTAAACATTTTACGGAACAGTCCAGGTTGATTCAATGCTGATTAGCTGATAGAGAATTTTCTAGAAATTGTAAGGATTTCAAGAATTTTCCAGAACATTGAAGAACTGATGCAATGAGATCACTTCTCTTTCTTAACTACACAACAATGTCAGAAAACATATCCTGTGGTCTTTCAATAGATACCTGGATATACAGAATGACCAGATTTTTTTTTTCCATCAATTGATTTTTTCCTCCCTGATGGCACACGCATACAGTATTCCAAGATGACAATGTCAGGATTCATCTGGCTCAAATTATGAAAGAATGGTTCAGAGAGCATGAGACATCATTTTCACACATGGATTCTCCACCACAGATTCCAGACCTTAACCTAAGTGAGAGTGTCTGAAATGTGCCGGAGGAGGCTTTACGCAGGGGTCCAACTCTACCATCATCGTTGCAAGACCGTGGAGAGAAATGAATGCAAATCTGGATGGAAATAAATGTTGTGACATTGCATAAGCTTATTGAAATGATGCCACGGTCATAATTAAAGCAAAATGCGGTCCAATAAAATATTACTGTACAGACCCTGTACTGAATAGGTGGTATTGAAGATGGATGAATTCATTCATTCATCTTCTATACCGCTTATTCTGGACAGGGTCACGGGCTGGAGCACACTCTAATATCTCACCACTTCAGTTTAGTTTTAGCTGCCTAAGTGAGAACATAGACCGATCAGAATTTATCACAGTTGGCACCAAGAAGCTGCAAGCATTCTCCAGACACATTCTGCTATGTACTGTATGTGGCCAATTTATCAAGACAAGAGTGAAAATGTACTCTGTGACAGCATCTGCTAAAATGGGTGATTCCTACAAGATGTACTTTGGCATGCCTGTCGGGGATCATGACAAACCCGGGCAACTCCATATACACTAGTCTTTGAACATTGCTACAGAGGAGTGTATAACAAAAACATGATGGGAGACTATATTTGGAAGCTGATACTGTATGTGAAAGCGAGATAGACCAGACTCATAAATTTCGAAAAACCTACTCATCTAAATTTTTGTATAAATTTGTTATAAATATATGTAAATTTTGATTCATATATGATTTTATTCAAACTTTATGTAAATGAAAACATACATATTTGCCAGTTGTTAATACAGGATAGCAGCATAGAAAATAGTATAAATTTTACTTTTTTTTAATCAGAGTCACAAAAGCAAAGTTTGAAGTCAGCAATAGCCAGTTCTATAGTATTACAACATACGTAAGCAATTATAATCCAAACTATTAAATAACATACTCTGCTGGAACAACATTTACATAGTAAATTATGCAAAAAAAATGTTACATACAGTAGTGTTATTTTGTTTTAGTAGCATGGCCCATTATGTTTTCGTACATTTTTTAAAAATATTTTTTTATTCTGCACAAAATATAAAAGGATTGGCTATTAGGAATTTTAACTAGTGAAGTAGTTAAAAAAAATCGGTTAATCAAAAGAATTAGATAAAAAAAAATAAGTAAAACTTTTAAAGTTTTTTGGTTTTTAATTTTGGAATATGTTTCTAGACCAGCATTGATTATACGCAAACATACATTTTTAAAAATGCGCTTATGAGCTCATTTTATGAGCTTACTGTATGCGCTTAATTGCTTTATGCAATTAAATTCTGTGGGTACATCTAGTTTTACATAAAAGCCTCCTAAACATTTCTGGCCCTGAAATTAGCTCTGCCACCAGGCAGAACATACAACTCATAGAGAAGTGACACATGAATTGTGTGTTGTTTGAACTAAAGATAATGATGAAAGCGCTGTTGATATTTTATTACATTTTGCTGCTCACCTTACAGAATTCAGCTTAAAAAATTACGAACTGATCCTTTAAATTCATCCAAATATTTGCAAACATTGGAGATTTTCAGTCTATTCTAAGCCTCTGTGTATTACAATAAATAAAACAGTCTTGCCACTTTCTTTAATGCTCAATTCCACCCAAAAGACCTGGTGCTAAACTTTATCTGTCTGGAGTCACCAGTGTGTAGGTGTGTTTCTGGCAGGGTTGTGTTTGTTTGGATCAAGTCAAGTCATCTACAGTCGACAGATCCAAACCGACACTCTGGTGCCTGCTCAGACTCAGATACTGGTGTGTGGAGATGAGCCATATACAATCGATTCCTGTTTTAAAATAACCTCTCTCTAAGTGCTTTCATAAATCCCAAAATAATATCATGCATATTAAAATAAGTACATTATATCCGAGGCCTATCTATCTATCTATCTATCTATCTATCTATCTATCTATCTATCTATCTATCTATCTATCTATCCTGAAGTAGTCATTCGTTTGGAAAGAGTCTGAAACATTTTGAAGAACGCATTAGAGGAGCATCACATTACATGACTTGCTTTCCTTCCATTATGTTTCCACTGCACAGAATTTCCATAAACTCATCATTATAAATTTGTGATAAAGATGATAATGAAGGAAATATAAAAAAAGAACTTATTATTCCACCAACATAGTGATTTTATAACACAGTTAATATCTTCAGATTTGTCTTTGGTGAGACCCTGAGTAAAATTAAAAAGTTAAGATAACACGGATTACAGTAAGTAATCGCAATTATTTGAGATGACTAGGATTATTTGTGTTGATTAATAATTTGATTCCATAATCATATGCTTCAGTAAAGATATACTGTATGTAGTCAGAAAACTTCAGTTTCTTCTTGAAGAACTTTTTTATATCAGAATCTGCACCATCATATTAAAAGCATTATTCTTTAGAAAATGCAATTTTTATGAACTGTAGGTTTATGAAATGTGTCATTTGAATTATGTTTTGCTATAAAACACAATATACCATCAGAATAGTTATAATAATAAGAGTTTATTATAAATTTACTATCAGAATATTTTCAATAAACTTGTATTATTATAACTATTTTTTAGAATATAATGTATAAAAATATAGTTTAAAAATGTGTACCCCCTTCAGGAAAAGAAAAAGTAATTTATATTTTATTACAGAATTTCTTGCTATATGTTTCCACAGTGTATATAGTGTACATATACAGTATATGATGTTAAAATGACAATACTATATTTATATAATATACATTATACTGTATACATTTTTTGCAGTTTTTGCTAGTGTATAAAATGTATTTATTTATTTATTTAACCATGCAACTTCAGTAATATATTTTACTTATTACTTTATTACATTTTTTATTTCTTTTTTGTTTACAATGTAGGGAGATTTACTTCATTTAATTTACTTATGGCTGGAAGTGTAATATTACACTACTGTTATTTTTTTAAATACAAGTCAATATAAAAGCTACATTTTCATAAACACAAGACTAACTACAGTATATTATGCTGATAAGGAGAGAATGTGAAAAGTATGTTCATCAGAAGGAATTCTTATCCAAATATGTCTTACTGTACAGTATACTGTATGTACTGTATAAATAATATATTTGGGATGTTCTGTGTTATATTTGAATACTGAATGTGTTTCAGAAATAACCAGTACCATTTATCCTGCCAACCTAAAATAATATTTACAACTTACAGCCAAACAGGGTATCCATTAAAATAAATCATCTGTTGGTTCCAGCTTTATTTCCACACTTCAGAAAGCTAAAATTGCCTGTTTTTGCTTTGGTGTGTGTGTATGTATCATATGTGTCTGTTAGACAGAACCTGTGAGTGTGTATGTATGAGAGTGTGTGTCTGCTAGAGGTCCCTGCGGGCAAGCTCAGCCCCAGTCCCAGGCCAATATGGTGTTATTTGTTCAGCTGGTACCCTGTTTTATCAGGCTGCATGTCTGTGACTTCTATTTGGATGTGGTTTTAGTATGTTCTTGCCTATGTAAACTGCAACCTAAAAATCATAATATGCAATAAATAAATAAATAAATGAATGAATGAATGAATACATGATTAAATAAATCAATAGACCAGTGATGTTTCACAAGGAAGGATAGCTTCATAATGATTAGAGTTAAACAGTAGGTCTATAATGTGCTGTACAATGAACCCCAAAGCAGGTCATAATAAACCATTAGCTTGATGATGCATTGCAATCTTGTAGCAAAGCAGTGCTTGTTTAGTGCAAAGCATTTTCAATTTCATGAAATCTGTTATTTTCTAGAAAAAAAAATATTTAAAAAATAATTTTATTGCACAAATATGAAGAAACTAGTCATGAGGTGCAATGTTGCTCCAACTCATTAACCAGCACAAGATGGGGCTGTCACTGTTGTATTAAAAGACACAGGAGGTGAAAAACATACCACCACTGCAACATTGGGTGATTCTGTGTATGCTGTCATCATTTTGAAATCATAAACACCCAATACAATAGAAAGACACTTATTCTGAATCAGCATGAAAATAGATAGAACATAGAATATAAATATAAATTCTCACCTGATTGGGATCTTCCAATGGGCCAAAACAACTACCTATTATCAGGGACTATTTCTTTCTTTTCTACTAAGGCATCTGAACAGTCTGTTGTAAAAGTGTGTTTTCTTCTTTTTCACTTGTTTGGTGAATGATTGGACGGCTGGGTGATCACATAATCAAGCGCATTTTATTTTAACGCCAAATAAAGGCAAAATTAACCTATAATTTTTGTAGAACGGAAATCATAATCACTCTCATAGTGAATTGCAGCAGAAAGATTGGAGGAATAAATTACTCACTAATTAAACAGAATGAGAGACAATATATACGCTCAGTATAAAAATAGACAGACTCTTATGGCTTTGGTGCACCAAAGCAAGCTGAATGGTATTTGGATTAGGATTTGTTCTATGTAATCAATCACGGCTAATTCTGACATCTAATGTGAATTTTAGTCTTTTGACAGAAATACATAATAACGTATCACGTTTAGATTGCTAGCAATTTTTCTGCTTTAGTAAATGAATATAAAAAGTTGATTCTATTTTTCCCTCTAAATTGTCCTTAGTATTGGCTCTCATGTAGGCTTTCCATGCCTCATTAACCCGCAGACACTTTCTATAACAGTACGTATAACTACTACTGTAACTTACAAGTGCAGTTCTTGTAATAAATGTAAATGTTGGTACATGCAAAATTGTTGAAACAGTCGATTTTTACTATGTAATTTGTGATACAGTATTTCCATCTCAATAATTTAGTATCATTTTCAGACTGAAACATTTTACCTCATAATTATTATCAATAAAATTACCACTGTAAGGAATTATCTATAGATGACATCATCATAAATTATTTATACTTTCAACAACAGAACACAAAATAAAATAATTAGATATTTGCAGGTCAAGTCCAGCTTTTAACCATAAAACCATCTCTTTCACATTAACAATTACATTAATAATTCATCAGTTTTTGTACTGAGCATAACATTCCTTTAAATTATTATTGACTCGTGTAACAAGGATAACAAGGAACTAAAAGGAAAACTAGAGTAGAAAAGTAAAAATGCCAAAGTAATTTCGTACTCACATAAAGAATCGTTTTGAGGCCATGAAATGTTTTTTTTTTTTAAAGTGAAGGCTAATACTGAGCTATAATTAACATTAAAATTCCTTTGCCATATTTTAAACTCCAGTGAACTATAGATGGTTGTTCATGTTCATTATTCACTCTTACAGCAACATACCTAATCATCATCCATTTTTTTCTCATATGGATATTTAATACTTAGTAGTCTTAGCATTTGACTGACCATCTGAAGGACCATAGGTTAAGTAAAAACACAGAATTGACAATAAAGTTACACATTTTCAAGCATCGCAAGTAGTCCTGATGAATCGTGGTGGGGTGTAACACTAACTTTGAACTTATCTCAGTTATCTCCAGCCTTAAACCTTGTTGGATTTGTGATGCCCTAAAAGGTGCAGGGAAGCTTTATTACCTGAGTAGTGCACTTTAAAAGGGAAGCCGGGAGCCATTTCAGATTTGGTCTCCTACAATTAAATTTCTTCACAGCATGAAAGCATATTCAAGACGACCCTTATTACATAATTGCAATATTCCAATGCTTTCTGAGTTATTTAGAATAAAGTTCACAATCAGAAAAAAATACAGAGAGATAAAACAGACTAATGAGTGATTTTTTTCTCTCCCACTGGTACAGTTGAGATGAGCACAGATGCTAATTTGACTGGGTTGAACTGGATTTTGGCAATCATCATCACCACCATCACCTCCACCACCACGATCCCTCATATGATATCATAGTCCTGGCGCACATAAATAACGCGATTTCATTGTATTATTGTGAAATGCATGCTCGCTTCAGATACATGCATGGAAAAATCTTCATGCATTGCAATTAGACACATGCACACAATGCACAGACAGACATCTGAGCAACAGGCGACATGCGTTTCCTCACCTGCAATAAAACAGGAATCGGTCGCCGCGTGCATTCCGCTGACATATTTAGAAGAATGATGAATAGGAAAAAAAGAGGTCCTTAAGGGAAGCCCGGTCGTATCCTGATGAGAGAGAGGAGGCCCGCGGTTTATTCACATATTTGAATGTGTTTGTTGACGCTCATGCACGGCGTCGCCAGGGAGAGAAAAGGGAGGGGCGCCCGTGATCCGAGCGGCGCGCGCTTGAAACGAACCGACGGGCGCGTGCGTTGCCCGACTCACTTTTGTCTCGACACCCTTTAACGTGACACCGCCGCCGTCGTTTGTGTGGACGTGCGTGCGTGTAGGTTCACGCCCAAGCCTGAGTGCAAGAGTCCACGATCTCAGCTCGACACGGAGTTCTCACCGGGGTTCCAGAGAGAGAGAGAGAGAGAGAGAGAGAAAGAAAAACGAATCAAATCACTGATCATCACCCAGGCGTCTTCACAGCTCGCGCATCCCATCTGATCGAAGTGCCAGCGCATGTGCCAACCCGGATCATGAAGTCACGTGACACAGTGATGGCTTTGACATTATGACTCCTGCACCTTTCCCCCCTTAGAATATCAGCATGCTTTATGATAAACCAAAAAAAGCACTATTTTAATATTACTATCTATTAATCTAGGAACCTTTTTTAGTCCAAGGAAGGTGATTATTCATATGCATTTTACAACCGTGGTAGGACCTCCAGTCAACATTCACATACGCATTCTTTGGACTGTGGGAGAAAACCAGAGCATGTGGAGGAAACCCACCAAGCAAGAACATGACCAAAGCGAGACCATGCAAACTCCACGCACACAGACCCCAAGGCGGGAATCGAACCCCACCTCTGGAAGTTCAAGGCGACAGTTCTAACCCCTAAGCCACTATGCCACCATTTCAATGTTTATACCATATTAACGCAATTTTTTTCAAGCATAACATTTCATATTCTATAAAACATCATGTCTCTTCCTGTAATGTAATACAAGGCTCAAAATGCATGCAAAGGATCCTGAACACTCGTCCATACACAATATGTCAAGCTCATATTGTTATAAAAATTATTTTTTCCCCTCATCTTCTTATTCCAAAATTCAATCTTGTGCTTGGGTTACTGTCTGTGTGGAGTTCTGCAGTGTGTTGCTGTGGGTTTCCTTCAGGGTTCACAAGGTTGCTCTCGCCTGCCAAAAACATGCACTTATGTGTGATGCACACAGACATAGTGTCCAGTCATGAATTTTAATTTTGTGAAGCTGCTTTGAGACAATGACCATTGTTAAAAGCGCTTTTTAAATAAAAATGAATAGAATTAAATTGGATTGTCCTTCCATCTGGAGTTAATTCCTACCACTTGGTTAGTGTTCCCTAGATGGGCTCCAGAAGATGAAGATGAGCAAATGAATAACTAAAAATGAAATATTGTAGGCCACCATGGAACACTAAAATAATAGCTAACTAAGATAATGACAAAAGGCCAGCAGGCAATGACGAATATACAAAAACTTTCAAGATTAATTTCTATTTATTAATAGAATATTTATGAGATTCCTTAATACATTTGCTTTATATATCGTGTGTATAATCATTTAGGTGGAATGTTTTAATCATGATGCATCTATTTTATGTAATTATTTCCCCCATGCTTTAAAATTGTGCCAACACTTTTGGTCCTGATTTTTCAGTTCAGGAAATGATACTTTAGTATGTTTGTATTACAGATCATAATAAAGGCATAATAATCCTTTTTCAATGTGCAGGGTATACTGCCAGAGAAGAGGCTTACTCCCTGAAAGAATGGGGAAAAAATGGAGCATGCTTTCTGTTGCCATTTAACCAAGAAGGCGTACCATGGATAACCCATGTAGTCTAATCAACCATCTTTACAAGAACATGATTGCATTTGCCCTTCAGCAGAATTCCACTGAGAACAACAGCCTATTCATAACAATGGTCACATAACAGCCTTGAGGGCTAGTTAGAGTTAAAGCTCTCAGCTTCTTTTATGACAGATGAGATCTATCACTGTTAAAAGGACTCTGGTTGCCAATGTTCACTGTAATAAATGAGACACATGGCACAGCAGTATAACATGACTCTCCAACAATCTCTCACCAATTCCTCAACAATGTCTCAACAATTTATCTATTTTCTTTAAACAACTGTTAATATTAAACTAATTTAGTGCCAATTGTTCACTTTCCTTCATTTCTAGAAAAGCTACATGTTTTCATCTACTTGGAGTATTATAAAATATGTTATTTTGGGTCCCCCAATAACCAAGATATAAAAAAAAAGAAAAAATTCTTTTTGTGATTAATAAATGAACAGTATCAATACAAATATACCCATGATTGCAGTTCACACTATAAGCACAGTCTGTTTGGATAAAACATCTCTGTGCACATCTTTTTTCTTTATTTGTCTAAAAAGTGTCAGGATTTGAAAGGTGTTAATTAAGGGAGTGTTGTCGAGGCACAGCCCTCGTCTCAAAGATATCACAGCAGCAGTGATATTCAGTATTCCAGAACAACCTCGAGTGTGACATTGCTTTTATACAACAGTTCCACAAAACAGATTGTGATTTGTTTGTTTATTTAACAAGGCGGTAGGGTGGCTTAGTGGTTAGCACTGTTGCCTTGCACCTCCAGGATCTGGATTTGAATTCTGGCTAGGTTCGATTCCCGCCTCTGCGTGTATGGAGTTTGCATGTTCTCCCCGTGCTTGGCTGGATTTGCTCTGGGTACTCCGGTTTTCTCCCACAGTCCAAAGACATGCAGGTTTGGCTGATTGGCGTTTCAAAATTGCCCCTGTAGTGTGTGAATGTTTGTGTGTACTGTATGTATGTGCGCTCTGCCTTGTGCCTAAGTCTCCTGGAATCAGCTTGAGCCCCCCCGCTGATGAGTGAGTAAACGTAACCAGTTATTTTGTTATATATCTTCCTGTCACTGGTGGAACTGGTGACCAAGAGTTAGCAACCAACAGTTGTGTAATTATCATTGGAGAAAGTCTTTCAGCTAATATGTTGCCAAAAGTGGGTGATGAACAATCCTGTGAAACTTAGATTTCCATTAGATTGACTTCACAATTCCAGTAATTCTGCTTTAGAATAACAGCTGCCAGGTTTCTGGGGTTGAAACCAGACCGTTAAATGGCAAGCTAATGTGCTATGTAGGGTGTAACAGTCCCTTCTTCCACGCAGCAAGTAGTGCCCTTAATCAGGAGTTAGAGAAGGAATTGGGATTCATCCTTGTGTTACTGTAGTTCACCCTAGTTAGCTTTGTAGCTCATATTATTTGTGCTCATATTATCTGTGAATAGGACAAGCAATTCTAAAATGTAAGTGTTTTTTTTTTTTTTTGATGGTAATAACATTATTGGGTGATTTTCCTTGCTAAAAGTGTTTCTGTGGGTGATTTTAAATCTGGATTTTGGCAGGCAGCTGCTTTCCCCTCTTTTCAGTACTGAGGAACGTGCCAATCTACTTTCACCCATGCCGGTAACCGACAGCTAACAATAGTGTAATCAAAAATGGTTAGAACACCGGTGCTGTAGAGTGATAAATATAAATGAATGCTCCAGTTAGGCTCCATTATCATCACATGTAGAATGCCTCTCATTCAATAAGAAGAGGAGCAACTAAATGTTGTATAGGAAGTCTTTTAGAATTAGTGGTCAATTTGTTCATGAAATTTATAAAGGTGGTGTGTTAAAATGATTATTGGTACCTAAATGATGGTATTCATCAATTATATGCATCAATCATAATAAAATAATTAAAATGATTGCATTAATAATCTTTCACTTCTTTCAGACTTTTTTTAAAGCAACATTATGCTTCTTGTGTCAGCTGAAACTGCAGCATGCTACACTACTGAACACCATATTCAGATTCACCATATGCATTACCAACTAAAAGCATGAATCTTTAACAGAGTTGTTAGATTTGCATCTCATATTTTTAATAAAAAAAATCTTATTAGAATAGAAGTAAACAACTTTGCACTAGTCCTGTATGTATAATTGAGTGTGGTGTAATTAGGCAACAGCTTTGAGTTTTTTGTCAAGCTTGTAATGAATTAAGTGCTGATTCGTTCGGAAACAGTGCATCCAATCTGCAACCACATTTTCAACGTAACTACTGTAGCTCTCTATTTGAGGTGTGTACGTTTACCCTAATCACTAACAATATTGGTTTAAGAAATCCTGATCCATATTTGACTGCATGGTGCTTATATCTTACATATGTATTTATTTAAAATACTGATAATTATGCATATACTGCAGTTATGCTGCATAAAATAATTAATTTATCCTTTTGGATAAACCCCTAAATATCACTAAAAGGACCTAAATATCACTAAAAGTTTGTACTTACGTTGGGGCCAGATAATACCAGTGTAACCCAGTTCAGGTTTAATACAAATATGACAAACATAGCATAGTGCTATTTCAGCCACACATGTGGAACTCCCTTCATCCTTTTACAGACCACTACTAGCTCAACAGACCTAAAACAGACAAACAGACCTATTTGACATAGAGCTACTGCTCATATTTTCAATATTATTGATTTCACAGGCACATACTGTGCAGAAGTCTACCATCCTGTGTTTTACAGTATGGCTGTGAACTTGCAATGATTCCAGCCAATATGTTTTTCCACTGATCTCATTGTTTAATTGCATGGATTCTTGGTTCCTTAATCGATATTAACTGTATTAATATTATATCACAGCACTGTTGCTGGTCTTAATTCAAACCACATGTCAACATTTATGTCAACATCTCATTTCATCTCATTCACTATACCGCTTGTCCAGGAGCCTTGGGCCACCTATTGCCACAAGTATTAGGGGACTTGTGGGATGAGGTGGGGCACCCCCTTTACGGAGTACCAGTCCATGGTATATGGTATGTGCAGGGCACAAGCACACACACAATCACTATGTGCAACTTGGAAACACCACTTAGCCTACTTTGTATGTCTTTGGGCAATGGGAAAAAATCTGAGTTCCTGGAGGAAACATGCAAACTCCACAAACAAAGTGCTAATCACCACAGCACTGTGCCACTTTTATGTCAGCATGCTTGCTCTCATTTGATTGTTTTTATGGTACAATAACAACTTACAGACAGAATAATGTACAGTATGTAATCACTTGCATAGTGATATGTTTTTTGAGATGTCTACTGTATGTATCGTTTTTGGAAGGGGTCTCCCCATTTCTTTCTAAGAAGTTAAGCTGTAACTTTTTCTGATATGAGAGCTTTGTACAACATTGTTTATTGTCACTATATGCTATATACACTCACCTAAAGGATTATTAGGAACACCATACTAATACGGTGTTTGACCCCCTTTCGCCTTCAGAACTACCTTAATTCTATACGTGGCATTGATTCAACAAGGTGCTGAAACGAATGGTTATGACTATAACCTCAGCTCCCTGAAGGAGAGGAACGAAGTACAACACATATTGTACAGTATGGGATATCATGCCCTCTCGTGTCCTGCCTGAAGCCACCTACTGTATATTCACGCCGTAAAGGCAGGCAAACCTGTGATGACGTAGGTGTAGCCCTGCCTACACCTATAAACCATCGTCGCCATGTTTGACCCTCAGTTTGACAGCCGCTCTTCACCGAGCGTAACTGTGAGGCGGGACAGCAATGTGTTGTACCTCGTTCCTCTCCTTCAGGGAACCGAGGTTATAGTCATAACCATTCGTTTCAGCACCTTGTTGAATCAATGCCACCATTCTTTCCCTTTCAGTCAATTCACTCGGTACAACACATATTGTATGGGACATATATTCACGCCCCGCCGAGCATTTATCAAAGTTAGCCACAAGAACCCTGATAGCTACTCTACTGCATCATGGACCGCGCAGAGAGTACACAATGAGCCACCGAGGGGGCCGTTATATCAAGCCGCGGACAAAAGTGTGCGGTGAGGGCCAACTTGCTGCCGTGCAAATATCACCCACGGACATTCCTTTGAACAGCGCCCATGATGTTGCCATACAGTAGCTCTTGTTGAATGTGCTTTCACACCCTTACTGCTACAAGCTAATGAAATAGCCTCCACAATCCAATGGGAAAGCCACTGCTTTGACAGCGCTTTACCCTTTACTGGACAGGCAAAGCAGATAAACAGTTGATCACATAAGCGCATATTTACTGTACGATCCATGTAGACCCGTAGTGCACGTACGGGGCACAAATTATACAATTTACCCTGCTTCTCAGAAACAAAAGGAGGAGGACAAAAGCTATAAAGGTCAAAGACCACAGAGCTATAATCAGTGGAGACCACCTTCGGGACATAGGCCGCGTTTGGCCGCAGGGTAACCTTTAACCCATTAGCAGCAAACTGCATACAAGATGGATGCACGGACAAAGCGTGGAGATCACCCACTTGTTTAGCAGACGCTAAAGCAAGAAGACGTGCCGTCTTATATGAAAGAATTCCCATATCTATAGACTCAACTGGCTCAAAAGGAGGACCACAGAGGGCCTCAAGCACTAACAATAAACGGAACACTGGACCTCGCAGATGTCGCACTCCTTTTAAAAATCGTACTGCCAGCGGATGAGCCCCTGGTGACACTCCATCAAAAACAACATGACAGGCTGATATAGCCGCCAAGTATACTTAAATAGTAGAGAAGAAAAGGCCTTTCTCTAATAGTTCTTGTAGAAAAGACAAAATCTCCACCATGGAGCACTGAAATGGAAGAACATTATGTTTTTGACACCATTGCTCAAAAGCTCACCACTTGTAAGCATATAAACCTCTAGTAGACGAGGCCCAAGCACTTTGAATTGTCTCAATCACATTCGGGGAAGCCCTTTTGCTAACAGATTGGACCTTTCAACAGGTAAGCGTACAAGTTCCACAGCTCGGGACGTGGGTGCACTACCTCTCCCCCTGCCTTAGACAGTAGGTCCCTGAGGAGAGGAAGTGTCCATGGTTCCGCCGCTGAGGGAGGCATCTGTTGACACCACTTTGCGAAACGACACCCTGCCTATCGGAGAGCCCTGACGTAAAAGCCTGAGTTCCCTCCAGGGCAGAAGAGCTGTCATGCATGATGGCGTCACTGTCAACCTCCTGTTGAGGTGGCGCACCGCACATAGGCGGTGAGAGCGCACCCAACGCTGAAAAGCACACAAGTCTGTGTTGCAACTGAAACAGAGCAAGGCAGCGCTGAAATGCGGCTATTCTGTGCTCTGAGAGATGTGCTCGGCTGGTAACGGAGCATATCTCCAGACCCAGGAATGAAAACTGTTGACTCGGAGTCAGTGAGCTTTTCTGCATGTTTACTGAGAACCCTAAAGTCTGAATGTGAGACAGAACTAGTGCTGTCTGTTTCTCTGCCAATATGCGAATGCCTCTCTCCCGAAGATGAGACAGCGCTACCGTGACGCACTTCGTGAACGTTCGGGGAGCTAGTGACGAGCCGAACGGCAGCATTAGGTACTCGTAGGCCACGCCCTCAAATGCAAACTTCAGAAACTTTCTGTGGCGTGGAAAGATCGCTATATGAAAGTAAGCATCTGTGAGATCGATCGTAGTGAACCAATCTCCCGGGCCTATTGCATTTAGCAGTTGCCTCAGGGTAAGCATTTTGAACTTGTACGTTCTTAGAAACGTGTTTAATATTCTTAGATCCAAAATAGGACGCAGTCCTCCCCCTCTCTTTGGAACGACAAAATACCGGCTGTACCAACCTGAGTTCGCTTCCGAAGGAGGCACCACTTGAATCGCCCCTTTGCTCAGCAGAGAATTTATCTCCTCCCGAAGCACCATTGCGGCGACGTCCGACTCCACGGTGTTGACTACAGAAGAGAAGCGCGGTGGCTTTGTGTGAAACTGTAGTCGGTATCCCATAGCGACTGTGTTTTGCACCCATGTCGAGACTGCGCATGCGCGCCACTTGAGAACGTTGATCACATTGATCTCCGAAAGGGGGCTGCTGCCCCCTGGCATTCCGCCAGGGTGCAGCCTCATCGATGGCATTGGGCTTTTTTGTTTTGCAACATTGTAAACAGGAAAACTTTTTATTGGTTTTAATGATGAAACATTCACATGGTTTACAAAAGGCACCATTTTTGGGGCAATCAAACCGTAAACATCGAGGGCACTTGATGTAAGTCCCTGAGAATTTTTTAACAGGCCCCAACTGGGGTTCAAAACTTGAACATAAACACTTGTGTGTGAGGGGGGGGATTGTGCTTGGGAGACTGTGTTAGGGAAGTGCAGTGCCGTTTGGGACTGATACATAACATAGTGGCCTCTTGGGCAGCATTAAGAGAGGAGAAACAGTGTCTCCCTGCTGCCAGAGCTCCTCTCCCTTTAAAATCCGAGCTAGGAGGATTCTTCCTCCTAGTCGCTGCGTCCTTCCGGAGGCCCGGTGGGGGGCCCCTACTCCAGGCCGACTGCCGTAGGTTTTGCCCGGGAGGCTGTTGCTTCACCGGCCGAGAGCTTGAGCTAGCTGCCGGCGGTGGTCTTTCATGAAGTGGCTGCGGAGTGGTCATTCTTCGAGCCTGTTTGGGCTTCACCTCTCGTCGCAGAATGATGTCTTGCAACGCTTCAGCCTGTTTCCTCTTGAAGTCAAACTTTGCCTGAATGGCATCGAGTGACTGGCCGAACAAACCCTCAGCAGACAGCGGTTCATCCAAGTAGACGGCCCTGTCTCTGTCTGGGATGTCAGAGAGCGTGAGCCATAAATGCCTCTGTGCTACTACTGCGCTCGCCATCCCTCTCCCGAGGGAGAGAGCCGCACAACGAGACATGCGTAAAATGTAGTCTGTCGCGGTCCTGACCTCGTTAAGCAGCGCACAGAGTGGGTTCTCCTATGGCACCAGTGAGCCGAGCTCTGCCAAACACATTGCCTGATATGTTTGAAGCAGCGTAACGGAGTTGAGCGCATGAGCAGTGCCCGCTTGAGCATGATAAATCTTCTCCAGCTGAGCAGAGGAGAATCTACAGTATTTGGACGGAAGGACAGTAGGGCCAGACACTCCATGATTATGTGAGGGTGCCAAATAAGCAGCCAAAATGGCTCCATTGGCGGTGGGCACTGATACACGGATCGACAGCGGCTTGCTCCATGACGACGTTAATTCGCCGACAAAGTCGGGAAACATAGGCAAGCAGTTCTTCACGGTTGTCGGTTCAGGAGGAAGAAAACATCCTGGGAACGTTGACGGTTTTTGAGCTGGCTTGGGGGAGGGCCATTCCACCTCCAGCTTCTCGGCCGCTCGGTGGTAGAGAGCAAAAAATGAATGTTGTCCCAAGCGGCTAACATACAGTAGTAGCAGCTGAGCTCTGAGCGGGCGGCAAAATTTCATGCTCGTCCTCCGACAAGCCATGCATTTCTAGGTCGATGTCAAACACGTCATCATCCTCGAAAGTACACTGCTCGGTGCCTGGCTGCTGGCCAGCACTGTAGGAGAGCTCACTATCCTACGACCCCTCGAAATACTCAATCTGGTCCACCCAGCTAAGTGCAGGGACTTCTGACGAAAATTCCCCATCAGCAGACACAGGCGAAGCTGGGACTGCTAACTCGGAAAGGAGGGGGTCCTGCGTCTGTACGTATTTCTCCTCAGGATTGTTTCCACGAACGTGACCCGTCTTTCCAGCATTGAAGGCCGGAGCTGGCGACAGAGCGCACATGACTCGGGCTCAGCTAGCGCTCTCCTGGTATGGAGAATTCCCAGACAGACGGGGCATACTTCGTGCTGGTCCTTCTCGTGCAAGGAGAAGCTGCATTCCTGAGGACAGGGGCGAACAGCGGACCTATTCTTTGCTACATTAGCTTCCATGCTAATGCCAGCTAGCACTTCTAGCATGGCTAAACAGAAGCCAACCAAACTGAGATGTCGCTAATGTTCTGACTGACAGTGAACTTAAAGTCAGTGCTCCGCGGGTAGACGACTCACCAAAATGAGGCTGTTGTCGCTAACACCAACAGGAACAGTTAAGCTGATTTTAGGCGCAGTCTTGTAAAGTTAACTAGCAGCACATAGAAAACTCTTCGGAAAAGGTGTTCACAGCGAGGTGAAGAGCGTAAGAACTGAGGGTCAACCATGGCGACGATGGTTTATAGATGGAGGCGGGGCTACACCTACATCACCTACCACAGGTTTGCCTGCCTTTACGGCGTGAATATAGGTGGCTTCAGCCAGGACACGAGAGGGCGTGATATCCCATACAATATGTGTTGTACCGAGTTAATTGACTGAAAGGGAAGCATTCTTTAGAAATGTTGGCCCATATTGATAGGATAGCATCTTGCAGTTGATGGAGATTTGTGGGATGTACATCCAGGGCATGAAGCTCCCTTTCTACCACATCCCAAAGATGTTCTATTGGTTTGAGATCTGGTGACTGTGGGGGCTATTTTAGTACAGTGAACTCATTGTCATGTTTAAGAAACCAATTTGAAATGATTCGAGCTTTGTGACATGGTGCATTATCCTGCTGTCAGTAGCCATCAGAGGATGGGTACATGGTGGTCATAAAGGGATGCACAGTGGTAACACGGCATGATGGATCCATGTTCTCATTCTGTTTACGCCAAATTCTAACTCTACCATTTGAATGTCTCAAACTGAAATCGAGACTCAGACCAGGCAACATTTTTCCAACTGTCCAATTTTGGTGAGCTCGTGCAAATTGTAGCCTCTTTTTCCTATTTGTAGTGGAGATGAGTGGTACATGGTGAGGTCTTCTGCTGTTATAGCCCATCCGCCTCAAGGTTGTGCGTGTTGTGGCTTCACAAATGCTTTGCTGCATACCTCGATTGTAACAAGTGGTTATTTCAGTCAAAGTTGCTCTTCTATCAGCTTGAATCAGCCAATTCTCCTCTGACCTCTAGCATCAACAAGGCATTTTCGTCGACAGGACTGCCGCATACTGGATGTTTTTCCCTTTTCACACCATTCTTTGTAAACCCTAGAAATGGTTGTACGTGAAAATCCCAGTAACTGAACAGATTTTGAAAGACTCAGAACGGCCCATCTGGCACCAACAACCATGCCACGCTCAAAATTGCTTAAATCACCTTTCTTTCCCATTCTGACATTCAGTTTGGAGTTCAGAAGATTGTCTTGACTATGACCACACCCCTAAATCTATTGAAGCAACTGCCATGTGATTGGTTGATTAGATAATTGCATTAATGAGAAATTGAACAGGTGTTCCTAATAATCCTTTAGGAGAGTGTATATATATAGTTATTTCCATTCTTGGGACACTCTGCAAACTGATCATTTGTCAACTTCAAGTGGTGTCTTTTTCCATCTATAATACATTCACAGCTTAAAATTATGAACAGTTTGCTACAGGTTTATGAATTATAGTTTTCTCCACAGTCAAATATCTGTGTTGTCAAGAGCCCCTTGAAACCTGACCATGAGTGGGTGATGCAAATTTTGGCTCACTTGAATCAGGAAGTGTGATATTTACCTAGGTTATTTATTCACTCTTTACATTTAATCATATGTTTGCATACAGTATACAAACATTGCCTGCTGGAATCAACATGTTGGATGTGGAGCCTACTTTGAACTCAATACATTTCCTCTACTGATCGAAATAGCTCTGACATACTGTAGGACACAAGATGTAATGAAAGAAACAGCTTTCATGATTAGGCCAGTACTTGCCTGTTATTTTCCTTCCAGTTACTCTCATCCATCTCAGATACAGTCCATCCAATACACTCACAAACACAAACACATGTACTGTATATACATTATGACATGGGATCCTTACAGGCTAGATGACTATTTGACAAAGTAAATAAAGGTCTAGCTCCCATAAAGCTCATTCTGCAGCACACAATAATAAGACATTACATTACACCGAAACAATTACGTTGCACATAAGGACATAGCATTTCATCATACTGTCATGATTTGACACGGTTAATTCATCAAATGGATTTAGTGCAGCCCTTAATGCAATTCTTACACTTTAAAGTATTTTTCAGTGTCATTTGGCTTCTGGAGAAAGCCAATTTGACACCGCCATTCAACCATATTTCAATATATATATGCTAATAAAACAGCAATTTTCAGCAAAATGTCACGCAAACAATTAACTAATGTTTATATGAATGATGAAGCAGTTCAGGTTTTCTATATAGTTAGTCGTAAAGAAATGTCACAACAAATAAAACACACTGCCAAAGTGACTCAGTTATGGTAAAGAACCTTAAACTTACTTTATGTCCTACTTTTTTTTTTTTTTTTCATTTTTCACACAAAAAAATCATTTCCAAGAAAAGGGCACACCTAATGATGCACTCTGATACTTTGAGGGGCTTAGTATGATTGAGCCAAATTGAAAGACAGTGTCTTATGAATTTGTGTGTCACTAGTCCGATGCAGAGAACACTAGTTTGATTCCCCGGTGATGCTGTACCTCTCGCAGCCGGAGGCCTGGAGAGAGCTGATTGGCCGAGCTCTCACAGAGGGGAGTGATTGAAGGTACTTTGCGCTCTTACATCAATCACAGCTTAACATGGGTGTCTGTGAGCTCATGCAAGCTATGAGTGTGTTACGTCGCCCCCAACGGTACATGAGCAAACAGTTCGAAAAAGATGCGGCCGGAAGTCTTCAGTCCTCCCTGACTGGTAGTAGTCGCCTTAATGGGGGAATGCACTAATAATGGGTAGGAATTAGATATGACTTAAAATTAGGAACGAAAAATCTGGAAAAAATGGGGTGGGTTAGTTTGGGCAACAAGTGAATAGTCAGTGCTGAATGTTGTCTCAAAAATTGTCTTCATCAAATTTTTTTGACATCATAAAATTTGGACAAAATAGTGGACTTTCAGCGATAGCAAGGATTTATTTCGTTTGCACTAACAAGTATTTGTTTTTTCATGGTTTGGCCGAAGTTGTTATTTGTTTAAAATTAACTAGCTAATGTAATGCACCATCAATGATTACTTATCTAGGATATAAGGGTATATTTGGTATATATAAAGGTATATTGAATAGCAAATAATACCCTGATGTATGTTCTTATGCTGAGATTTCCTTAAACAAAGAGGCAGCTACCTCTGATGCCAATTGTATTTTAGCTACAGTATTTCCACAATTACAAACCAAACTATTTTCGATAGTGCAAGTTGATAAGATAAATAAAAAGCATTAAGCTTTCTCTCATGCACCCTGAAGGTGGTTAGTAGACTGTCTCATGGATCACGAAAAGAAAAAGAACATTTATACAGCCCCGGTGCCTGATTTGATAGTCGCAACAATAAGCAATCAATACATGCAGCCATGAGACAAAACTCCATCAGAGCTGCTATCTCCCTGAGATGCTGGTATCACTGATGTCACCTCACTTTGCCTGTATGAAGCCTAGCATAAATGGTTTTAGGAAACACAATTTCCTGACAAGTGATAGGCAACACCGTATTACAATGTCTTACATGAAGCCTGCTGAATATTAATTGAACAAGCACTGGGTAATGCATCTGTCTTCAGATTGAGTATTTAAATGCTGTTTCATCATCAGTGGCAATTACAATACCATTCTGCCCCCATAAAAAATTATCTCCCCATGGCCATCCTTAGCACCATTAAATAAGCTTTAGCGACACTTGTGAGCCCACATATGGAACCTAGTGAACGATCTCCAGGCAGAACAAGGTGCTTATCTATTTGGCTGAGGTCACCAGAGACAGATTCTGATTGAGCTAACCCAGACCTGTCTGTCCTTGATATGATTTTGTTATAATGTTCATGAGTAGTTGAGTGTGCTGCTGCAGCTGGGCCACCGCTTTCATGCTCAAAGTCTCTTATTAAATTTGACATCCTCATGAGTAGCAGAAGCCGCAGGATCCAGACCTTCCTACACGCCTTCGATTCTGTCTGAAGCTCACAGTCATAGATTTATAGAGAAGAACAGCACAGAGACCACACACTGAGTAGAGGGTGCAATAATGCACCTGATGAAAATAGTACAAAATAAAATATACTACAAAGGGAACATTTGAGCATACTGTATTTTGAGTTGAGAAGTTCACAACTTTGGAATAATAGAAATAAAAAAATACAGGCAACTAATAATAAACAATGCATTGATTGGATGCAGTCTGATTCAAACTGTGGTTACTCTGACCTCTCAATACGGGCATATCATGAAGTGTTTTATTTGTTATTTCTACAGTAATTAGCCAGTTAACACATACACACAAATGTTAAAATACTATGTAATATTTTCTTACACCAGTGTTTGTGGCTATGAAAAATTGCAACTTCATCGTCGTTGTCTATCCTGCTATATCCTGTATACAGTACAGGATCACGGGGCCCTTTAAGTAGGGTACATGGCAGGGTACACCCTGGACAGGAAGCCAATCCATCACAGGGCACACTCACACCCACACATAGACTCATTCACACACTACAGACAATTTTGGACTCCCAATTAGCCTAATCTGCATGTCTTTGGACTGTGGGAAGAAACACACAAAGGACAAACCAAGAGCACACTCACACCCACACATAGACTCATTCACACACTACAGACAATTTTGGACTCCCAATTAGCCTAATCTGCATGTCTTTGGACTGTGGGAAGAAACACACAAAGGACAAACCAAGAGCACACTCACACCCACACATAGACTCATTCACGCACTACAGACAATTTTGGACTCCCAATTAGCCTAATCTGCATGTTTTTGGACTGTGGGAAGAAACACACAAAGGACAGACCAAGAGCACACTCACACCCACACATAGACTCATTCACACACTAAAGACATTTTTGGAATCCCAATTAGCTTACAGTAATCTGTATGCCTTTGGACTGTGGGAGGAAACACACCAAGGACAGACCAATGCACACAGACCTGAGGCAGGAATTGAACCCAGACCCTGGAAGTGCCTGCACACACCTGTCTATACATATAAAGGTCCCACAGTTGACAGTTCATGTCAGAGCACAAACCAAGCATGAATTCAAAGGAATTGTCTGTAGACCTTCGAGACAGGATTATCTCGAGGCACAAATCTGGGGAAGGTTACAGAAAAATTTCTGCTGCTTTGAAGATGCTGCCAATGAGCACAGTGGCCTCCATCATCCCTAAGTGGAAGAAGTTTGAAACCACCAGGACTCTTCCTAGAGCTGGCCGGCCATCTAAACTTAGCGATCGGTGGAGAAGGGCCTTAGTCAGGGAGGTGATCAAGAACCCGATGGTCACTCGGTCAGAGCTCCACAGGTCCTCTGTGGAGAGGAGAACCTTCCAGAAGGACAACCATCTGTGCAGCAATCCACCAATCAGGCCTTTATGATAGAGTGGCCCAACAGAAGGCACTCCTTAGTAAAGGCACATGGCAGCCCACCTGGACCTTCAAAGCAGCAAAAATTTTCTGTAACCTTCCCCAGATCTGTGCCTCAAGACAATCCTGTCTCGGAGGTCTACAGACAATTCCTTTGACTTCATGCTTGGTTTGTGCTCTGACATACAGTAAACTGTCAACTGTGAGACCTTATATAGACAGGTGTGTGCCTTTCCAAATCATGTCCAATCAACTGAATTTACCACACGTGGACAGACGTGTAAGCTGCAGAAACATCTCAAGGATGATCAGGGGAAACAGGATGTGCCTGAGCTCAATTTTGCAAAGGCTGTGAATACTTATGTACAGTACATGTGCTTTCTCAATTGTTTTTTTTTTAAATAAATTAGCAAAAATCTCAAGTAAACTTTTTTTTCATGTTGTCATTATGGGGTATTGTGTGTAAAATTCTGGGGGGAAAAAATGAATGTAATCAATTTTAGAGTAAGGCTGTGACATACATTAACAAAATGTGGAAAAAGCACTATGAATACTTTCCAGATGCACTGTAGATAAGCTCATGTGATAATAAGTTTACAATTATCTCATAATATTTTAATTGGACAACAAGATTTAGCATTTAAATAATTTTTTATACATATGTATCAATGTAAAGTGTATCATGGCCCCCAAATGCAGCAAAACTATTGTTTTACATGAAGATTTATTAAGATTATAAATCTCTGTATATTCAACAATTTTAATGTTAATGGAATGTATATTCATTCATTCATTCATTCATCTTCTATACCGCTTTATCCTTCTATTCTGGGTCGCGGGGGACCTGGAGCCTATCCCAGGAGGCTTAGGGCACAAGGCGGGGTACACCCTGGACAGGGTGCCAATCCATCGCAGGGCACACACTCATACGCACGTTCACACACTACGGTCAATTTGGGAACGGAATGTATATAAGACAAGTTAATTCCTGTTCATACCCTATTTGATACTAGCTATAAAAAGATTGTTTGCCTCACCAGCCTCTCGTTCTTCTCTCTTGAAAGTGAAAAAAGAAGCTTGTCATGTTACAGAGAAACCACAAAGCACAAAGCACTTTGTTCAAGTTCTCAGACTTGTGTCTGAAAAGATGAAACCTTATAGCTTGACCTCTCAAGGTTCAAAGCACTGACAGTACAGGCTTCTTCCAAATTGCCCAAAATAAATATTGCTCAAATAAACCGTCACATAGTCATTTTAAAGTCTTTAAAAAAAAATGTTTAGGTCGACCACCCAGCGTACAGTAAATTTCATATTTAAGTTGTTGCTATAACAACAGTAGCATTATTATTATTATTATTATTATTAGGAATGCATTTATATAAATAGACTATGAGCTTATCACTCAACAATCTTATTAATTAATATTAATTTTATAAATATTAAGAAATAAAATATGATAAATAAATAAAGTAAATATTAATATTAATAAATTAAATTCATTAAATCCTTTTGATTTGATGCTGTAATGCAGTGCTGTGATATTAAACAAAAAGAATATTGTTCAAAAATAAATTAGAGGTTGATCCTTACAGTATACAGTATCTGGCAATTTTTTCTGGTGGCTTTAGAAATTTAATTTAATCCTGCAGCCAAAATCCTATCAGATCACTTCTGAACATCCTACGCTTAAAGCAGGAATAGATGCAATTCAACTCATTGCATTCTGCTTTTTCATCAAAATGATTCGGATATAAACTGATCATCAAAGAAATGAGATTTAACTGTTTAAGGTCTAAGGAGCCATCGGCAGCTGCAGTGTTTCATTCTGCAGTGTCACATACTGTACTGTTAGTGTATGAAACTCTGATGCCGCATTAGCTGCTGCTGTTAGCTTCTACAACACATCAAGGCTCCTATCAGATTTGCTCTTAAGCCAGTGTCGGTGGTACTAAACAGTGCACAAATCTGTGGGCACTTTTAATTCAGCTCGCAGTGGGAGCAATCTGTAAAGTCACTCTAAACACAGATCGATATCGTTGATGTCTAGGTTTCCAGTGTGGCATCTAGCTTTCCTATCTATGCTTGTAACTGCATACTGATTAGTTTCAATGTAAATGTTCAATGATTCATGAGATGAATAATGTAATAATATACTGGTCCTTTAAGAGGATAATGTGGCTTCCTGGGTAATTGCTATCTTAGCAAGTCTTCTATTATTTTATATAAGAACAATGTCATGGGTGTACAGGTTCCATGGCGTCATGCTGAGTTTGGGTTATTCTCATGTCCCTGTACTCATGTGTACAACTTCATGGGTGCCCTACAATGGACTGGTGTCCGACTCATGTTGCAGTCCACCTTCACACGCAATTTTCACATGATGGAAAAAAAGCAAGCAAGCAAACAGACAAATATATGACAATTAATTATAATAGTGCTATATTCATAAAATACTAAATATACTGTAAGCCTATTTATCTACTAATGAAAATTAGCTGTACCTTGATGCTTGATACTGATCATAAGGAAAACTACTGTATAATATTTAGTATACTACAAACATAATAAATAGCCTAAAAGCAGATCCTTGATCTTCATATGAAACAGACATTGAAAGAGCTCAAAAGGTCATAGATATTGTAGATACATAGCTACTTCACAGTTTGAGCCCTGGGATATACCCATTGCATCATGGACAAAACACTATATACTGTATATGTGATAACCTGGCCATTCAGCTGAATTCATTTTATTGCCACATGAGTCTAGACCTGACAAACTGAAGCAACCCCAGAACATAACACCGCCTCTAGAGGCTTGTACAGTGGCCACTATGCATGATGGTGTATTGCTTTATGTGTCTCCTACAAAGTCCATTCTTTATGCTCCTCACCAAAAGAAGTGGTTTTCTTATGGCCTCACAACTTTTTAGTCCCAATCCTGAATTCTCATCACATTGTGTTTGTGAAAGTGTTCTTGCTTTCATTAATAAGCTTTGTTTACATTCACTAAAAATCATTATTTCTACTGTACATTTTTATGATGCAACTTCACCAAGCTCACGGTCATTCATGATTTTTTTTCTGGCCCTATTTCTTCCACTATGATTATGATTCAGCCCGATCCTTCCAGGTTTTAATTCTGTTTTGGGCAGTTCTTAACCCATTTCCAGTAATGTTAATGTTTTGTTTGATTGATGCAGGCCAATAATTTGACCCTTTTGAAATTTGCCACTTTAGACAATTTGCCACAACATTCTGGTAACAAACTAGTTTTCTTTAACAAATAGTGTAAAATGCGTATACTGTACACGATCAGTACATACAGTACACTGTATTATCCTTGCTTTTTATTAACACTGTTTCTGTGGAGGTTACACTTATCTGTTCTTACACATGCTTATTTTTATAGACCAATTCTCCTCTTATAGGTCGTTCTTCATTTGTATCCCATGTCTTATTCATAAAATATGTGAAGGCTCACAGAGATGGGCACTGGCTGCGGAGCCTCCACTGCCTGCACCATTGTTCACATGCACTATGGAAATCGCAACTCCATCCCTGCTGGCAGCCAGGAAATAGAATTTCCTTGAAACAGCGATTTATTTCAGCATTATGCAGCATTTTCAGCCTGTCAAAATCCCAACAGTATTTTAACCCAATTGCCAAACAAAGTAATTACCCACAATTATATTAAAGCAAGGGATTAGGAATGACTTCTGGAAGGCGCCCAGCAGTCATTGGAGCCTCCTACACAAGCATGAGGTTGTTCATCTGATTACAGATGTCAATTCCAGGCAACAAGATCATTTTGTTATGTCCAAGATAGCTCTTGGCTAGTAGATACATTTGTTCTTAACAGGTTTACTTAAGAAAATCTTCTCCTACCTACATTTCATGAGCTTGTATTAAACTTGTTTTAAACATGATGCTGTAAAACGTTACTAGTTATTTCTCAAGCTCACAGAATTTAAAACTTTTTTTCGGACATGATTATCATCGAGTCTCAATATGAGCTTAAGGTTTGAAATGGGCTAAGAGATGATTCCTGCTTACAGCAATATGCATTATTATGGTAAATGTGGTTCTGAATTATATCGCAGGTGAAAATAGCCCATCACATTTACACTGTCGCTGCAGAAGAGCTATTTTCATCAATCTTATGATTGTCCGGCTACAGAGACCCATCACAATGCAATAAATGTCGCCTGAGGACAATTTGCTCTCAGTCACCAGACAATAACAAATGATCACATTAGAGCAAGGTACCTAATTTTCCTGTGCATGGCTGTTAGAAGGAGATTATGAATAGCAGGCAAACTCAAAGAACACAGACTTCTAAACTTTGACAGTTTAACTTTAGAACCATTCACAAAATAATTAGTTAACTGTGTCTATTAGATTCTGTATATAGAAACACATTCCAGGTATTATCAACAGCATGATGGTATGATCCAAGAAGGTACAATTTGATATGTTTAATATGATTTAATTTTAAATTATTTATTCTAGAGTCTGTTGGGGCCCTAGAAAAAAAAACTCTGAAGGGGTCTGCTCCACCCAGCATCTATCACCATTATCTTATAAATAATAAATATGTTTGTCAGCCCTCAGGGGCCCCAAGTAGTTGCCTGCCTTACCTGTTGACAAGCAGTGCCTCTGGTGATGCAGTCTAAAGAGAAATAAATAATACCCTTCTGGCATTCTAGATAATTTCTAACAGCGGCATCTCCTGAAGGGTTTTACTACACCAATTTTCCATAACTAACATTTTTTCTATCTATTGCAATTGTGGTAAGAAATTTCCATATACCTATCATGAACATGAATATTATAGCAATAATTGGCTTGCAATCACTTCTCTCTTTTGGTCTTTCCCTGTCACAGAACCAGAGTAAAATGTGCATGTTGAACCCCAGGAATATGTATGTCACAGGTTTTGTAAAATTAACAGATGCTCAAAATTACATACCGGGTCAAAAATATACACAGCAACATCGACTTTAATTCAGCAATGCTGATAGCCCAAAATTAAAAGGGGTTGTTTGACAGAACTAATTTGGCGAACCAACACCCAGTACAATGGAAAAGTCCAAGGAGCTCAGTGACGATCTAAGAAAGAGGATGGTGGATTTACACAAATCAGAAATGTCTCTTGGATTACATATTTACTGTAAGTGCAGGTAAGGTATTCATCCCCGAGAACATTTTACCAATCGTTGATGGTGATGGTAGCATCATGGTTTAGGACAATTTTGCATTGCACAAAGTGGTTGGAACAATGAGCAAGGAGAATACTTAAGAGGCCATCAGAAAATGGGGTAGAGTTATCAACTAGGGTTATAAACTAGAGGGTTAAAGCCAAAAATTTTATTAAACCCTATCATGAAGAGCAGTCAAAGACAGGAGGCGGTGCTAGAGGTAGCAGAGCTGAAGATGTTGAGGTTCTCTTTGGGAGTGACAAGGATGGATAGGATCAAGAATGAGTTCATCAGAGGGACAATCCATGTTAGATGATTTGGAGATAAAGTCAGAGAGGCCAGATTGAGGTGGTTTGGACATGTTCAGAGGAGAGATGGTGAATATATCGGTAGAAAGATGCTGAGGTTGGAACTACCAGGCAGGAGGTCTAGAGGAAGACCAAAGAAGAGATTTATGGTTGCAGTGAGAGAGGACATAAAGTTAGTTGGTGTAAGAGAAGAGGATGCAGAGGATAGGGGTAGATGGAGACAGATGATTCGCTGTGGCGACCCCTGAAAGGGAACAGCCGAAAGTCAAAGAAGAAGTTAATTCATATAAACTGGGGATTTTCAGCTGTACTACAGGTAGAGTTGCTGTGGAAAATGAGACATTAATCTATATTTATTTTGAACAACTAAATGAATGAATGAATGAATAAAACGATCTAAATTGTGAAAACCATTTCTTATATGCCAACATTCTCCTTTTATACCTGTCTATAAACTCTTGATGTCATAGATGAACTAACCTCGGTGACCAGAAGACGTAGCTTAGCGGTTAGCCCAATGTAGCGTGGATGGTGAACCCAAACGCGGTGAGAAGCGAGTGGATAGGATTATTCTAAGGACTCTCCCGAAAGAGGAGCAAAGGAAAAACACAAATTTAACCCGCGTCCTAAAATACACACTCAAAGATCAGAAAGTAAAACCCAAGAATTGGTGAGTACTCACAGTTTAGAAGACGGACAATCTGAACCGACATGGGCCGAAACTCAATGACTGAGCGTCGTACTGAGGTTTGTTTACTCCTCTTATACTTCCTGGTTCGCGACCATATTACTTCCGGGTCCTAGTGCCGGTCGCGTATTTGGTGTGCATGACAGTACCCCCCTGTCCAGGACCGACTCCCGACGGTCCTGGGGTGGAGGATACTCGACGACGATAGTCCCGTATCAGCTCGGGGTCGAGTATAAACCGAGCCGGAACCCAAGACCGTTCCTCGCAGTCGACCAGGTACTGGAGACCTCTGCCCCGAGGGCGTGAATGAAGGATTTGGTGTATGGTGTAGGCGGGACCACACTCTTTGATGCGGGGAGGAGGAGCAGGGTGGGTGGGTGGAATCATGGGAGATGTGATGAAGGGTTTGAGTTGAGAGATATGGAATACTGGGTGGATCCGGAGTGCCGCAGGCAGCTGGAGCCGGTAGGTGACAGGATTGATGCGATGAGTGATGCGATATGGTCCGATGAATCTGGAGTTTTCTGGACTGTGCGGAGGTGCAGGTTTCTTGTAGACAGCCATACTTTGTCACCTACATGGTACAATCGTCCCGGTGCGTGTCGACGGCGATGTTGGATGGCGCAGCGGGTGTTGGCTCGTTGGATGGCTGCGTTGGCTAAGCGCCATATCCGTCGACACCTGCGGACCAACTGTTGGGCCGAAGGTACATCAACCTCCAGTTCTTGGTGTTCGAACATTGGAGGTTGGAAACCATGGCACACCTCAAATGGGCTTAGCTTGGTGTTGGTGGAGACATGAAGATTGTGTGAAAGCTCCGCCCAAATGAGGTGGCGGGCCCAGGAGCGCTGACGATCTGCCACGAAACACCTCAGGTAGCGCTCCAGTTGTTGGTTGGTCCGCTCCGTCTGACCATTGGTCTGAGGGTGGTAACCAGACGAGAGACTACAGGTGGAGTTGATCAGACGGCAGAAGGCTTTCCAGAACCGAGCAGTGAACTGGGGCCCTCTGTTCGAGACGATGTCCTTGGGGAACCCATGCAGTCGGACTACGTGCTCTAGTATCAGCTTGGCTGTCTGTTTAGCTGACGGGAGTCCGGAAAGGGCCACCAGGTGCACAGCTTTGGAGAAACGATCCACAATGGTTAAAATGGTGTCCTTCCCCTCTGAAGCCGGCAGGCCCGTGATAAAGTCAACGGCAATGTGTGTCCAGGGCTTTCGGGGAACTGGGAGCGGATGGAGTTCCCCGGGTGTCGGTTGGTTTGCATCCTTGGCCCGGGCGCACACTGGGCACGCCTGAATGAACTCATTAACGTCCTTGGCCATGGATGGCCACCAGAAGGCACGTCGGATAAACTGGAGGGTGCGTTGGGTGCCTGGATGTCCGGAGATGGGAGTGGAGTGGCCCCATTGGATAACCTCAGTTCTAAGGGTCTTTGGTACATAGAGTCGTCCAGGTGGCACACCTGCCGGTTCGTCCTCCGCAGTCTGTGCCTGGCGAACCCTGGTCTCCAGTTCCCAACGGAGTGGGGCGATTATTTTTGATGATGGCAGGACAGGCGTGGGGTCCGCCCGGGGTCTGTCCTCTTCATGTTGTCGCGAGAGGGCATCGGCTTTGATGTTCTTGGACCCCGGGCGGTAGGACAGATGGAAATTATATTGCTCGAAGAACAATGCCCACCGCGCCTGTCGGGGGTTCAGCTGCTTAATGTTACGGATGGTGATGAGGTTCTGATGATCGGTCCAGATGAGGAATGGTTCTCTGGCGCCCTGGAGCCAGTGTCGCCATTCTTCCAATGCCCACTTTATGGCCAGCAGTTCGCGGTCCCCTACCCCGTATCGCTGCTGAGTGGAATCAAATTTTTTGGAAAAGAAACTGCAAGGGTGCAGCTTCTGATCTGGACCTCATTGTGAGAGAACAGCCCCGGCACCCACATCCGAGGCGTCCACCTCCACAACGAACGGTTGGTCTGCATCCGGGTGAAGGAGAATGGGGGCGGTGGTGAATCGGTGGCAGAGTTCATGGAAGGCGGATATGGCCGTAGGGTTGAGCTGGAAGTGATGGGGCGAGAGTCGGGTCAGAGCGGTTAAGGGGGCCGCAACTGTACTGTAGCCCCGGATAAAGCGACGGTAGAGGTTCGCAAACCCGAGAAACCGTTGAAGCTGCTTGAGGGTCTTGGGTAGGGGCCAATGACGCACAGCTTCTAGTTTCTGCGGGTCCATGGCCACACCCTGGGGCGAGATAACAAAACCCAGGAACGTGGTGGAGTGCTCGTGAAAAGCACACTTTTCCAACTTGCAGTACAGTTGGTTGGCGATTAATCTCTTTAGTACCGCTCTGACGTGTTGAATGTGTTCGGTGAGGCTGTGTGAGTAGATGAGTATGTTGTCTAGGTAGACGAATACCCATCTGCCGAGCATGTCTCTGAGGGCGCCGTTAATAAACTGTTGGAAAGCTGCTGGTGCGTTGCAAAGTCCAAAAGGTATTACCAGGCTTTTGTAGTGTCCTGTGGGGGTGATGAAGGCCGTTTTCCACTCATCGCCCTCTCTGATACGCCATTACGCCATTACGTAGGGCCGAAGATACGTATTCCTCCATCACCTGAGTCTCGGAGGTGGACAGGGAGTAGAGATGGCCGCGGGGAGGAGTGGAACCCGGCTGAAGATCAATCGCCAGGTCGTAGGGGCGGTGAGGCGGTAGGTGAGTTGCCCGTCGCTTACAAAATGCTTCAGCCAGGTTCTGATAGGCGGCGGGGATGGCGTTGGTGTCGACGTCGGGGACCTCAGACTCCCTAGAGCACATCCCAGCCGAAGCCCGTAGGCAGAGTTCTGAACAGGTCGGGCCCCATTGTAAGATCCTGTTTTGGGTCCAGGAAATAAGCGGATCGTGTTGGAGAAGCCACGGGTGTCCAAGTATGATTGGTGGTGATGAGACGGAGGTGAGGTGAAACTTGAGTGATTCTTGATGCTGACCAATGATGAGGGTGATGGGTTGAGTCTGGGTGGTGATGGGGCTGGAGGAGAGAGGCCGACCATCGACTGATGTGATTTGAACAGGCTGGGATAACGCTTCAAACTCCACTTCCAGTCTTTTGGCATAAGATGAGTCAATGAAGTTACCTGCATGCGGTAAGTAATGCGGTACTTCTGACCCGTTTGTGGCAAAACTGGAGGTGTACCTGAACCATGAGACGAGAGACACTAGGTATGGTAGCAGAGAGGTGGAGATGGCCCGGTGAGCTGCTCCCAATGCTCACCGGGCTTGGGCGTTTCCCTGGCGACGTGGGCAGATGGCTCTGTGGTGCTCTGCCGACCCACAATAAGCACAAAGTCTTTCTCTAAAGTGTCGTTCTCGTTCTGCAGGGGTCAGGGATGCGCGCCCTAATTGCATGGGTTCCCCGACTCTGGTGTCAACCACGGCAGTAGGTGGAGAACCAACATGTCCCTGGGTAGTGTAGGTAGCTGAATTCGATGGATGTGGAGTGGTGGGGGCGAAGGTGGGTGTTGGCGGCAGGGTTCTAGGGGCTGGCTTCGGACGAGAGATGAGGTGTTGGTCAATCCGAAGGGCGAGCTGGATCAGTCCCTCCAGGGTTGCAGGAAGCTCTCGCCCGACTAGTTCGTCCTTAATCCTCGAAGTCAGTCCCTCATAGTAGGAGGTCCGGAGCGCTGCATCGCCCCAGGTGGTCTGAACGGCGAGAGTGCGGAACTCGGCAGTGTAGCGACTCATGGACGATCCTCCCTGCCACAGGTGGTAAAGTTTGGTGTCGGTCTCCACCTCGCCCGCAGGGTGCTCAAAAGTGAGCCGGAGTTGACTTGTGAAGTCATTGTATGAGTGGGCGGTGTCTGTGTCTGCTTTGAGGACTGCCGTGGCCCACTCTGCTGCCTGCCCTGAGAGGAACGAAACGAGGAGAGCAATGCATAGCCGATTGGTGGAGTACTTCTCCCACCTGAGCTCCGCAACCTCGAGGCGCAAGGCCGCAATGTCTTGAATGCCTCGGCGAAGAGTAGCGATCTCCTCGGTTAGCCTATTGACTAGCACTGCATGCCGATCCACCACGCCGCAGAGGCGTGCGTGATCCGCTGGGTTCACCGCAGTAGGCTCAGTCATTCTGTCATAGATGAACTAACCTCGGTGACCAGAAGACGTAGCTTAGCGGTTAGCCCAATGTAGCGTGGATGGTGAACCCAAACGCGGTGAGAAGCGAGTGGATAGGATAACCACGCGATTTATTCTAAGGACTCTCCCGAAAGAGGAGCAAGGGAAAAACACAAATTTAACCCGCGTCCTAAAATACACACTCAAAGATCAGAAAGTAAAACCCAAGAATTGGTGAGTACTCACAGTTTAGAAGACGGACAATCTGAACCGACATGGGCCGAAACTCAATGACTGAGCGTCGTACTGAGGTTTGTTTCCTCCTCTTATACTTCCTGGTTCGCGACCGCATCACTTCCGGGTCCTAGTGCCGGTCGCGTATTTGGTGTGCATGACACTTGAATTCCATAAACAGGTTTTAAACCCTTAGCTATATGTTTTCAGTGTAACAGAATAACATCACACTAAAGCCTCTTGCACATTTAAGTCCTATTTAAATACAGTATAACTGGTTTCTATTTAGATTTGATTTGGGTATTATTTAAACTGCATTTATATTTTGCTGGCATTAGGTGTTAATAGTGTGGAGTGATTCAAGTTTAACAAAGTGCAGCTATTTTTGTTCTTTTGCCAAATACACACCATGACTAACTGCAGTGAACCACTTTGGTCTTTTTAACTGTGATTCATTCTCCGACCAACTGCTGATTCTTACTTTCATTTCTCTCATTGTGGCTTCAGTAGAACAATATTCTGCCATTACTGTCCTTGAATGTTTTAGAAAAGGAACTTACAAGACTACCTATAGTCAGCTATCAGCTGTTATGTATTTCCATAGTGCATGTCAGCATGAGACTGTTCATGTGATTACAGATGGAAACTACAGCAAGTGAGATTGTCTTGTTTTACACTTTCACTACTTCAGTGGGAGCATTAAACATATCCTTGAATGATAAAAAAGTAAACAGCTTTCCGATATGTTATCAATGACTTCGCGTGGACCATAAACCTCCTGCTGTTTGTGCTTGGCAGGAAATTGCTTCATACAATATGTTCACAAAGTGCTTGAACTCGGCCCATTTAATCTAGCGCCGAATGTAATGGCCTCCAGAGGATGTCACAACTGGCTGTTGGCATTATTGTTTGCTCGAAGAGGACAGATTCTCAGTAGGGACAGTTCTGTCTCAGCTGTTGTGAAACGTCCAGACATTCCTCTGGGAGGATGTGTCAGACTGATGTCTAATGCTTTTTAATACTCTTTAATAACTCATAGGTAATGGTGGAGGGACTGAGTAGAAACAACTAAATAGTTCTTCTGTATATTACCATCTAAATCCCTTGTATGAGATACAGTTTCTTCCTAAAGGTGTAAATGATGATCTCGAATGTACTGCAAAATGAAACACACAATCACTTATTAACATAATGACTAGTTAGACAGTAGTTCTCCAGGAGGTAAATAAGAATTGGTAATTATTGCATACTGTTCATAATAACCTAATAAACCATTACTTTATTAACACCTGGTGTCAAATTATGTTCTATTCATTAACGCTTAATTGGAGTGACTAAGATGAAGTGTTACAGTTTAACACAAATAAAGAAATGTTACAGATTAACATAATATTAATGCACATTAAAGAAGACTAAAACAATAACACTTCGTATCCATCAGCACTCTCTCAGCATGCCATGTGAACTCTGGCACTGACAGATATATAACCTCAACTACACCACATGAACTTCACATGAAAAAGAAATAAAAATGCCGCAATTTAAATCAGAAAATATCCAGGAAGCAGGAAAAATAGTGCACTCCCTATTGATATCTGCATTACCACATTATCTGTGCTTTGTGAAAAAAATCACCAGTATTGTAATGTACAAATGTAATACACAAATACATTGCATTTGGGATACTTGAGGGCAGGCCTGGCACAAGCGTTCTGTCAGCCCAGGTGTAATTTCAAGCTCACCCAATCTCCACATAAATAGGGAGGCACGGGTGCACTGAAATATTGAAAAATATGTGCATATATTAAAAACTTGTGCCTTGGACCCAGCAAAGCTTGCGACTACATCCTCATACTTTCAATGGACACTAAAGCCAGTTCAGAAAAAAAGGTAAAATTGCAGGAGGAATAATATAAAATATTATTGAATTATACTAAAATAATGACATTTTTCAATAATATTTTATATTATTCCTCCTGCAATTTTACCAACCTCTAGGTTAACACCATCTGAGGATGGACCATAATGGCAGCCATAGACTTGTACAGTAGCACTAAAATGGGAGGTGGGGTGGGAGGGTGTTTTTATGAACTATCCAATGGCAGTTAGACATTTTAAAAATAATTCATCCTTAACCAACAGAGCAACTGGAAATGAAACAAAACCCAGCTGCACGAATCATAAAATTATGGTTCCTGAGTTGGTCATGAAAGAACTGAATTCAGACACAACACAGTGACCTTGCATAAAAACCATCATTGATGCAATTAAGTTTATGCGGTCCTCGAAGTCCTGACCTATGACTACTCTCTATGAGTACATTTAAAGCATAATTGCAAAGTCAACAACATATTTGAACAGATATAAAGGACAGATATACAAACCAGATGCAGCAATTTCTGATTGGCATTTACCATGTGACTTTCGCTTAGAAAACACAACAGAGTGACACCTTCAGTGTTCGGCTCAGTGTGCCCTGACTTCATTAAAGTCAGCTCGGATCAGGCTCCTGTCTGATGGAGATTAACGCACAGAGGTAATTGGGTGATGTTTACCAAGCTGGGGACTTCACAAAGCACTTTCAGCTTTCCTAGTGGTCGATAGCATTTCATCTGAACCCTCTAATGACAAAACTGAACGTATGCCATGGAGGAAAGGTCAAGAACGTGAGCACCATGTGTCAACTCAGCCATCGAATCTACAGCAGTCTTAAGTCAGAGAGAGAGAGAGCAATTCTTCTGCAATACACATGCTCAATATAATAGCTTATAATGTGATAATGTAATGTCACAGATAAGCACAAGCATATATAAAAATACCATGGATACAACTGTAGTCAATATTTTAACTTTTTGCCTTGTCTTTTTTTTTTTTTTTAACAGTGCGTATTCAATACAGTTGATTTCCTGTCATCAGCAATCAAGACATGAATTTAAAGTTGAGATTTTGTGACTCACAAATTCAACCAATCACAGCACAGCACAACCTTTTGTGACTACTGCAAATCATTCACAAAGCCATACTTTCTAGATCTGACTATAAAGTACAAATTTCATTTACAGACTTTAGTACATTTTTTAAGCTAATTTGAATTTAGTTTATTCTTCACTTCATTTTGAGAACACATGAATAATAATTTCAGTCATATTTGAATCATTTGAATATTGTTTTATGATGACTTAGTTGATAAAAGTGTTGTTTCAGATACAGACTTAAGACAGTTTCATGTGTTTGGATAAGATGTGATTCTGGTTCATGCTTGGAAAACTAATGGTCAGTTTTTTTATACAATCATCAGTAAGTTCTGGATCAACATTTTTGATCATATCACAGGCTAGAGAGATGAATAATATTAGCTGAAAGAGCAAAGAGAACTCAAAGCACAAACTGATTCAATAACAACTGTCTATAGAGACAGTTGCCATGGTTTTCTCGATATTATTTTAAGTATACAGTATACGTACATATCAGTTACAGGTATATAGTATAAGGATTTACAGTAAATGCTTGTATGATGACTGAGTTCACAATCACTTAATAACCCTTTGTCTGTACACTGGAGACAAGACACAGAGCATAAAATGAAGGAGAGCAAGAGCAAAAGACATACCGAAAGTGTGTGAATGTGTGTGTCATGTGTGAGAGTGAGAGTAATTTCTATTTTTAGAGCCTGGTGATAAACCCTGCTACCCAGTGGGACAGGATGTGTTGCCATGGTGAGCAGAACTCAGCTTGAACGTTTCCTAATTGGCAAAGATGATGCGGTATATGTAGAATTGTAAAAATAGTCGTATCTAGTAATGGGCGGCATAGCTAGCTTTAAATGCTAATTTAATAGCTCAGGAAAAAAAGCTCTGATTGATTAGCTACCAAGGTTTCTTCCAGATGCTATTGAATAGCCTAAAGCACATTTCATTAACTATTCCCATCCATACACACATGTGAAAATGCAGGACTGAGAAGAGAGCACCACAAAATTATCACCTTGTCAGATGTGGTCATGGTAGAATAGAGTTGACAAATCGTGCTGAAACAGATCGACTGTTAAATTTTTACAATTCAAGTCCTGTAATATGCCCGCATGTTCAGGACATGAGCTGAATTCATTATGTTGCTGAGCCCAGACCTGACCATCTGAAGCACTAACACTGCCTCTAGAGACGTGTACATTGGGCACGATGCCTGATGTGTGCATGGCTTCATATGCTTCCCGTCTTATCCTGCTTAAATATTTGTATCATCGCATGTTAAATGTTAGCCTATGACATACTTTGAATATTAAGATTGGAAAAACATTATGTGGTCTTATTTTCAACATACAGTATACTGTAGCTGTTTCTGTTACACACTCTAGCCTCAAATAACTGTATAATAACCAGTAACCCAATGTGGTCTTCAGAGGTGGGTAGTAACAAGTTACATTTTACTCCATTACATTTACTTGAGTAACTTTTAGAAATTGTTTTTACTTCTATGAGTAGTTTTACTGCATCATACTTTTTACTTTTACTAGTAGATGTAGATGTGTGAAGAAGAAACACTACTCTTACTCCGCTACACTCAGCTACACTCGACTCGTTACTTTTCTAACCATTTATTCTACACATGCAGTCGGTAGATCTAGCACATGATTGTTTCACCAATCAGACGCAGCAACAATAATCAAATGACTCAGTTTGACCAATCAGACGCAGTAACAATAACCACATGTAGTCACATGACCACACCCAAACCAGCAGGTAACTGGGAGCTGGGAAATAAAATTCAGCCTGTATCCCTGGCATCATATATAAAGCATGTTTCGCTTGCAAAAGAATAGCTTTATACAGTACTGCGGCGTCTTCACTATCTGCCAAAACAGTCACACACTTCAGCATAAAAAAAACAAAACTTCTAAACTGAGGAAACATGTCGCAATAATTTTTGCTGTTTCATTAAATGTTGCCATGTTGGCATATGTAATTATTATAATTATAGTATAATACACATATAATATAATACATATAATATAATATACTGTTTATATACATACACACACAGTACAAAGTGTATATATAAATCATGTATACTGTACATGTATAAAAGGAACATTACGATAAAACAGTTACTCAGTACTTGAGTAGTCTTGTCACCGAATACTTTTTTACTCTTACTTGAGTAATATTTTGAATGACTATTTTTTACTTCTACTTAGTATTATTGGTAGTATTATTTTGAAGTACAATTACTCTTACTTGAGTGCATTTTTTTGGCAACTCTACCTACCTTGGTCTTCTGCTGTTGTAGCCTATAACCACCTCAAACTAAGTCCTAGGAAATCAACAGTTTCTGAAATACTCAAACCAGTCAGGTCCAGTTCACTGAGGTAACATTTTTCCAATATAAATATTTAAATCCTTACCTTAGGTGACATCTTTCAGTCGATTATTAGGTGGACATTAACTGATGCTTTTAACCTGTATCTGCAATTTTTTATGCATTGTGCTGCTGCCGCATCATTGACTTATTGGATAATGGTATGGATCGATAGTGTGCAGCCATTATGATGGCAGGTAAGAGTAGGCTGAATACTCACTCAAGTTTTGAAAGGAATAAAAAAGCTGGAGCAATAATAATTGTCCCACTGGTGAGAGAGAGGGTTATAACCTCTTATCTGATAGAAGGGCTTCCATACAGTACAGTATGTTATATAGAAAATTCTTCTACACTATAGATACTTTATAATGATACACTGCTGCCTTCCTCCTCCTTTCTGCTTTCACAACTTAATACTGCTCTTCATCTCTTAGAAATATAACATATTGCATCCTGCGTCTGTAATCCTATTAAGAACGTAGATAAGAAATACAACAGCTCGAATTTCAAATGCATTATTCAGTGCAAACTGTCCATCTTAAATTGGCTATCTAAATATAGTGATCGTTCATACATTCTGTATTATGTGCTTAAAAGATCAATTGCAAATATGAAGAAAATACCTGGACTGGTCACGATATACTGTATATGAAAGGAAAGGGAATGTATAGAAAATATTCCCTTTATACAGATTTTATTAAAAGGTTCATTACTTAAAATGAAGGTAAAGGTACTGATCCTGACATGAGTCAGGAAATAGCACCCTGCGTCTCATCAAAGCATAACAGTCTGACGGGAATAAATGAAAAAAGAATGAATAATTGATTTCTTCATTAGAGAAATAAGACATCTGCTTTGAGCTTTATGACATTAATAAAATGCTAATGTTTCTAAAAATGGTCTTGATTCATCATAGCTTCCTCTTGAATGTTCTCTAATATTCTCTGTTCCTCCCCGAAGGACCTGTTAGGTGTCCCTCTCCTATTAAGCATCTTACTCACAACCCATTTGCAGAATGGTAGCATATGGAACATCGACAGGATGTACATTCTAATCCAGCTTTTACTCACTTTCAAATCACACCTAAACAATGATTTATTTTAAGTGCTTATCAGGTCTTTCTTCCCATATGGCTCCATGGTGGTGACACTGTGATAATAAATTCTGATTCCAGTTTGATTCCTTTGAGTTTATGAGGAACTGAAACACAATTTCTCATAAGAAGGTGTGACTGTATCTATCAGTCAGTTCAATTTAATTCAATCCAAAATGTTGAACACTTGAGATGAATTTAAATAAAAAAAGGATATACAGCACAAAGCAGTAAAAAAATAAAACACACTAAAAAATAAAAATACAAAGAATAACTCCCCTTATTAGAATTATTAAATAAACACTGACTGTATACCATTACTCAGTAATTTATCAGTAGATCGAAATCCCCAAAGTGTAAGTACTGATCATGTCAGTGATGTACTGTGGAGCAGAACAAACAGTAATTTACTTTGACATAAAGTAAATTCAAATGCTCACTAAGCATACAGCTTTAAGGAAATATCTGCACGTTTTCCCCTAAAATTTCAAGCGAGAACCAAAGCATTATCCCTGGCCATATAGAAAATGTAATACTTATATACAATATAAGTATTATATATAGTATTATAAGTATTCACCCTCTTAACCTTTTTCATGTTTCAAATGTTACAACCTAGAATTGTAATGGACTTTTGACAGTTGTTTTTTTTTTTTAGCATTTCATTTACACAATACATTGAGCATTTAAAGATACTGAATATTTAAGTTGTGACCGTTGGTTGAAATTAAGGATGCAAATCATCTGGGATTTGTCTCTATTGGGTTTGTTAAAATGGGCACTGACATTGTCCTTGCCAAATTGCTCAAGCTCTGTCAGATTGGATTAAGGGAATTCATGAGCAGGAGTTTCCAGGTACTGCTATCCTGTAGATCCACACTCAGATTGAGGTTTGTGCTTTGACTGGGAATTCTAACACACTCAGGTTCTTCGTTCAGTCCAGTATATCTTTGCAAATATCATTGTGGTCATTGTCATGACAGGGGAAGATGGACCTCCACCCCAGGTCTCTTGCAGATCTTGTCCTCAACCCTGATCAGTTTTACAGTTGCTCGTAAAAAGCATCCCAATAACATTATGTTATCTCACTGGTGAGGTTCTCAGGGGTAATTCATTTGTTCCATCTTTTGAGACAGGGTGGAGCTGTACATTATCTCAGAAACTTTAAACATAAGGCAGGAATACACCATAGATAGAAGATACCAGTCCATTGCATTGGCACCATAAACACACTCATTAACATCTATGGATAATTAAGCATCACCCATCCCCCTACTGTCACATTTTTTTTTATAGACAGAAGGAAACCGCAGAACCCCAATGAGACTATGTGAATTTTTACATACAGTCCCATTCAAACTTTAGTACCTCCACTTAAAATTTTATTTTTTTGTTTTCTGTAAAAACTGATCATAGTTGCCCTTAGAATTAAGCAAATACAAATTAGAACAAATAACAACATGTACTTTTTTCCCTGTGGTATTTTTTATTTAACAACAATGGAGCCCAAATAAAAACCACACATGTGCGATACTAATTACCCCTTTACTGCTTCCACAGGATTTAAGAGGGTAAATTGTAACCAAGCAACTTGAAGTGAAAGCAAATCAGTCACCAGCGATTGATTAATTGATCCCAGCAGGTGTGCAGACGTCTGGCAGTTTGCTGGTCTGCAGCGTAGAGGCGTGTGTTAACACACTTTCTGAGAAGTGGACGTCTCAGCACATTTAATATATGGTCAGACAGTGTAGTGCTCAGAAACATTAAAAAAAATAAATAAATACAACCAAGAGCTACATCTCAAACCCTACAGGCTTACCCTTGCATGTTAAATGTTAACGTCCAAAGCAGTACAATTAGGAGAAGACTGAACAAGTATGGTTTGTTTGCTAGGATTGCCAGGATCAAGCCTCTTCTGTCTAAAAAGAACATGGAAGCATGTTGAGGTTTATAAAGCTGCATCTGAACAAACCGCAAAACTGCCTGAAAAATAAAAATTTTTTTTGGAATGGCCTAGTCAACATGCAGACCTCAACCCAATTGAAATGCTGTGGCAAGACCTTAATAGAGCAGTGCATAACAGCACACAATGAACTGAGGTAATGTTAAAATATAAAGGATGGGCCAAAAAAAGAATGGGCCTCCACAGTGATGTGAAAGTCTGATACAATCATACAGAAACTATTATTTCAAGTTATTGCTGTTAAACATGTTATTGAATCATGGCAGTACTTCACATTGTATATGTACACACATACTGTATTTTTTAGGCTGAATTTCTGTTAATTAAATAATGGCATGGTGAAAAAAAGTAATATGTTTTCGTTCTTCTGAGGTTGTCATCAGAGGTTGACAAAAACACAAAAACATAGAATTAAAAGATGGGATATTAACTTCTGAGCATGACTGTAGACTGAACCAACACTTAGGATTAGACCAGGGACCTACAGCACCTACAGTTCAAGATTCAAGATTCAATTCAAGATTCAAAGAACTTTATTAATCCCAAAGGGAAATTGCTTATGCTCGGTTACAGGTGCTCACAGTTGTTAACTAAGGAAGGTGGGGAAAAAAAAAAAAAAAAAAAAAAAAAAAAAAAATGGGTAAGTATTAGTGTCCTGTTGTATACCAGTCAGAATACAACTGTACTGTACAGCATTTGACCAACTTTGTACATAACACAGATAAAGTTTTCTTTATGTGGTCTAAGGTTTTTATTTACACTATGAGCAAATGTGAAATATGAACCTACGAAACCACATAAACAGGGTGCATCTAAAACCACAAAGGTAATGCCATTCTATAAAGTGCCAGCTATTTGTACATACTACTTAGTAAACCATAATCATATTTGGGATAATACAGATATGACAGTACTTAAAGTGAATGAAACAGTCTGGAGAAAAGATAAAATGCATTCCTGCTGCAAAGAGGCATTTAAATAACTCTTCAATTATTGCACCAACCACACACATCTCTAAAATCTCTAGAATACATCACCTTTCTGAGACTGCTCTTTCAGCTTCTTATATTTAGGAAATTGTTCAGTTTATTTGGAATGCTATTGAAAACACGGCTCAGTATGACTATTATTGTCTGATTGTCTCGCTGTTTTGTGATATTAAATAATAATTCTGCAAATTAATGCTTAAGGTAAAACAGCAAGAGATAACAAAAGCCTGGTTTGAGTAAAGATGTCTGCTTGTATTGACATGCACAATGCCTCCTCCTTTGTTAAGAAGGCAGTTAGCATGCTAATTAATGTTAATGAATATTGGGAGTTTGAATATTAAAGACTATGAGTTGATGGAGGCAGAAAAACACTTACATAAATTGGCAAAGATTTCTGATTTAAAACCATTTCTTGAACACTCATGAATAATATCTTGCTTGAAAATAATAACAGACACAACCCGCAATATATTTGAACCTGGGATTAAATGTATTCAGTTTATTCATTGATAGTTACCCACTGGTCACTTGCCCACCCCTGGGAACTCATTACCCATGACCACTCCATTTCTTTTGTCGAAAACCAAAGAATCTCACAGCGCCATAACTAGGATCAAACATTCAGTGGTCAACAAAATTATACCAGTTGCTGTTTTTCAATCTTATCCTTCCATTAAAAACTCAACTTCCATTCCTGTTAGACTGATAAGTTATTTAGTTAAATAAATTATTTACAAGACCTGCATCCAAAGCTAGGATTTTTTAAACAAAAATGCTCATGTATTTCTTTAAAAAATTAATTGACATAATGTTAAAATAAAAAATCACATATAAAATACACAACTTATTTTGTCTATTTATTGAAACCTATCATTTAACTTTACAACTCATTTTAAACTCAACTTAAATTCTCTTTTATACAAATGTATAAAAATTTCATGTTATAGAATAACAGACATATACACTACTGTGCAAAAGTCTTGAATCACCCCCATTTCTTTAGATTTTGCTGCCAGACTTTCTTGCATTTTTAACCTGGTCTTGAGTAACAGCTCTCCAGACTTTGTGAATGACTTTTTTGGCTCTCATTTTCGATCCAGTCCCTGTACCTGAGCAGTTTTACACAAATATTTTTGTTAAGCCAAGCATAAAAACATAAGATATGAACCATGTGATATGAACCATGAACCATAAGATATGAAACATGTGCAGATGATGACAGGTGATCAGTATACTCTTGATGCTGAAAGCTGAGTGGTTAGAACACACAAGAGCGAAAATTATGTTGCTGCTGAAGTTTTTACCGAAACAACCATTGTATCTTTATTTTTAAATTGTATGTTTTCTTTGCAGCCTGCCTATCTTTCCTAATTAACTTCATATTTAATGGCACAAGACTTTTGCACAGTATTCTTTTTCATAATTTTTCTTTGTAAATGAAAGAACTGATATTTTTGTTAGTTTGTAAATTACAGCACATTTAAATAAAAACGGTCTCCAATAAAGAGCAAGGTAAACATTCTAATTAGTCTGAGAAAAAGATGTTAAGTACAGTAATCAAGCAGTGTTCATGTAAACTTTTCTAGTGTCTGCATTTTAACTAAGACAAACTAGCGTCAGCTTGTCCCCCCACGCACATGGTGTTTATCATCATACTTTGTACATATGCATAAAAAGAACCTCCAAACCTTGCAAAAGTAACAAGATCTGGATAACTGTGTCCTCCTCGTAGCTATGCTTGAACAGGGCAAGTGCGTCATTAATACACAATGCGAAGCAGGTCCTAGCATGCCACCCTGAGGGACACCACAAGCAAACATACATGCGTCAGAAATTGTCCTGAACACCTGAATCATGCCAGTAAGCTTTGTAGGAAAGATTGTCATGATACAGTGTTTTATGGCATCAACCTTATGAACAGACAATGTCTTAATGGCCCAACATGATATATGGCGACAACAGTATTTTTAATGGAAGACTAGTGAAACAAGAAACTTCTCACTCACTCCTGGGATCTAATACATTTACCCCACTTAACCTACTCATCTCTCAAGAGTCCAAATTTTCTTTTACATTTACTCAGTGTACATAGTGCGTTAAATGGGCATCATAAACACATGCACACACACACACATGCACAATTTATCCATGCTGGTAATCAAATACTATTTAATTGAATAACAACCTAGTCTAATCAAACACATGTTTTAAGGAAGCCTTCTGTTCTTTTCTACTGAAAGAAAGCATCCCACATATTTAAATCTTTATTAATTTACCCATAACCGCTTTAACATGCTGTAAGTTCACCTGGGTCATAGTCCTCAAATGGCTACAATTGTTTCTAGCAAATAGAAAGTTTTCAGTCATGATTTCCCTTCTTCCAGTGTTTCTCTGTCCTGTGGGGTGCCACAGAGTTCTATTCTTGGCAATATCCTATTTTCGCTGTAAATACTTCCTCTGGGGTCAACATTTAAGCAGTACAATCTTTCTTTTCACTGTTATGCAGGTAGTATACAAATGTATATACCTATAAAGCCAAAGGTGAGCAATGCACGCAAACTGAATGTATTTTGTTTGGAACCCAGACCTTGGGCATCTTCAGTACATGAAACCAGTGGTAAGATATCTGTGGGTTATATTCGACAGCAGCTTGAAATTTGATAAACAGAATAATTCTGTAGTTAAAGCATGCTTTTTCCTACTTCGCCTGCTGGCTAAAATGAAGCCTTTTCTATCATGCAGCGACCTTGAAAAGGTCGATACATGCTTTTATCAATTCCAGATTGGATGACTGTAATGCACTTCATGTAGGTGTTAATCAGTCCTCTCTCTCTTGACCTTCAGTTAGTACAAAACGCTGCTGCTTGTCTCTTAACCAATTCTTCCAAACGTGATCACAAAACTCCCATCCTCTACTCTCTCCACTGACTTCCGGTATGAATCGATTTTAAATTATTGATTTTGTTTTTAAAGCCCTACATTTAACAGATCTTTTAATACCTCATAAATTTCTATCCATTTCTTCATTTTCTTGATTTCTTAATTTTACATGTTTATTTTTATTTTAACAGTGTGTGTTGATTCCATATTTTCCTTTTTGTTTGTTTTGTGAATAATAATAATAATAATAATAATAATAACAACAAAAAGTAATGGCCCGACACACTGGCACTGAGTTTTTACTCAAATGCAAAGGGCTTGGCACTCACACTGACACTACGAACATGGTCACCCTCAAAATGGATGGATTAATTCCACAGATGTTCTTGGGGCCTTGTTTTCCAAATACTGTGCCTTGCATTGCACTGCCACCTAGTGTCTGAATCCACAGAATTGAACAAAATAATTACAACAAACAGCACTGCTGAAGTGTCAGTTTTTGTCACACATGATGAAATTATAATAAAATAAACAAACAAAACATGTTTTATTGTTTTGGTTTTGTAATTTTAATAAGAACCATTTTTCTTTGACAATCTTTTTCAAAGATAACACAAGTAAACACAAAATGCAGTTTTTAAATGAGGGGTTTTATTATTTAGGGAGAAAAAAAATCCAAACCTACATGGCCCTGTGTGAAAAAGTAATTGCCCCCTGAACCTAATAACTGGTTGGGCCACCCTTAGCAGCAATAACTGCAATCAAGCGTTTGCGATAACTTGCAACGAGTCTTTTACAGCGCTCTGGAGGAATTTTGGCCCACTCATCTTTGCAGAATTGTTGTAATTCAGCTTTATTTGAGGGTTTTCTAGCATGAACCGCCTTTTTAAGGTCATGCCACAACATCTCAATAGGATTCAGGTCAGGACTTTGACTAGGCCACTCCAAAGTCTTCATTTTGTTTTTCTTCAGCCATTCAGAGGTGGATTTGCTGGTGTGTTTTGGGTCATTGTCCTGCTGCAGCACCTAAGATCGCTTCAGCTTGAGTTGACGAACAGATGGCCGGACATTCTCCTTCAGGATTTTTTGGTAGACAGTAGAATTCATGTTTTCATCTATCACAGCAAGCCTTCCAGGTCGTGAAGCAGCAAAACAACCCCAGACCATCACACTACCACCACCATATTTTACTGTTGGTATGATGTTCTTTTCCTGAAATGCTGTGTTACTTTTACGCCAGATGTAACGGGACACACACCTTCCAAAAAGTTAAACTTTTGTCTCGTCGGTCCACAAGGTATTTTCCCAAAAGTCTTGGCAATCATTGAGATGTTTTTTAGCAAAACTGAGACGAGCCTTAATGTTCTTTTTGCTTAAAAGTGGTTTGCGCCTTGGAAATCTGCCATGCAGGCCGTTTTTGCCCAGTCTCTTTCTTATGGTGGAGTCGTGAACACTGACCTTAATTGAGGCAAGTGAGGCCTGCAGTTCTTTAGATGTTGTCCTGGGGTCTTTTGTGGCCTCTCGGATGAGTTGTCTCTGCGCTCTTGGGGTAATTTTGGTCGGCCGGCCACTCCTGGGAAGGTTCACCACTGTTCCATGTTTTTGCCATTTGTGGATAATGGCTCTCACTGTGGTTCGCTGGAGTCCCAAAGCTTTAGAAATGGCTTTATAACCTTTACCAGACTGATAGATCTCAATTACTTTTGTTCTCATTTGTTCCTGAATTTCTTTGGATCTTGGCATGCTGTCTAGCTTTTGAGGTGCTTTTGGTCTACTTCTCTGTGTCAGGTCGCTCATATTTAAGTGATTTCTTGATTGAAACAGGTGTGGCAGTAATCAGGCCTGGGGGTGACTACAGAAATTGAACTCAGGTGTGATAAACCACAGTTAAGTTATTTTTTAACAAGGGGGGCAATCACTTTTTCACACAGGGCCATGTAGATTTGGAGTTTTTTTTCTCCCTAAATAATAAAACCCCTCATTTAAAAACTGCATTTTGTGTTCAATTATGTTATCTTTGACTAATAGTTAACGGTTTTTGATGAGCAGAAAAATTTAAGTGTGACAAACATGCAAAAGAATAAGAAATCAGGAAGGGGGCAAATAGTTTTTCACACCACTGTATGGAATTAGGTAATTACATAACAACCACAAAAACAACACAGACACAGAGATCAGCCTTTCTGTAATAGTTCTTTCAAGAACAGTATTGTCAAGTGCATTTGAAAAATCGAGAACCATAATGAAACTGGCTTTCATGAAGGCCGTCCCAGGAGGGTGAGACCAAAACCTACCTCTGCTGCAGACGAGAAGTTCATTTAGAGTTATCAGCCTGAAAAATGACCAATTAACAGCCCCTCAGATTAGAGGCGTTATGAAGTCTTTACAGAGCAGAAGTAGCAGAAACATCTCAATATCAACTGTTCAAAGGAGGAACGCCTTCAGCATTCCTTTACAATGTAGAAAGAAATAAAAATCAGGAGCCATCATGTAGTTAGAAAGTGATCTAAAACTTTTGAACGGTAGTGTATACAGTACTTTTTTATGCACATGGCAGTGTAATATGAGTATTTTATTACGATATCACCAAAAAGTTTAAAAGCAAAATATTATAAAATATATAACAAGTTACCAAAAATCTTAGTTTTCAAAATGTCTGTTAATGTTCCAGGTGTCATGCATTCTGTCTTGCCTTAAATGAATTAATTTAACTGCTCTTTCAAATACACTTTTTCACTCTGTGTGGTTTTAAATATAAATGAACTAATGCCCCACTTGTGTAAGTGCATATTTGTCGCCAGCCAGATCACAGGTGTTCACAGCAGAAAACAATGGAGTCAAGATGAAGAACTGGCTATGCAATGTCATAATGGCATTCCAGGTGGGAAATTTGTACCTCCAGGGTCCAGTTTCGATTCCCGGCCAAGGTCGATTCCTGTCTCTTTGTGCATGGAGTTTACAAGGTGGCTTTCCTCTGGGTTCTATGATTTCAAAGATCTGCAGATTACTGTAGGCTAATTGGCATTCCCGAATTGCCTGAAGTGTGTGTATGCCCCGCGATGAATTGTTGTTTAATTTTCATTATTTACATGTTGACAAGATCTATCCATCCATCCATCCATCCATAAAAGATGGGGCAGCTTAATAGTTAGACAGCTCCTGGTTTAAAGTTGAGGTGAATCATCAACAGTAAATAAAGTGTGTGTAATATAAAATCCCACCTACTTTTGTAAAGATGACAATAGCATGTCATTTCGATGAGAGCTTTGTCCAGGAAGGAGTAGTGAGGTGCAGGGCAGCAGACACTGGGTTCACACCACAAAATGTGGCAACTACTCTAGTTTTGCACACAAAAAAAAAAAAACACTACCACCAGCACCACCAACAACAACAACGATGCAGCCCTGAAAATTCTACACAGGGCTGAGTTTTCAGGTAACCACTAGGTGGCAACCCTTGCATTTTTTTCTTCATAAACATCTTTATTTATAAACATCCAGTTGGTGACATAATTGGAATGACAGTGTCAGAATGCTACTTGTATATTTTAGGCTTGTAAAAGCTCTCACTCAGTCACATTCAGTGACACTCAATCACACACATAGGGGCAATTTATCTTAGCCAGTCCAGCTGCAAAGCCACAGAAACAAACAGTAACCTGAACCAGAGGCGCTGAAGCCACCCTTGTAACAGGACATTTCTACTAGTCTATGCTCTGTTTTATTGACATGTTATAAGAAGGTAAAGTAGATCAATTCAATTCAATTTATTTGTATAGCGTTTTTAACGATTGTCATTGTCTCAAACCAGTGGTTCTCAAACATTTTCTGTCATTTCCCACTTAAGGGGGTGAGCGGTGGGCAATATAACCAAAATCTTCTATCACGGTAGGAGCAATTTTCTACATCGATAACGATATATATCACAATATAGCAATTTGTATCTGAAAATGCATGAATAAAAATTTAAACACAAAGAAAGTGTTTTACATAATGTAATTTTATTTAAACTGTGAATTGCTGAGGTTTGTCGCATTTTTTTTTACTTTGGCCATATTCGTTTGGAAGCTTGGATTTCAGATGATAGAAAAGGTTTGACGTGTTTCCACCACTTGTTAAAACAGTGCACTTGCGTACCTTGCAGATTACGTTCGTCTCATTCGTATCACTTTTCTTATACCCAAACCAATTCCACACCACAGACGATGCACCTTTTTTCTTTACAATCTCATCGTTGTTTTTTTCATCACATGTAAGCAAACTCACTGCTGCTGCACCGTCTTCTTCCATTGTCGAAGTGTATGTGAAGTCAAACATATCAAAAGTGGGACGAAACCGTGGCACCCGATTGAACCAAATATCTGCTCAAATACAGCGCAGCGCGAATATCAGCGCAGTGATGATCTGGATTATTTGCGCAACCCGGTGGATCGCGCAACGCCGCTCGAATCACAAACCTGCTCGACCCCCTGTGTTTTATTTAAAATGTCAGGACTGTTTAATATTGTTTCCGCCTTGCCATGCCTGGTTTGTACGTGCTGCAACCCAGCGGGGTAAAATGTATTTTGATGGTCGGTGCGGTCTATTTCTGTCAGCGTCGTGCAGATTTGTGATTCGAGCAGCGCTGCTCAAATTGGTCCGATGTTAAACCGTTATCGTTCCACTATGGTTCCACTTTTTCTCCCGGCCCACAACTGATGTTATTTTAAATTCACTTGTGTTAATGATCCATTTCTTTGTGTGTGATTGTTTAGTGTTGAGCGTACGCTCTTCATTATCAATAAAGAAAAGCATGAATTAGAATAGGTACTTTCCACTAATTTCCTCCCGTTCATTGCGCCCCACCTGTCATGTCTGTATTCCCCACTAGTGGGGCGCTCCCCCCACTTTGAGAACCACTGCTTAACACAATGAAATTTTTTTTTTAAGTTTGTATGGAATGTGAATGTGCATGAATCAAAATGGTCAGATAGTCCCTGGTGAGCAAGCCGCGGGCGACAGTGGCAAGGAAAAACTCCCTGAGATGGTAATAGGAAGAAACCTTGAGAGGAACCAGACTCAACAGGGAACTCATCCTCATCTGGGTGAAACAGGAAGCAGGAAATGATCTGCATTTATACAGTGTGTTAGGTGGCAGGCAGTTCAGCTATAATAGTTGATGTTAATTGATGTTAAAATGGAGTCCAGGTAGTTATTGGAGACTCAGGTAGACTTGTAGGAAGTTCCAGTCCTGAACTATCGAACTGTCAAGTCCTCAGAGAAACAGTTGCCAACACCAGTCGAGGCCAGAACCATCTTCTAGATAGAGAGAATCATCCCCAGACACCAGACGCATCCAAAAGAGACACACGGGGCATCCATGTGACGGGATCTCCAAGCAGAAGCGGGGCACCAGGATGGGTCAGACAGGTCCAGACGGCAGTGGATCACTGGCAGCTCAGGAACAACATGTGTAGCTCGACAGAGAGAGAGAGAGAAAGAGTGAAAGGGGGAGACGGGGAGAGAGGGAAGAGAAAGAAGAGACTCCGGCAGGACTAACTATGAAAGCATACTGTAACTAAAAGGGAGAGCCAGAAGGAAACACAAACATGAGGGGTCCCTGAAGTGTAAAGCAAACAATCACCTCACCGTCGACAAACCTGAGTGATCAATGAAAGTGAGGAAGACAGCATCTAAACATACCAGTTCACCATAATACTCTACGTCCATGAGTCCCCCAGATCTGCTCCTTTACCTAAGGCAAATCTATTTAAAAAAATGCTTGGCTAAATAAATAAGTTTTTAGCTGAAAAGTATCGAAGTAGGCGTGGCGGATCGTAAGACACTAGCAGTTCACTCAGATACTGCGGCGCGAGACCATTTAATGCTTTATATGTCAAGAGTAGTATTTTAAAATCAATGCGACATTTTACAGGGAGCCAATGCAGTGAAGATAGGATAGGGGTGATGTGCTCATATCTTCTGGTTCTAGTGAGGACTCTTGCTGCTGCATTCTGGACTAACTGAAGCTTGTTTATGCACCTAGCTGAACAACCAGACAGTAAGGCATTACAATAGTCCAACCTAGAGGTGATAAAAGCATGAACTAGTTTTTCTGCATCATTTAGCGACAATATATTTCTTATCTTGGCAATATTACTGAGGTGAAAGAATGCTATCCTGGTAATATTATCTACATGAGCTTCAAATGAAAGGCTGGAATTTATAATCACACTGAGGTCTTTTACTGTTGCACTTGACGGAACAGAAAGGCCATCTAAAGTTTTACTAAGTGATCTAAGATTTTACTTCTAGCTGTATGCGGTCCTATGACTAGAACTTCTGTCTTATCCGGATTAAGCAGAAGGAAGTTAATTAGCATCCAATTTCTTATGTCCTGCACACATTGCTCAACTTTAGTAAGATGGTTTTTCTCATCAGGTTTTGCTGAGACATATAACTGTGTCGTCAGCATAACAATAAAAACTAATACCATGCTTACGGATTATGTTGCCCAGAGGAAGCAAAAGGGAAAAAAGCAGTGGGCCTAAAAATGAACCCTGCGGAACGCCAAACTCCACTAGAGAACATGGAGAATAATCACCATTTAAGTCTACATACTGATAACGATCGGTCAAATAGGATCTGAGCCAGGAGAGGGCTGTACCCTTTATTCCTACTACATTTTCTGTGAAGAAGAATAGCATGATCAATGGTGTCAAAAGCTGCACTGAGGTCGAGTAATACAAGCATAGTTACACAACCCTAATCAGAGGCCAATAGGAGGTCATTTACTACTTTAACGAGTGCTGTTTCTGTGCTGTGATGAGGCCTAAATCCTGACTGATACAGTTCATGTATGCCATTTCTATGTAGATAGGAGCATAGCTGCTCCGCTACTATCTTTTCCAGAATCTTAGAGATAAAGGGGAGGTTTGATATTGGCCCTGTAATTGGACAGCTGACAGGGGTTGAGATCAGGTTTCTTAATTATTGGTTTAATGACTGCTAATTTAAAAGATTTTGGAACATAACCAATGCTGAGTGAGGAATTAATTATTCTCAACAGCGGTTCTGTTATTACTGGTACTATCTGTTTAAGAAAATGTGTCGGTGTAGGATCTAATATACAGGTTGATGAATTTGCAGAAGAGATGAGTGAAATTAGTTCGTTCTCTTCAAGAGGAGTAAAATGCTGTAGGTTCCGATCTGACATGGCTAGGTTAACATCTGCATCAATTACATTGTTTGGTTTCAAAACCTCAGTTTTATGCCTAATATTTACAATTTTATTATTAAAAAAGTTCATGAAGTCCTCACTATTGCATGATGTTGCTGTGGAAATTTCCGCAGTGGTCTTATTTCTGGCTACGGTATTAAATAAAAATCTAGGATTATTTTTGTTAATTTCGATAAGAGTGGAGAGATACGTTGATCTAGCTACACTAAGAGCTTTCCTATAGTTCAGGATGCTCTCTTTCCATGCTATTTGAAATACTAACAGTTTAGTTTGACGCCATTTACGTTCTAATTTCCAAGCGGTCTGTTTTAAAGTGCGCGTGTGATCGTTGTGCCAGGGAGCGAGTTTCTATCTCTAATAATTTTTCTTTTAACTGGAGCTACATTATCTAAGGTACAACGAAATGTCGACTCTAAATATTCAGTCGCCTGATCGAGTTCTGTGGGGTCAGATGGTGATCTAATCGAAGTTGGTAACTCTGAGAGATTACTGATAAAATTCTGTGTGGTAGTTGATGTATGTTTAATACGGTAGATCAGGGTTTCCCATTGTGGGGACTGCAGCCCTCTAGAGGGCTGTGAAGGTTTGACATTTGGGCCGCAAGATAAATAAAATGTTTGAATTTTCAATTTAGAATTTTTAAGATTTTTATTTTTTTTTTGAAGATTCCTTTATTTCAAGATATAAAAATTCCTATAAAATAGTTAGAATTAAGTATGTGCATTAAAGTATCAAAGTTTTGTGTGTTAACTTGGTTTACAGTAGGTAAGATTTCAAATGGGGCCATGGCGTCCTGAGATATGGAAATGGCTTAAGATGATGGAGTAAGAATTTTCTTTGCCAAAAATTCCAGTTAAGAGTTTGTCACACATGTTCAATGAGTGGGGGGAAAAATGCATTCTTTCTCTTTCAAGGTTCTAAATGAAAGGTTACATTTTTAAAAATATATATTCCTCACGTTAAACAGCAAGGTAATACAAGGACGTGCTAAAGTTTACATTTATAGTAAAAAAAAAAAATTCTTCAATTTACTAAAACAGGAAATATATTCATTGGAATACTGCAACTGTTAAATAATATTGGAAATATTGGATACTGTTAAAAGTGTGGAGGCATATGGTGATGGATAATATTCACAACACATTTAGATAAAGATGAACATGCAAACTATTTAAATATAATAAATCATGATTCATATCTTAGCATACACTATTTGACATTTCATCTTTATCATATGCAAACCTGTGCACTCTACTTATTAAACCCTATAGTCATAAATCACTAATACATGCGGTTATGCAGAAAAAGGACCAAATGAAAAGGAGACACATCATTGATGATTCTTTTAGTGATTCTTTAAAGGTGCATTCAATACAGTGTTCCTGAATAATTCTACATTTGAAGGCTTGTGCATATTTACAGATGTTATGTACAGTTCTTAGAAAATGAAACTAATAAAAATAATCAGCTTTTTTAATAGCAGCAAAAGAAACTATTTCAAATGAATATATACAACTTTCAAAATAAACAAGGAATATAGTACACTGCAGATATTCTATTCTCCTCCATACATTTTGTCTGTCATAATAAGATTAAACATCCACTTACTTTCTTTTAAATGAACACAGAACGAATACACAATCATAATGAGGCAATTAAACAAGATGATTTCGTAATCACATAATTTGAACTAAATATAATGAGAATCATTGACTTAAGTGTCATTTGATTAAAATTAACGTCTGTAAACTAGGAAATGTAGACAGCTTAAGTTCTGACTTTTTCTAAACACACACGCACACACACGCACGCTCATAACTCTGATCTTATCAATCACATATTTCAGTTTGCATTAAGAACAACAGTAAATAATATATCTCTCTGTAATTAGATTCATCTTTAAATAAAGCTACGTATTTTGTATAATGTGAAAGAGCTTAAAAATAAATATCCACAGTTTTTTCTTTTGCAAGGTTATTCATAAAACTCTGTGTGGGCATCTTTCTAGACAAAGACGAAGCATCGTGTTGAACCAACTTGCACTTTTAAAAATGTAACCCCACCAAAAATCCTTAGTAGTCCAAGACTTTGCATAATCCCAGTCAGGGGCGACAGCCCGTGTGCAAGTTCTTTGCAATATCAGATCTTTTGCTCATCATTAAACAATAAACTGACAATAGTTACATTCACATGACTTAAACATGCCTCCTGATGAAGCCAAGCCAACCAAACCAAGTCCAATCCAGCATTCCTTCATCCAGGTCTTTACCAAACACCTTATTGGATCATGAAAAAACTGAACACAGCACACTTCAAGTATTTAAAATAAATTGAGACTTGTCCACTGACGAAAGCCAAGTCTCTAATATTTTTAAATAATGAGTACATATCAGTAACACTTTCTATGAAGGCCATATTTATATCCATACCTGTATCGATCATATCTATGTTATGACAATGTTTCAAGGCATTACACTGTATTTTATATTATTATTAATACAGTGCATTAGATGTAGTGTACATAACATATGGCTAAGAAACTCAGCTTGCATATTATGTACTTTTATCCCATGTTTCTGTTTTCTTGAACATTTACTGTATTTTAGTTTGTGTTAGAGTAATTTAGATTTTTGTTGTTGTTGATAAAATTAGATCTATTTTAAACAAAAATTCTCATTCTTGTTAGAGATATAATTGAATACAAATACATTACTGCATTTGAAATACAGAGATCTAAATATAAAGCTTTTGGTACAAATAAATTAACTTTACTCAGCCTGGGTGCGGTTATGGTGGTTTAAATCAGTTTATTAGTTTGTTAATGTTTTGTGACGTATAACTAAATGAACTTACAAATTAAAGATAAAAATGTAGATGAAGTTGAAGATCTTTTTTCCTAGTTCATACAGTATAAGAAATAGTTTAGGCCATGCCTATGTTATGTTTTAAATTAAATTAAGTTATTTAGAGTGTTTTTATAGCTAAATAGATACAGAAAGTGTCTTTGTACACAATTAATACTTAGAACGCCTTATTTTAACAATTCAATGTTAATAAAAATGCCTTATAAATGCATCATAACAGGTTATTTACAAGTTGCACATTACTATAGAGGCTATATGGCCTTCATAAAATGTATTGCATTTTTAGTATATAGCAGTGGTTCTCAAAGTGTGGGGCGCGCGCCACTAGTGGGGAATACAGACATGACAGGTGGGGCGCAATGAACGGAAGGAAAAACAGGAAAGTACCTATTCTAATTCATGCTTTTCTTTATTGATAATGAAGAGCGTACGCTCAAAACTAAACAATCACACACAAATAAATGGATCATTAATACAAGTAAATTTAAAATAACATCAGTTGGGGGCCGGGAGAAAAAGTGGAACCATAGTGGAACAATAACTGTTTAACGTCGGACAAACTTGAGCGGCGCTGCTCTAATCACAAACGTGCGCGAGCCACTGGGCAGCGCTGCGCGACTCTGACAGAAATAGACCGCGCCGACCATCAAAATACATTTTACCCTGCTGGGATGCGCACGGACAATCCAGGCATGGCAAGGCGGAAACAATATTAAACAGTCCTGACATTTTAAATAAATACACAGTGAGTCGCGCAGGTTTGTGATTCGAGCGGCGCTGCGCGATCCACCGGGCTGCGCAAATAAACCAGATCATCACTGCGCTATCCAGATAGTCGCGCTGCGCTGTATTTGCGCAGATATTTGGTTCAATCGGGTGCCGCGGTTTCGTCCCACTTTTGATGTGTTTGACTTCACATACACTTCGACAATGGAAGAAGACGCTGCAGCAGCAGTGAGTTTGCTTACATGTGACGAGGAGATTGTAAAGAAAAAAGCTGCCTCGTCTGTGGTGTGGAATTGGTTTGGATATAAGAAAAGTGATACGAATGAGATGAACGTGATTTGTGAGGTACACAAGTGCACTGTTTTAACAAGTGGTGGAAACACGTCAAACCTTTTCTATCATCTGAAATACAAATCGAATACAGCCAAAGTAAAAAAAAATGCGGCAAACCTCAGCAATTCACAGTTTAAATAAAATTACATAAAAAATGAAATTATGTAAAACAATTTCTTTGTGTTTGAATTTTTATTTATGCATTTTCAGATACAAATTGCTATATTGTGATATATATCGTTATTGAGTTAGAAAATTGCTTCTACCGTGATTTTGGTTATATCGCACCCCCCTAATGAAGCCTATCTTCAGCTTGGATTCATGGTGGGGATGGAGGGTGCAGAAGAGAGACGCGTGTGTGTTTTGTTTTTTAAACTGCTGGCAGCAGACCGCATGAGACCCAACAAATTAGGAAGACACTTAGAGACAACACACTCCAGTCACGTTAATAAACCACTGGACGTCTTTGAAAGAAAGCTGGCAGAATACAGACAGCAGGATAATCGCATGGTAACATCTGAGTCAGTGGACAGCAAAGCACAAATGGCTTCATTCAAAGTTGCATACAGAATTGGCCAGTGCAAAAAAACTACAAACGATTGTTGAGCAGCTAATAAACATGGGGTCAATTATGCAAAGATAAGCGACAACGTAAGCCTTGTAACAATTGCACGTGTATTTTATCTGTTTTTAACTTGGTGGTGTTTGATCGTATTGGTTTAGGAATTGATATTTCAATAAACAGTAAACTTGGCCGATTTCGTTATTATTTTGTTGACAAGTGGGGCTTGAAAATTCGCTCACCCCCTTAAGTGGGGAATGACAGAAAAAGTTTGAGAACCACTGGTATATAGGATGCAACATCCTCATGCACTAGGTAGAAAAATTCTGCACTCAAACGTTCATACATTCTGAGGCAAGTAACATTATTATTGCAACAATGTCTGATTTCTCTGAAAATAAGCCTTGTGTGTATATAGTATATAGTATTTATATTCCTTCAAGTTTGGTTTATAATTTTTCATGACTAAGTTTTAATACTGTATAAAGATAGATAGTGTCAAAAGCTGCACTGAGGTCGAGTAATACAAGCATAGTTACACAACCCTGATCAGAGGCCAATAGGAGGTCATTTACTACTTTAATGGGTGCTGTTTCTGTGCTGTGATGAGGCCTAAATCCTGATTGATACAGTTCATGTATGCCATTTCTATGTAGATAGGAGCATAGCTGCTCCGCTACTATCTTTTCTAGGATCTTAGAGATAAAGGGGAGGTTTGATATTGGCCCTGTAATTGGACAGCTGACAGGGGTTGAGATCAGGTTTCTTAATTATTGGTTTAATGACTGCTAATTTAAAAGATTTTGGAACATAACCAATGCTGAGTGAGGAATTAATTATTCTCAACAGCGATTCTGTTATTACTGGTACTATCTGTTTAAGAAAATGTGTCGGTGTAGGATCTAATATACAGGTTGATGAATTTGCAGAAGAGATGAGTGAAATTAGTTCGTTCTCTTCAAGAGGAGTAAAATGCTGTAGGTTCCGATCTGACATGGCTAGGTTAACATCTGCATCAATTACATTGTTTGGTTTCAAAACCTCAGTTTTATGCCTAATATTTACAATTTTATTATTAAAAAAGTTCATGAAGTCCTCACTATTGCATGATGTTGTTGTGGAAATTTCCGCAGTGGTCTTATTTCTGGTTCATTTGGCTACGGTATTAAATAAAAATCTAGGATTATTTTTGTTAATTTCGATAAGAGTGGAGAGATACGTTGATCTAGCTACACTAAGAGCTTTCCTATAGTTCAGGATGCTCTCTTTCCATGCTATTTGAAATACTAACAATTTAGTTTGACGCCATTTACGTTCTAATTTCCAAGCGGTCTGTTTTAAAGTGCGCGTGTGATCGTTGTGCCAGGGAGCGAGTTTCTATCTGTAATAATTTTTCTTTTAACTGGAGCTACATTATCTAAGGTACAACGAAATGTCGACTCTAAATATTCAGTTGCCTGATCGAGTTCTGTGGGGTCAGATGGTGATCTAATCGAAGTTGGTAACTCTGAGAGATTACTGATAAAACTCTGTGTGGTAGTTGATGTATGTTTAATACGGTAGATCAGGGTTTCCCATTGTGGGGACTGCAGCCCTCTAGAAGGCTGTGAAGGTTTGACATTTGGGCCGCAAGATAAATAAAATGTTTGAATTTTCAATTTAGAATTTTTAAGATTTTTATTTTTTTGAAGATTCCTTTATTTCAAGATACTTAATTCTAACTATTTTATAGGAATTTTTATATGTGCATTAAAGTATCAAAGTTTTGTGTGTTAACTTGGTTTACAGTAGGTAAGATTTCAAATGGGGCCATGGCGTCCTGAGATATGGAAATGGCTTAAGATGATGGAGTAAGAATTTTCTTTGCCAAAAATTCCAGTTAAGAGTTTGTCACACATGTTCAATGAGTGGGGGGAAAAATGCATTCTTTCTCTTTCAAGGTTCTAAATGAAAGGTTACATTTTTTTAAATATATATTCCTCACGTTAAACAGCAAGGTAATACAAGGACGTGCTAAAGTTTACATTTATAGTAAAAAAAAAAATTCTTCAATTTACTAAAACAGGAAATATATTCATTGGAATACTGCAACTGTTAAATAATATTGGAAATATTGGATACTGTTAAAAGTGTGGAGGCATATGGTGATGGATAATATTCACAACACATTTAGATAAAGATGAACATGCAAACTATTTAAATATAATAAATCATGATTCATATCTTAGCATACACTATTTGACATTTCATCTTTATCATATGCAAACCTGTGCACTCTACTTATTAAACCCTATAGTCATAAATCACTAATACATGCGGTTATGCAGAAAAAGGACCAAATGAAAAGGAGACGCATCATTGATGATTCTTTTAGTGATTCTTTAAAGGTGCATTCAATACAGTGTTCCTGAATAATTCTACATTTGAAGGCTTGTGCATATTTACAGATGTTATGTACAGTTCTTAGAAAATGAAACTAATAAAAATAATCAGCTTTTTTAATAGCAGCAAAAGAAACTATTTCAAATGAATATATACAACTTTCAAAATAAACAAGGAATATAGTACACTGCAGATATTCTATTCTCCTCCATACATTTTGTCTGTCATAATAAGATTAAACATCCACTTACTTTCTTTTAAATGAACACAGAACGAATACACAATCATAATGAGGCAATTAAACAAGATGATTTCGTAATCACATAATTTGAACTAAATATAATGAGAATCATTGACTTAAGTGTCATTTGATTAAAATTAACGTCTGTAAACTAGGAAATGTAGACAGCTTAAGTTCTGACTTTTTCTAAACACGCACGCACACACACGCACGCTCATAACTCTGATCTTATCAATCACATATTTCAGTTTGCATTAAGAACAACAGTAAATAATATATCTCTCTGTAATTAGATTCATCTTTAAATAAAGCTACGTATTTTGTATAATGTGAAAGAGCTTAAAAATAAATATCCACAGTTTTTTCTTTTGCAAGGTTATTCATAAAACTCTGTGTGGGCATCTTTCTAGACAAAGACGAAGCATCGTGTTGAACCAACTTGCACTTTTAAAAATGTAACCCCACCAAAAATCCTTAGTAGTCCAAGACTTTGCATAATCCCAGTCAGGGGCGACAGCCCGTGTGCAAGTTCTTTGCAATATCAGATCTTTTGCTCATCATTAAACAATAAACTGACAATAGTTACATTCACATGACTTAAACATGTCTCCTGATGAAGCCAAGCCAACCAAACCAAGTCCAATCCAGCATTCCTTCATCCAGGTCTTTACCAAACACCTTATTGGATCATGAAAAACCTGAACACAGCACACTTCAAGTATTTAAAATAAATTGAGACCTGTCCACTGACGAAAGCCAAGTCTCTAATATTTTTAAATAATGAGTACATATCAGTAACACTTTCTATGAAGGCCATATTTATATCCATACCTGTATCGATCATATCTATGTTATGACAATGTTTCAAGGCATTACACTGTATTTTATATTATTATTAATACAGTGCATTAGATGTAGTGTACATAACATATGGCTAAGAAACTCAGCTTGCATATTATGTACTTTTATCCCATGTTTCTGTTTTCTTGAACATTTACTGTATTTTAGTTTGTGTTAGAGTAATTTAGATTTTTTTTGTTGTTGATAAAATTAGATCTATTTTAAACAAAAATTCTCATTCTTGTTAGAGATATAATTGAATACAAATACATTACTGCATTTGAAATACAGAGATCTAAATATAAAGCTTTTGGTACAAATAAATTAACTTTACTCAGCCTGGGTGCGGTTATGGTGGTTTAAATCAGTTTATTAGTTTGTTAATGTTTTGTGACGTATAACTAAATGAACTTACAAATTAAAGATAAAAATGTAGATGAAGTTGAAGATCTTTTTTCCTAGTTCATACAGTATAAGAAATAGTTTAGGCCATGCCTATGTTATGTTTTAAATTAAATTAAGTTATTTAGAGTGTTTTTATAGCTAAATAGATACAGATACAGAAAGTGTCTTTGTACACAATTAATACTTAGAACGCCTTATTTTAACAATTCAATGTTAATAAAAATGCCTTATAAATGCATCATAACAGGTTATTTACAAGTTGCACATTACTATAGAGGCTATATGGCCTTCATAAAATGTATTGCATTTTTAGTATATAGGATGCAACATCCTCATGCACTAGGTAGAAAAATTCTGCACTCAAACGTTCATACGTTCTGAGGCAAGTAACATTATTATTGCAACAATGTCTGATTTGTCTGAAAATAAGCCTTGTGTGTATATAGTATATAGTATTTATAGTATTTTTTTCCCTTCAAGTTTGGTTTATCATTTTTCATGACTAAGTTTTAATACTGTATAAAGATAGATTTAAGTACAAATCTGCTTCAAGGGAAACACAAATATTGTCAACATGCTTCAGAGTGTCTTACATGCGAAACAGCAACATGGAAGTACTGTAAATATTGTGTCTTGTGAGAATCCCAATATCATCCTGACATACTGTAAGGTCATGCCTACTCTAGTCATCCAGGCTTGTGTAAGTTAGACATCTTAAACTAGGTCACTTTACACCACATTGAACAAACCCAGAAGTCCAGCTGGAAAGATTAAGTGCAAAACCACCCCAGTGTCTACATTACAAGTGTATTGCACGGCTTTAGAGTAAACTGGAACTGAACCAGAGGCCATGGAGGAGTCAGGGTGCCATAGATGCAGCGGTCAAGGTGAGGAAGGATCGAAGGATCTTCCAACATGTAGCACTGAAGGACAATGTAAACATCACTACTACTGATGGTGCAGAAGGAAAAAAGCTGGAAAACTAAACTAAAAACTATCTTTTTTTAAAAAAGTGAATTCACTGCACAGTTCAAGTTGTGCCAAAAAGTGAAGACAGCGAGTGCTAACGCTGAAATGCTCCTCAAGAACCTATCCGATCACCTCAAACCCCACGTCCAGGCACCCAAACAACACGACCACTGAGCCGACTCTGATCCTGTTCCATCTGAAAACTGAGCTGAAAGATACGCTGGACATCTTTCACTCTTTTCACTTATTTACTCCTTTTGGTACATGCTATAAAAAGACTGAATTGCAGCATTGAAATTTGTTATTTGAATAAATGTTATTTGTTAAGCAGTAAAGCATATCCATCAATGGATTTCGATATGTATTTAAACTGAAACAATTTTTATATGCACTGCTCATAGGTCATAAAACCCTGGTAAATGTAGGAAATGGTCTTTAAAGGAGGAGCAAATCCACGCACACTATAGAAAGGTAAGCCGAATACAGAAACGAGGATTTGTATTTTTTTGGGGGATGTTTTGCATGAAGCCGCAAGGACATGTCCGTTTTAACATTTTATAAACAAGGATTAAATATTACTGTATGTAAATGTACTTGGGAAACTTCCTCTTTTTTTGAACAGGAGGCCATAAAACCAACCCAACAAACATGAGGAAACAATTATCAATAGAAACAAAACCTAGATGTGATTATCTTACACAATTTCTATTTTGATTAGATTAGACTTGATTAGATTAAATGATTATTTCTTGCACTAAGATGGAAAGTACAAAAGGATCTTTGATGGATGAAATGGATAAATAAAGAAATTTATATAGAGAGAACGAGAGAGAACTTAACACAATGCCCTTATCATTTTGAGTGTCCCACGTTCCCAGGCGGCCCTGAGGATCAAGAATGCCAATGCCACCTTGCAAAGCAAATAAACAAACAAATCACAATCTGCACCACTCCCGTGTGAAAGCTGAACAGAGCTGGGATGGAGGGAATGTGAGCTCCGAAATCACTCGGCTCCATCACAGCGTTGATTCACTCTCCACGTTGCAGGTCGTGGTGGTGGTGCCTTTGCGTGTGAGCTTCAGGACACTGGGCTTCTCGGTGCTGTTGTCATTCTCCGCGTTGCTGGAATTGGTAAGAGCTTTGTTCTGCTCACTTTTCTCCCCATCACCATCTCCTGGATAGATGACCAGGAAGCAGGCAGACAGGAAACCAAGGAAGGAGCCACAGGACGCGACCATGGGGATGACACGCACACTGCCGACTGCATCCACCACTGCACCCAATGCTGATGCCACGATGATCTGAGAGATGTACACTTGGCATGACAGGATTGCACAGTCGATGCCGAAGCCTCTCTTTGAGTTGCCAGGGCTGTGATGGATATACTGTGAAAACAGTTTTAAGAAATCATAGCTAATGAATTATGTTGTCTAAGCCATTAATTAAAAAAAATCAGGAAATGTAGTTTAAAATCATTACAGCTTTGAAAAGGACAAGGGAAGATTCATTTTCCAAATTCAGGTATTCAGGTTAATATTCAATTATAGTCAGTTCTTGGCTGATAGGAACATAACCTGCTGGTGATGCACAGGGTGTACTGATACTTTCCCAATGTGTTAATCACTGACTACGATTTGTGCTACATTGGCTTTTCTGTGAGATCAGACTAGAAAGACTGGCCTTTGGTCCCCACTGCCTATAGATGAGCCTTGGGTGCCCATTATCCAGTTACCGGTATATAACTGATAATCAATATTATTCTTGATGCACCTAATGGTGGTGTTAGTGTTGTGGCTGCTCAGTATATATCACGTTTTTTTTGCCACCTCACTATTCTGAAATCCTCCACTCACACCCACATCACAGAAAACGTCACCAAGATCACATTTTCTCTCCATTCTCATGTTGTCATCTCACCTTTTTGATCTCATGGTACTGGCCCAGTAGAGCATATGGACAGTAGGAGATGCTCATGGAGATGATACCCATACTGCTGATCATCACCATGGCTACATAGACGTTGGGAAAAATGGCCATGACGGCTGTGCCGATAGAGAAGCCCAGGGTGCCAAGAATGTAAATGACCCTTATGCTGAGGTCAAAGTTGTCCAGGTACTTTTGGAGTAAAGCTTTACAAGAGAAAAGAAACAGAATTTTTTTATTTGCTTCTTTAGTTCTATTAGCTTCTTTTTGAGTTTTATCTATGCTCTGGTTGGTCAGAAGTCACATACTATATATTTTAGTCTGTAAACAATAGCAAGTACCAAAATTCTTTCTAATCTCCTACAGAGAGATGATATTGATAAATTGGATTACACAGACCTGAGCAGACAGCAGCAGTAGCAGCGTAGATTACCAGGCCCCAGCAGCCCATCTGCACCCCTTTATGGTAGTTCTGCAGCTCGGTGGAGTTTGAAGGAGCCTAAGAGCACAAACACAGGGATTCACAACAGTCAACAATAAATATATAACCCAGCGACGGACATCAACAAAATAGACTGAATTTGTACAGAAAGCATTCCGGATGTGTTTGTTATGGCTCCAGATATTTTATATGGTATTTTATTTGGTCCAAAAATGCTGAGCAATATAAAAAAAAATAAATCCATGATTTGCATCAATGTTAAGTGTGTAACAACATACAGTAGTGTGCGATATTGTTCAATCTAATCAATCTGATCTTCATTTCAAACAATATATTAGGCAGACTAATTGATGAAGTTGTTGTTTTTCCTCTTAAATGTAATCAGTGTTTTAAATGAGTCACACCGGCATCTGAATGAGTACCTTTCCCTTCATCTCTATGGGGTTACAAGAAAAAACACCTTCTCCATAACACATTTCGGTAATTAATTCATGGTTCAAAAATGTCTGAGATACAGTGAGCTGCATGACTTCATGTTGTGAGAGTAACAGGCTGTTTTTATGCCAATTTGTTTTATTTGAAAACAAGAGTACAGGTGAAAAGATTAATGCAAAGAGACTTAGGAGGAAAACATTTCATTCCTTAACATTTTGGAGCTAGTTTAAGATCTTTTCTTGGTGCAGGGTTTTGAGATGTAGTCGTGGCGTAAGCTTTGCTGAGACATGATCTGTGTCACTGTCATTCTACGATTTGTTAATACTGTATGTTGCTAAGAGATTAAATGGGTCATACAGCACCTGCGTAATTATTAGATTTTAATGATGGGAGTGCGAGCATGCTACCTTTCCCCAGAGGGAACCTCCTCTACAGGTCCCTGGCTACAGACAGCCAGAGCATCACTCCACCGCTGCAATCTTAGGATGGTATTGTGAATGTGCTTCTGTTGCGCCATTCAGGCATATATGATTGTACTTGTATTGCAATGTATTTTGATTGTGAATATTTGGAGGTCTTTACACCCTGCATGAAAGCCTTAAACTAAAGTATTACATTTGTGCTATCATTTATCATCTCACCGTGGGGTCACCCTCGTAGATGACCTGTCCCATGAAGTCAGTATAGAACACAGCTTCAGCGATGATGGAGAACCAGGTGAGCAGGTGACAAAGACACAGACACAGTAACTCTTTGGGCATTTTTAGCATGGACATCCATAGAAGGCGTACAGTAGTCTCCATTTCACCCTCCTCACTTTCAGTGTCTCCACTGGATGTCGTGTTGCCGCTTTGGTGCCGATCCCTGTGCCGCTGTCCCCTCCTCTGGCGCTGCTGCATCTCGTAAATGTCATTCATGCTGCGTGATGGTTTTATAAGCACGGCGGCGTTGGCGCGCCTGTAACGGTAGCGGTGTGAGCCAAGACGTCCGTAATAGGAGAAAGTACAAGACGCCTGGCGGTAGAAAGTGTGGCGTCGACGCCGAATGGAAGCTCCAGCACTGGAGGGTTTGAGCACACTTGTTGGAAGTGGCTGGGAATGTCTGGTGGTATCACTGTGCCTGGCTGGCTTCCCATTGTGGGCTTTGGATTCTGCATGGAGTGGCATCTCTTCACCCTCTGGGTCATGCACTAAGGATGAGAGGAGGCTGAGGCTGAAGCGCCCATGTGGGAACTCTTGGCTGCTATGGTATGATGATAAGCGCTCATGAAAAATTGAAGGCTCTATCTGGCGTAAGAAAAGTGCCTCATGTTCCAGTGTGCCATCCGCCATGGCTAGCACTGAATCACTCTTACTGCGCACCAGCTCCACATCCAGGAAGTCCAGCTCTGGCTCAACTGAGTGGGCTTCACGCTCATAGGGCTCATCCTCGGGAATCAGATCCAGCTGCTGCTGCGATGTTGGAAGACCAATCAGGCCATTCATCTTGACTGAGGCTCTCCCATCAGCCTCTTCATCCAGCCGTTCCTGCTGCGGGATATACTGTTCCTCCTCAATGCTGAAGAGGTGCAGGGTCACTGAGACGATGAATATTGCTGCAGCAAACACAAACAAGATTTGTTCCTGGGACTTAAAAGCCTGACCAAGGGCGGTGTTTGTCCAGTCAAGACCACCAAGTGCATAGCCCACAGCACCTCCCAGTCCTAAAAAAAATATGTATATATTTAATGGTTAGTAGGTTATTGTAGTTTACATCCTTAATTGTGGTTAATAATTTCACACAGTGGTGGCATACAGAATCTTTGTAGTACCTGATCATCCTTCTACTGAACTCTTACCTCTCATGATAGTTTAATCTTTTACAATAAGAGTCATAAATCGCCAGCGTAACTTTACTTTAGTGCAAAAATAAGTAGTTTCATTATAGTTTTCTTTGCTCATGTTGAATACACTATGTTATACAAGAAATAAAGCATTTGAAGCCACAATGTTACAAGACAAAAAAATCCATAATGCGGTGACATGATAAGATAAGGTCCAGTGCTAAGCATTGGTGCATTATTTTGCAACAGTAGTACATTCTGGTGTGTTTTATTACGTTTATACCAGCAATTTGGCGACCCTAACAATTATGTATTTAAAACGGTTTTATACTGTATAATAATTACATTTATTGTAATGATGGATCATTTTAATGACACGGTTCTTTGAATCTTGTTCATCAAAATGAAAGAATCATATTTTGAGTCATTTAGTTCATTTGGTTCTTTAGATTTTTAAATTTCAATACATAACCCCAACATGTCTACATACACAAATTTTGCCTATAGTTCCAGTAATGGAAATAGTACAATGCAGCTAAGGACATATTATGATAAACAGCAGATCACCTCTCATATCTTCTGGTCTGAATCTTTTGTTCTTTTGTCACGTGACTCTCATAGCCGCTACGCAGTGCATTACACAGGAAATAGAATTGAGCGGTTCTTCTCATTAGTCTTCTAGTCAAAATCTTCGTTCTTTTGAGTCAATTGCACTGCATAGCGTCTATGGGAGTCATGTGACAAAAGAAACAAACGATTCGGACAAAGGAGCCTAGTAGGCAACGACTTGTTTCTGTTTCCTGTACATAACCTACAGATGTTTTGCGATGCTTTGTGCATACACGCACAGTAGAAAATGAACGAATCACACTTGAGACTACTCGTTCTTCTGAGTCACGTTAAAGACTTATTCAAAAAGAACAAATTGTTCATGAACGACCCATCACTAATTTAATGCTGTCCAGTGTTCGCAAAACAAGTCCCTGTTATCACTCACGTTATAGCAGCTATAAACTCATCAACTGTTCTTGTTTTTAGAACTGAGCTGCTGTTATAGAACATTTGTGAGTCCTCCAAGAAAGAAATGTCACCTGAACGCGTTTCTGTAAAATGATACAGAATTCACATCTATACCTAATAAAGGAGAAGGTTTGGTCAAATTCCCATGGATGGTTTAAGAGGAGTTTCAGATGGAAGAAAAGTGTGAAGAAGTGGGACGAGTGTAGATGGATGACGTTAACGTCAATGAGAGAGATCACTATGTGCAACCTACTGTATGCTTTGGAGAGAGGCGACAGAAATATGAAGAACAGCTTCTGATAATCAGAGTCAAGAATTCAACAGCAGTTTGATTTTGGGTACAATGCCACTTTGGGTACTGTACAGTAAGTGTTCCCTTTTCACCACTTCATAAATTCAGTGCTAGTGCCAATAAAACTGAAATAGTAGAGCCTGAAAAACTGCTTATGATTGGTCAACAGGTCTTGTGCACACTGCAGCCTACACATGGGAACATTTTGTACTTTTATTTATCTTTCCATACGGTATGTACAGTGTGGCTTCAGCTGAGAAGGTGTTAAAAGATGTTAATGTACTGTATAAATGATATACCTGATGAGAAAGTGATGATGTGGAAAGCTGATGACAATTTGTCTTTACATGTGTGTTTAGCTGAGTGTATACAGTACATTATGTACCTGCTGAGAAAGCGTGGATGTTGAGAGCCATGTCTTGCTCCTCTGTGTCAGCCACATCCAGTAAATATGCTCTGATGGGCCCCTCAGCTGCATCAGCGCAGAAGTCCAGCACCACCACTCCAAGCACGGTCAGCACAATACCTATAGGCTGCCGGTTGGGCACGTCTCCTACAGCCAAACCTGAGACGCAGCACAACAACATACACACACTGACATGAGAATCAGAGCTCACAAGACATCAAGTCATACCTGCAGAAACCACTGGATTGAGTTATCGACCTAAGTAAATGAACTACTGCAAGACAAAAAAACATTGATACACAATAAAAATTGTAAAATAAATAAAAACCTCACTCAAGTTTTTTTTATTATGAGGAAAATCCTATTATTGAAAAGCATGTCATTATTTACAAAAAAATATTTTATTATTAGAATATACATCTCAACACTGTGAGAAAAACATCTTGATGCAGTACTACAAGAAAATAGAGAGTTGAAATAGTAGACACAGTGAAATAGACATCCAGAAGTGGTCTAACTCTGATGTTTGAGTCGTAAGCACTGTAAGACATTCCCTCCCTGACAATAGAGCGGCACACAGCAAGCTAATGCTGGAGACAGGAGACAGGAAGTTGTTCCAGATAGCTAATAAAAGGTAAAAAAGGGGCACAACAGGAAATATTTCCCTGTGAACTGGTTCCTAGTCCTTTCCCATGTCACTAAGAAGGACAGGGTTTACAGTCTCTCGCGCACACATGCTGTACAGTACAGAATATACAAATTATAATTTTCTCTCTCTTACAAAGCTGTTCTAAAGAGCTACTTAAGGTCACACAAGTCAGGTCACATTACAAATCATAAATCAGCTGTAAACTAATGAATGTTTATTTTAAAGTACTTGACACTGAAATTGTAAAAAAAAAATAAATAAATAAATAAAAAAGTAACAATTTAGATTTTAAATGTAGCCTAAACATATTTCTACAACTTTATTCTCTTTAAAACATAGTGTAAACTGTTTCGATATGAGCTCTTGAGTTTATTAAATTTTTATACATAAGGGAAATAAATAATGTCACAAGCTCCACAATCATATTATTAGCATGAAGTCCTACAAATTGATACACATCATGCTTGTTAAACTAATTCTTTATTGTAATATATGGTAAAACAAATAAGACTAGACATTCAAAAAAAGACAAAAATAATGGTGCCGTATAAATGGAGAAGCAGTTTTGTGTGTGTGTGTGTGTGTGTGTGAGAGAATGTAACATTGACACGCACATATCCTCACACAGGCACGCGCGCACACACAGACACACACGTACGGACACGCATGAGCATGCACGGACACGCAGACACAAGTGATCGACTTGTTGCTTAGTAGCCATGCTTGTTTTCTGTTTCACCGTTTTAGTGTTAAGCAGGTTTAGACAGTACCACTGACCAGGATTATAGGGTTACTGATTATACAATTTGGAGTGTGGGGATGCATATGTGCATTTTAAGAAACAGTCCACAGCTGACTAAATGCTCCATATTTAACGGATTAAAAGGGAGTGTATCTATCAAGTGCAGTACTTGTGTACATTGTGTTTGGGTATATGTGATTCGTACCATCAGCAGCAGCAGCAGCACTTGATAGAGCAGATACAGTTAGCAATAGTGCATTCATTTTTGTTTCAGTCTGTTGTGTAAATAATGACTCTAAAACTGATTAAAGTTCAAACAAACTACAATAATTACGTAAAACGCATTTGGTTAAGGTGTCAGGTGCTTTGTTCCATGCATATAGAAACTGTGGTTTTTGAGAAAGCCATGACATAGCTCTCAGAAACAGGAAGTAAGTCTGGAAAAGTACAATTGCGAAACTTTTAACATTTTCCTTTCGGTTCTTGTTCTTACTAATACTACTTACTAGTACTAATTTCAATATAAATATAGAACATTCATTTAAAAGGGGTCAATGTTGGTGCATCACTTCTTGGAGTATTTCTTGTGTTACTGTACATTTCTGCATTATGAGACTCCATCAGGCCACCCTATCCCCTCCAGGGGCTCACCTATTAGAGATCCGTTGAGGAAGAGTGCTACGCCGAAAAGCACACCCACACACAGTGCTAGGATGAAGGGCCGGCGGCGACCCCAGCGCAAAGTGCAGCGGTCGCTGGCTGATCCTATCAAAGGAGTAAACATGAGTCCCAGGATGGGGCTCAGGAACCACACCAGGCTGTTGTACTGTTCTGGAAGACCTGCGGAAAGAGGAGGTTAATACAAGTCAGAGACATGCATTCAGATTACATCTGAGCATTAAATGTGGATGTATCCCACGTTGAAAATCAGGTTCAGGACACAAAACTAGTGTTTAGTAGTACTTTCATGTAAACAGCAGCACATACTTGTATAATATTTGTAATTATGAATTTAACACTATTACATACTTCTACTTCAACTTCTACTCTCAGTTCATTTTGCACTGTCACTTTTCAGCACCACTTGCACCAATAGTTATATTACTGTATTTTATTTTTATCTATTTGCACCACTCTACTGTTATTACTATTTACTGTACTTATGTACTGTATACTGTTTTTTATTTTTATTATTACTTATTGTATATTTTTCTTTTTCTTGTTCCTTGGCTGCATTGAGCATGTTTGTGACAAAAGAATTTCCCTCGGGATAAATAAAGTTCCTCTTATCTTATCTTATCTTAAAGCACAATATTAAGATGGCAAAATGATATAATTTTATAACATAAATAACATTCAACAAAAAAAATAAAAAATCACCTACAATACTGACTTAACCTATTTATTTGGAATTGAATTTTAACACTTGGTGACCTAAAATAGTATCAATTAAAGGTTATGGTACAAGTCACTCTGCTATGAACCGATAATCTAATTTTACTGCATTTGTTATTTATTGTAAATAGGTCACTTATGCACTTACAGTATGATTAGATGCTGACTGCATTTGGTTGACTCTGTACAAGTATTTTGCACAATGATAATACAGTTGAATCTAATCTTGTCTATTAACACCTATTATTATCAAACCTGATAAAACATTATGCGCTGTCTAATTTTTATAGCTTACTTTTAAACAATAACTGTGTTTTAAACAGGGCACATATTATATCCACTAATAATTTTGACTTTTCCAAATGAATATATGTTAGTCTACATACCTTGCACAATAATACAGTACAGCACATTATTCTGATATAATATAAATATAATATAAAGTACCTGAACATATTAAAAATTAGATTTTTTTTAGAATAGATAAAATCTATTAATAAAATATTAAATACAATCAAGTAATCAGAATATTATCCATTAAAATACCATCGCACTCGGATCACAATATTTAATAGCACTGTCTTATATTTTCACAACAGTAAACTACTAGTAAGTAAGCTTCATACTTATATTGAGTTTCTTTGAATAGGGCCAAAGGTTGTAAAGACTATAAGACTATGAATGACTATCCTGGCCGATGAGGCTCAGACCTCAAAGGCAGTCGTTCCCGTGAACATTCAGCGAGTGGAACGCCTGATCTTTGCTAACTGATAAATAAAGATCAACTGCAAAGTACAGGAGTTATTGCCACATCCACAGTCCTGACCTCACACCAAGTCATTTCCACTTTAAAAGAGTTCCTGGGAGGCCAGCGTTTTAGTCATGAAGCAGCCCATCCGATTATGTCTCCGGCATACTGAGAAATCTTTCTACCTTGATGGTTTAAACGCCCTAAACACTAGGATAAGTGCGTTAGTGTAGCAGGGGATTATATAGAGAAATAAATGCAGTTTTTACTCTCATAACTGCGTTCTGTTATTCTGCACAATAAAAAGTCCCGGGTTGTCTTGAATGCCTCTTTTTTATTTATACAACAGTACACTGAAATCAACATATTACTGATTTAGTAATATACTTTCAAATAAAAAGGGTTGCTAACTTGTTACCATGATTGCTGCATATTTTGTACCTTGTAGTGTGTATCTTTTACCTGGTGTACTGTACATTTTACAGTTGTAGGTGTTCCTTAATATCCAAGTGCCTAATTAAATATGATTATAAACCAGTGTGACCTGGTTGTACACAATATATTATAAGCGTGTCATTTCTACTGTAAATATATTTTTCCACACAAACGCGCAGCACCAGAGTGGTAACTAATGTTTTATAGGAAACAAGATTAGTAATCTTTTAAATTTCTTCCAGTAACCATGCAACACATTTTCTTTGTTTTTGCTTTTTTTGTCTTTTAAACAGAAGGAAATTATACACAGACCTGAATAGTAAACTTCATTGAACTTTAAGAACAAACACGTAACCTGAGAAATCATTCATCACGGGCCAAAGCGGTAGACAGGAAGTGAGCTTGGTTCCTCTGTTTCTTACTACAAGAGTTAGTGAATGGGTTTGCTAATGATACAGTTTTTCTAACACAATACGGTAAAATAAATGATTGAATGCTTGTGAAGAAACTTCAAAAGTGTACAATAAGAGATATTGAATATTGAACTAATTCTTTAGTAACATTGAACCAGTGGTTTATTCATTTGTTCTTTACTTAATCTCAAATATATTAGATTTGTTTGCAAATATTTGCATATAAAAGATTAGGTGCAAAAGAACGTCCAGTATTTCCTTAATAACACGTTCCATGCCATGCCATGCCACCCATCATGTGATCACTGCTTAAAACAAGCACAGAAACACCCACACGCATGCTGCACGTATTTACCCACTCACACAGTTCAAACCTTACTATTCGCTCCACGTGTCACGTGTAGTTTGAATAACCCGTTCCTGACCTCTACCAATTAATTCAATGAGCTCCCTTTGTGTGAAAGTTGGCATGGCAACAGTGATTCAGGGGCCGAGTAAATGTGTGCACACGCCGAATTAACGAGTTGCGATCTCCACTGCAATCTCTAGCAAACTTAAATAAGAAAGGTTACTTTTGAAAGGAATCGAGGCTGACTAGGAAGACAAAAAGGAAGAGTAGGAGCGGTGTCATTAAACAGTTTTGACGGTTCTGACAGCGTCGACACGTGCCGATAAATGCGCCGGGGGAGGCTGCTAAGGCTGACCTGAAGTGTAATCGTTACTGCATGGGGTGTGTATACTGGCAGGCCATACGAGAAGCGAGGCCAAAATTGACTTTGGTATCTGCAGTCTTAGACACACACACACACACACGATGTAAGGGTGCAAGAACATGTGTAGCAGCATGATAAAGAGAAATAGTGCAGTCCAGAGAGATAATCACGCGTGGTAAGTGCATAGGGGTGTGTGTGTTTACACATGTAGCAAATTAACAGAGTAGATTTTTTATGTCCAAACTAGATTAGGTCTACCACTAAATTTTAATTTATCTAAGTTGACTTGCTTATAATGGACCTAAGGGACGTTTTTGGAGTGTTACTATAAAGGGGAAAAAAAGGGTTTCTTTCTAATTACACAAATACGGTACATATAGCTATAGGAATATTAAATCACGAGCGACCATTGCTACTGGGAAAATTCTTACAGTGTTATGAGAAAACAGAGCAGGAACGTGTCCAGGAACTCTATGATTTATGTTAAGGAGAATTCAAGAAATCAAGAAAAGCTTCCTCAAAAAAAAAAAAAAAAAAAAAGTTATGAACAGTCTGGATCCAAACGTAATAATGTCAACAATGCCTCATTTTGTGTCTAAAAGCTGAGCTTCAGTGATCTAAAACCGGACCTTGTTCCACAAGCTCAGGAAAACAAAAGCACGGAGGTCTCACGCTCCGTTCCAACGCACTACTGGAAAGCAGCCAGTGCACCTGTCGCAGACTTCCACTTTTAACCACAGAACATTAGTTTCCCTGAAGTAGCGAGACTTCTAGTGTGTGTATGTTCCCACTGCCAGGATCAACAGACATGAGAAGTCCGTACTCAGCAGCCTTCTGGAAGATCTTGAAAGCATGGAGAAGCATAGAGACGTCTACCACGGAGGTACTTCAGATCCTGCTTAATTCAGTAGCTGAGAACTTCCTGGTCACAAGCATCAAAACTGCAACTCCGTCCACTAAGTCACTTCCTTTTCTGATTAAAAAAAAAACATGTTTTTAATATATGTGCTTTGTCTTTGTTCATGTTCCGCAGAGATTGAGAGATTGTTCATATTCCATAGCGCTTGGGAAAAACGGAATAGGCTGGAATTAGCTGGTGAGCAAGCTGTTTTTTCCTCGAAAAACTGCTCTGAGTAAACATCCAAACAGGAAGATCGCAGATGGTAGTAAATAATGACAGGAGGATTTTTTCCCCCTGGCGGGTCAAAAATGGCCAACAATACTGAGAGCACGGTGAGTTGCAGGACTTCAGGAAGTAGCGAGAGACATAGAGGCAGACAGAAAGAGAGAGAGGGAAAGAGAGAGAAAGAAAGAGGAGAGGTCTAGTTTACAACACAGCAGATCTTAAACATCCACAATGGGTAGCTTTTATTCATAAATTATTCTTTTTTTTTTTTTTTTTTATAGCTTGGATACTGTTACACCATATGCCATATGATATGCACACACACATACACACTCTGCCAAAGACCACACTGACTAGGAATGCCCCAGTAATTTACTTATGCAAACACACGTACATGAATGTCCACCCAAGTTCCTTTCACTTACAATGAACCTAACTCTTTTTCCATGTACACCCTATTTCATGAGAAAATTTAATTCTGTTCAAATACACAGCATTGCAATGTGTGTGTTGTTTTTTGTACCTGTTTGTTTGTTTGTGCGAGAGACAGAAAAAGAGAGAGTGAGACAGAGAAAGCGAGAGTGGTGAAGCCTGAAGCACTCCTTCACCAGACCATTAGACACATTAGCAGCAGGAAACAGGTGGTTTCTCTTTTCCTTTCTCCCTCTCTCTCAGTACACATGCTGTGTTGAGCACTTACACTAAAGTGCCTGAATCCTCGTCCGAAACAAACTACCGCTCCAGTCATTTATAATATTTATCTTCTCTGTGGAGTTCAGAAGGTGCTTCATTGCATGAAACCAGAATTGGTCTGAGGTAGTTACAGGATTTGGTATGTATATACACTGGTTAGCATTAACATCATGACCACCTGCCTTATATTGAGTTGGTCCCCAGCATCAACTTTTTCCACAATTTGAGCTACAGTAGCTCTTTAGCTCTTCTATTTGATCAGCCTACACAGATCAGCCTCATTCCCCATGTGCATCATTGAGCCTTGGCCATCCATGACCCTGTTGCCTTCCTTGGATTACTTTTGGTATGCCCTGACCACTGCATCCCACAAGAGCTGCAGTTTTAGAGGTGATCTAACCCAGTAATGTACCCAATACAACTTGACCCACAGCTACAGTTTCACAGCTCAGTGGTTAAGGCATATAGGACTATGGTTCAAAGGTCCCAGGTTCAAACCCCACGGCCACCAAGTTGCCACTGTTGGGCCCTTGAGCAAGGTCCTTAACAATAAATGTTTAGATGTATAATGGGATTAAAATGTAACTCGCTCTGGATAAGAGCGTCTGCCAAATGAGTAAATGCAAAGTAGTCAGGTACTCATGTCAGTTAACCCTGAGCAAAACTGAACCAGTTCAGCATTAACGGGTCCATCAGTGTCTTTTGACACTCTTGGGATTGTGACTTAAAAGTTTGTGCTCACATGTTTGCTCGCATGAATTTTAAGCACTGAGGCTACACCAATATACAGTAAATCATCCTGAAGGTATACATTTAGTCATTTGGCATATGCCCTTATCCAGAGTGACTTAAATTTTTATCTCATTATACTGTACATCTAAGCAGTTGAAGGTTAAGGGCCATGCTCAAGGGCACAACAGTGGCAACTTGGTGTACATGTGGGGTTTGAACCCAATACCTTGTAAACTGTAGTCCAATGCCTTAACAACTGAGCTACCCCTGTACCCCAAGTGTCCAGTGTTAAATTAACATTTATATTTAGGCATTTGGCAGACACCCATATTCAGAGCAACTTACATTTGTATTTGATTATATTGAGGGTTAAAGGTCTTTCTCAAAGGCCCAAAAGTGGCAGTCATGGGATTTGAACCTGGGACCTTGGCTGGAGCCTATCCCAGGGGACTCAAGGCAACAGGATGGATACAGTACATCCTGGACAGGGTGCAAATCCAACACATGACACGAACACACACACTCACACGCTGCAACAAATATAGAAGCGGCAATTAGCCTAATCTGCATGTCTTTAAACCATGAAAGAACATTGGAGTACCTGGAGGAAACCCATCAAGCACAGGGAGAACATGCACACAGACCAAAAGGCAGGACTCCATCCTTCGACCCTGGAGGTGCAAGGCCACAGTGCTACCCACTATGCTACCATGTCACCAAAAATGTTTTAATTTTAAACATTTATTAATAGACAAGTCTCAGCTGTAGTCATGATGATCCCTTAAATGTTGGCCTGAATGTCTCCTCAGTTGTAAACAACAGCAATGGCAGAGAAATATCCTGAGCTCTGAACTAGCAGATGGAGGAATGTAATATAGAAATGTCATGATAGAGTAGGGCTGTGCAATTAATTGAATTTCGATTTCGATTCCGGGTCTCAACGATCACAAAAATGGTGTAATCGAAAAAAACGATTATTCACTTTTTTTTTTTTTAAGTTATTTTGACCTGCGTTCTGACGCGCGCGCGAGCCCGAACTCTCTCACTCTATACCCGGGGTACTCAATAGGCGGACTCAAATCCGGTTAAATCTGGACCGACGCCAAAACAAACATGCTAATTTAATCATAATCCAAATGAGTATATGTCTTTGAGTCTTCTAGTGAAGATTGCGCGCACCCCATCGGCGCATGATATGAACGCGCCCAAACCCTGGCGCATGATCTGCACGCGCGCACCTTCAACTGTACCATCGCGAGGTAGAAGCAATTCTGTTGTTTGGGAACAATTTGGATTCGAAGAAGCGGACGTGGATCAAAAACATATTACTGTAGGTGCAAGATTTGCTACGCGATTGTGTCGGCAACTCTGTATCTATCCAGCTCAGAAAGGCACAAAAAAAATAACAGATGCCGTTGCATACTTTTTAGCCAAAGACATGTGCCCTATTAGCACGGTTGAGAACGAAGGATTCAGGAAAATTATAAATACTCAGGACAAGCTTTATGCTTTGCCATCTCGACACCATTTCACGAGAGTTGCTCTGCCTGCTTTATTTGGAAAATTCCGTTCAGAAGTGGCTACTGAAGTATTAAAAGCAGAGGACATCGCCACCACAACAGTAGAAATGAAGAATGTTGGTTTGAATTTTTCAGTTTGTTAAGGCACATACGTGAGCAAATTTATTTTGGACAAATTTATTAATTATTTTATTTAATATTTATATTTTATTTATTACTTGTTTTCAAAAAGATTGTGGAAGTGAACTACATTGTTGATCTTGTTTGCCTTTATCTGTTTTATCTGTCTTAATCTGTTTTAAGGAGAATTCACTGTTCTGTTCAATAAATGCAACATATTTCCAAAGTCAATGAGTAATTGTGTAAAATAATCGTGATTTCAATCATGACCAAAATAATCGTGATTATGATTTTTTCCATAATCGAGCAGCCCTACGATAGAGTATACGTGAGTAAGTGAGTGTGCCCTCAACACTAAGCTACTCAATCACAATAGAGTGAGCTTGTGTCGACAATAATTAATTATTTAGAAATATGCTATAAAAATGCAAAGCTATATATACACTAAAAAAAATAAAGAAAATAATAGGGGGAAAAAAGATTAGAAGTAGGAGGTAATGAAGGCACACACTTGTACCCGGGATAAGACCTGTGTCGTTAAAAGAGAATGGTTTGCACAATGCAGTAAAATACATGATGTCTCAGCATTACTGCAGAACCCTCACCGAATCCAATTCCCAAGTGTGTATGCAGCAGTGATCATGTCAAGCTTTGACAAAGTCAAACATCTCTTAATTGCTCTTAAAAACCGACCTGTTTTCCAAATCCCATAGGACGTAATTAAACTGCATGTGGCTGCATCACAAAAAAAAAAGAAGAAGAAGAAGAAAAAAAAAACAACCACATACTATGTCATTCTGAGTCAGCTCTATTATGTAACACTGCACCACCACATCAGGCATAAACAGGACAACCAGTGACTACCTCTCGTTCACGCTTCACACACACACACACACACTGCTGCAGAGCAATGGGAGTACACATTATAAAACGTAAAAGTGCAAAAAAAATAATAAAAGCAGTATCCCAGTCACTGCGTTTAGAGCTGTACAGTAATTCTCCTTCAGCTCTTGCGGAGACTGACAGCATCTTGCACTTCCTGTGCACAGACTGACCACGGAGAAATAAAACCTCACAGGTTCTCACAGAACCCGCTGCTTCCTCCCTTTGTGGTTCCAGATGGCTGAAGGTGACAGGGGCACTGGCTGTATTCGAAATTGTAAAAGGCGAACGAAAAGAGCCATTGTTTTGAGCAAAACTGATGAAAATCCATTTATCAAAAGTTCATGAGAACAGCAATCAGCAGTGCTTTTATGATATAATAGACTCGCTTTCCAGTAGTCTCACGTAGTACAGGTACACATGCACTAAAGATAAACACTATGGACAATATTGTGATTAATTATCGGTGACGTGAAGTGGATATGAAGGAAAAACTATGTTTATTTCCCTGAATAATCCCCTGCTACTCTAATTCACTTTTCCCAGTGTTTCATTTGTGCTTATATACTGTACCATCAAAGGAAAAATTTCTCTCAGTATGCCAGAGTCATAATCAGACTGACTGCTCCACACATCTGAGATCCTGGCCTCCCAGGAACTCCTTTAATGGCCCAGACATGTAAAAATGGCTTGAAGCGAGGTCAGGACTATACATGTGGGGATTAATCCTAGCCGAGTTCCTGTAATGTGCAATTTGTGTTTGTGAATGATACTGTACAGTTCCCGCAGACAGATGCGTCTCTCCTGCAAGTTGGCCACAAGTTAATTGATTTTCAAGGCTGAGATGTTTCACTCGCTGAATGTTTACTGCGGCTAGGAGTCTCATTACTGTGTCTTATTACTTGAAGTCTTCTGTAAATGTCAATTGATTTTACACCGTCATTCACGAGGAAATTATCAAGTCCCAGTTTGACTTGAACTGAGCTCTAAGCATGAAATCAAATGACTTCTACAATTTTGTTTGTACATTATCAAATCACTTATGGTTACATCAAAAACCATAAGGCTCACAGCTAAATTCTTGCAATTTGTATGTGAGACATAAAATAAACACGAGGCGTTGCAGCAGGATAAAAGCCGAGGACTTGCACTGGGTTTTGAGCCGTGTCCGCAAACCCTGTCCTCATCCATCATTCTGGACACATGCTGAAGGTCTCAATGTGATGAGTTGCTGCATGTGTTTACAGCAGTTCCAGATTTCAGTTTTCACATTTGACACAACCTTATAATGAGTCTTAAACATTATTGCAAAGGGCAATTGTGACTAGAACTAAATAAGACCGGTCTGCATCAGTAGGATCTGTGGAACTAGTGCATCATTCCAAGCCAAAGTGTGCTTAAAATGTTAGGACTTCTAGCCACATTTATAAAATTTACTGTTAATTGAATCAACCAGACAAATGGAGAGTGAGCAGAGATGTTCCACTGAAACGGGGGTCCCAGAGAAACAAAACAGTGTGATTAATAAAGCTTTAGGTTAAATGGAAAATTAACAAATACTATCTAGTTTTTTTCACTAGAGTAGGAAAGGTTAATTTTGCATACTATGTTGCACAGACTATAAGAAGGGCATTGCTACAAGAATAGATTTTGATTAAAGCTATGTGGGCAGGACAAGTGACATTAACACTGTAACCCTATACCTCCACTTATAACTCCCAGTCGAAGTCCTGTAATGTGCAAGAGGTGTGGTGGGCAGTATGAGCTCAGGCACTGGCCATTTTTCCATTAAATGCAACGACCATTAAAGGAAGTCCTGGGAGGCCATCGTTTCGGGCATGGCTCATGCATCTTTGATGGTATTCAAGCACTAGTGAAATGCTAGGATAAGTGCGTTAACGTAGCAGTAGCAGTTTTAGCTCTCATAACTGTTCTGTTATTTTGTACAATCAAAAGTCACATTTAGATTTTAACGCTCCTTGTACTTTATATCAAAATCATAATGGAAAAAAACAGCAAAATTCATTTGAATGTGTTGTGTATGTTATGGGCCAAATTCTCACTATGTTCTTATTAGTCTATTGAATACATAGGTAGAGGGGTGGCTCGGTTGTAAGGGTGTTGGACTGCTGATCAGGAGGTCCCCAGTTCGAGCCCTGACACTGCCACTGTTGCAAATAACTTCCACACACACACACACACACACACATACATACATACATATATATATATATATGCATACTAGCAAAAGTACAGTTTTGTGCCGAAGAGCATTTTCCAAGTCAATACAGCGAGTCATAAAAAGAGTGCTGAAACTGACAGGAGACACTAGTGACATTCTTAGGAAATGGAAATAAATGAAATGTGCTAGTTTTTGTAATGGTTAATTTACTTTTAACCATTACGAAATTCTGTTCCTACAGGACAAGAAAAACATTAACCTAATTACAAAGCAATCCCTGGGACCTTAACTCACAACCCCATGCAATATGGATGATCCCTAATACATTTATGTCACTTAATGGCGTACAACTTGATGATGATGATGTCCAGACGGTTAAGCGTACACGGCTTTAATCCCTTTTATAGGAGAGAGAGTAAAAGGCTTCTCGCTCAGCACACAGAACAATCTGTGTCATGTATTAAAAAAAATAATCTATTCTGAGAACAGGCCAGAAATGCTCCAACAACAGTCATTCTGGAGCAATAAACATAGCTAAAAATGGCAGTTTTTAGTGTGGAATGCTTGAAACCAATAGCGTATAAAGATGGATCGCGAATACCACACATTTTAGTTCGAAGGAAAACAACATGCTCAAAATGTTTGCCTCCCATTCTTGTCAGCGGACTTGTGGGATAGGAAAACACATCATCTTAGCGATGAACCAACCAGGATCAGCTTAGCCACACATTCCCACCATAGCTAAAGATATTTTCCCTGGCAGTATATTTTTTCCCACCCTGTTCGCTCTTGATAAACACCTGGGGTCATGGAAGGCTCCTGTCTAAAGGCTGCAAACTGTTCTCAGTGCCAGCTCACATTTCACATGGGGGAAGGACTAATGAGGAGTACTGGAACAGTACAACAACACAGTGGCTGATAACAATAAACGACATTTATTCTGTGTCAAAACAGTCCCAGTTTCTATGGGTACAACATCTTTATTGATGGTGCATCATGGCATAATTTGTTTTCTGCGCAGTGTATTATTTTTCTACCAAAGCAGAGGAAAATCACTATTGTGTGAAATGAATTGGCCTCTACAGTCAACAGTCACCAAACTGCCTGCAGTATTAAATCGGACCAGTCACTTGCAGTTTCAGCTTACCAGACATAATCAACAATCAGTTGTTGATATGTAATCAGTGTTAATCCGGTCACAGCCATTACACTACTCTTTAAAGCAATGCTAGCCAATTAGCTGATCATACATCACTCTGACCATCTGTTGAACACTTTTACTAAAAAAAAAAAAGCATTCCAGTTAAAATATATTGGAAATATTTAAAATAATGAAAATGTGCACCTGTAATGGGCTCCTTGCTCACACCGTAGGCTCCGTACGTAGCAGTCACCCATACTGCAGGTGTGCGAAGGGGCGAGGCCGCGAGGTCGAGCCGGCTGATGATAATTAATGTTAATGGATCTCTGGCTTTCTCTGTGTTAAAAATCCTTACCTTTTTTCCCCTCCTCCCTCCTTTAATCCTTCTCCTTCATCGTTTTTTCTAATTAAAATTACTTCTTTTCCCGTAAGGCCTCGCCTCATTTCCATGTGTCTGTGGTGCCGCCAAAAACTGTTACAACATCAAATGTAAGAACTACAAAGCTCTCCGACGATTGATTAAAGCGCATGCTTGTTAACTGATGCTGCCGCAAAACCTAATTTTTAAATGCATTTTAATACATTTTTAAACACGACATTTGTAATGCCAGTAACGTAATGTTATTGACATTGGTCACTGTAATCAAATTACATGCATTTAAAATGTAACACGTTACATTACTGCGCTATCAGGAAATGCAATTAGATTAAGTAAGACATGGTAGAGTTAAAAAAAAAAAAGGATATTGCCCACGACTGTACTGTAGTTGTTGTCAATTATATGATTTTATAATGAAATTTGCTGAAATTAATTTGGAGAGAATGCCAATAGAAGCATTATTTTTTTCACTAGTGATCTCAAACTTTAGGACCCCACTATTTATTAGAAATGCACCAATGTGCTACCGGTATAATTTTTGACTGGACGTTCTGCGGTTTCAGTTATGATGATTAGTCTGGAAAAGATACCAGGTGCACATGCAAGTTAAAAACAACTTGCAAAATGAACAAACTAATTACAGTGCAATGATAAAAATAAAATTCCTGCACAAAAGGCTGCATATTCCCTAGACTACGCCCTACAACAATACCATGGGCTATTCTGCTACTAACAAGAGTAGGATTTGGCAGTTGCCCATGTTTAAAAAAAAGAAAAGGTAATCTCAGTGAGAGCACAGAGGGCATCAGGCATTGGCAGTTCCCATGTTCTGGCCTCGGGGGGGGGGGGGTAAAAAAACAACAACAAAAAAAACTCTCAACACTCTCCTGAGAACTTTTCAGCGACACATTAACAGAAACAGAAACAGATTTAGTGAAATTTTAATCGTGCTTCTTTTCAATAAACACCTCCAGACTGTGACTAGAATATGCATTAAATGCATGTGTAACTTATTTAATACCCTAACAACCCTATTCCTGTTTCCTTGGACTTGAGAGTTTCTTAGTCTCTCACAAATGCACACAAAGTATCTAAGCCTGCAAAGTCCTTATTTTGCGTCAGTGTAACCCTATCCATACAGTTCCAAGAGGATTTCCACAAGCTCACCTTACTGTGTGCCATCTAAAGTGCCCCCGAGTGTGCCCCAGTAAAACACTTAAAGCAGTTCTCAGTGGATCAGCAGTAGCGGTATGCCGAGAATGCCTCTAAAACTAAAGACTCTCTGTCTCTTTCTCTCTCTCTCCACCATCACAAAAAACTTTCATTGCAAAAAGGAACTAGGTATTAGGGCTGGGCGATGTGGCTGAAAACTATATCACGATATCAGTGTTTCATATCGGTCGATATAGATAATTATTGATATTTTTTATGACCCCTTTAAAATAAGGACCAGGAGAAAAATATATTACATTTAAACATTTTTATCTTAAACTTAACCTTCCTCTGATCATAGTCCCCTTAGATATTAAGACAGAAATGTCAACAACCATGGAAAACTCAAATAATTAAAATGTAAACATAAGTCTAAAGTCACAATGAACACTTAACAATTATCTCTTAACATTTAAGGTGCAAAATGAAAGAATATGTAAGAAACACTTAATAAAGTATAATAAAATAATGCAAAGTACATTCTCTACGTATGAAGAGGAATCCAGCAGACCAGCACGAGACAACGATATGGCGCAACCAAACGTGATACTGTTACATGGTTGGCATTAGCGTATCACTCCCTACGTTGCTAGGTTACCAGAGAGCGAGTGCCTTTGTTAATGCAACTGTCACAGGCAACCGGAGGCGGACCAGAAGACTAGCAGTTAGCCCTTGTAGCATGGACAGTAAACCCAAACGCGGAAATAGCGTGAACAGGCAGGATAACCACGCGAGTTATTGTAAGAACTCTCTCACGCTGAGAGCAAGAGTTTACACAATTAAACCCGCGTTCTAGCAACACACACTCAATCAGGAATTGGACCCAAAATGGTGAGTACTCACATAAGATCCGGCGAAGCGCCGGAAACGGTATGTGCAGACTCAATGACTGAGCGATGTGAAGCGTCATCTTGTCTCCGTTTATGCTTTCTGAGTCGCGATCATACCACTTCCGGGTCCTAGTGCCGGTCGCGGAGCGAGTGCGCATGACAGCAAACAAACTAGCTTCGCAACCTCTGTTTTCTTCCGACAAAGAATAAAAATTATTGAACGTTTTATCGAACACATTTTTTATTGATATCGATCACGTGTCTATCGTTATCGTTTTATCGCCCAGCCCTACTAGGCATCATATTGTGCTTGTAGATTTGTTCCCAGGCAGACAGGCAAAAAAAATGAAATTAGAACAGCTTTATGCCCTTTATTCCTTTATGCCTAATCCAGTCAGTAATCACCGTTCCCAAATCCTAAATTCACTCTTGGGATCAATAAGATTCACCCATCCATCCATCCATCCGCCCATCCATCCACCCATCCATTCAATTAATTTACTTTACAAGGACGAGCAGGCAAATCTTGGTTAAATGTTCAGATGCGTGGAAGAATGGATGGATGGAACGATTAGAAAGATGGATGATGGATGGATGCTCTGATGGATGGATTAATTATTGGATAAAATTTCAGAGAGATGGAAGTTCAGGAGGACGGAAAGATGAAAACTTAAATGGATGAACAGATGCATGAATGGATGGACGTTCAATGAAAAAGATGCATTAGCAAATCTGATATGCAAGATTAGGTAAATGTATGATCAAATGTCTGACTATGGAATAATCATATTTTACAAATTAAGTCTGAATCGATTTCCTACAATCATCACTTGCAGCAAGTACTGTAAATATTAACTATGTAACGAGTAAACAAATTGGCTTTTCACAGACTACATTTGTGTGTGTAAGCAGTATAAGCATGATCTATAGTTATGCATGAGGTGACTAAATTCAATTAATTAATTAATTAATTAAAATTAATCCAGTTAATTTTAGAGGGCAGTGGTGGCTCAATCGGTTAAGGCTGTGGGTTTCTGGGTTACTGATCGGAAGGTCAGGGGTTCGAACCCCAGCATCGGCAAGTTGCCACTGTTAAGCCCTTGAGCAAGGCCCTTAACCCTATCTGCTCCAGGGGCGCTGTAAGCTGGCTGACCCTGCGCTCTGACCCCAGTTTCCTAATTGGGATATGCGAAGAAGAAATTTCGCTGTGCTGTAAAAAGTACATGTGACAATAATTGAATATTCTTCTTCTTCTTCTAAATGAGGTGACTGAAATGTCTCAGCTCGTCATGCAGCAGGTTTTGGAGGCAGGGAAAATATAGTTCATCCTTCTAAGTGAAGGGTGTAAATGATCCATGTGGCAAATTAAATCTGATCTTTAGAATCTTACATGCTAGAAAGCATGTATATGATTTTTGTTTTTAAAATATTAATAACACCTTACGGTGGAGAATTTACATGCGACTATACATATTTTGTATTGTTATCTTCTTTGTGTTTATCGTCTTTCAGCTGTAATGCCTGGTTTGTGTTTCTTTACTTCTATTCAATTAAAAAAAAACAGTAAATAACGACAGCTGGAGATACTGGCATAACTAGACTGTACATTAATGTAACTAATTTACTTCCATTTTCATACAGCTGCCCCTCTCAATTTAGGTTTATAACAGTTGCCCAACATCATATTTCTTTATGGCATCAGTGATCTTGAAATTAAAAGCATTGCTTGTTGCGCATGAACTTTCCAAAGCTGCAGGGCGTCTCTTCTTAAGACTCTCCACACAATTAGAACTCTGCATTATACCCATTTTGTTAACCGTTATATTAAACTCTATTACTTTAGTAATTTTTTTTTGTCTGATTACCATCAGATGTCCTTTCACCCCGGGTCTGCTGTGTTTAGAAAGTGCGGCCATTGTTCAATCACTGCAAAACGTACTGTACATGTTTGCGCGTTTTAACCCACCACCCAGAGCACTCTAAAATGATAAGGATCATGCATTCTTTCAGATAAAAAAATGGAAACTGAAAAAGGAAAATGAGGACTTTGCACAACAACAAGTGGGCTGGAACTTACCAATTTGCAGCAGTACAGGAGTCACCAGGGCTGTCTCCATTGCGTAGCAGAACTCTCGTCCAAACATGATGGCTCCGTTCATAACCCACTGGCGCAAGGGGATGCTGTCTATAGAACCCTCGCTGGCAGATTCCTCCTGACTCTCCTGGTCCCGTCCAGTGGCTTCACCCGCCGAGGTAGCCCTGTCCCCTCCTCCACCTTCATCTGAGCTTGCAGTGGCTGTCTTGGAAGGGACCACAACAACCTCCTGCACCTGCATAGCATCTGCATCAGCGTTCTGGGGCGCCATCGTCATCGGCATGCAACCGGCAAGGGAAGGACACCTCACTCTTTACTGATGTGCCAAGACAAGATGCGGCAAAATCAATTCAAAGGATGAATGGTGCGTGTTAAAATCCAAGCAGCTCCTTTTGGTAATCGAAGTGTGCTGTCGAGAGGAATCGAATGCTCACTGCACAGAATACATTCCGTTTAGGTTCCTTAAGGACGTGCTGTTAAGCTCTTAGCAAAAGGTTTTTTTGGTATGCACCCGTGTGGGAGATATGGCTTTTTCATGAGGTCACAACATTTGGTGTGATCGAAAGTATATGTAAGTATGTATGTATGTGACAATAGGAGTATGTGTGAGTGTAAATATGTATGTATGTGTGTGTGTGTGTGTGTGTGTGTGTGTGTAAATGGATAAGTGTGGTGTGTGTAAGTGGTGAATGCGTGTCTACTGTCTATTGAAAACAGTAAAAATCCATATCATTTGCCATTCAGTTAATACTAGTTTCATGATTTCGGTGGAGGAGGTGTTGAAGAGAGAGGGCAGGCAGCGGGCCGCAGGGCAGGACACACAGCAGGTAGCTCGCCGGTAAATCCCCATCGAGTGGCTTATCAATCTGTCTCACACAGGAAAAGAGAAATAAGTCGAAATGTTATATGAAGTGAATCACAAAAGTTTTTATTTTTAATCCTTCATTTGCCAAACCTTATCTGATATGAGTTTAGTCTGAGTTTAGCTACTTTACATACACACAAAGAAAGTTCATTAATTCAAATTGTACCAATGAGGTTTACAGTATATATCATATCGGTAGCTGTAAAGTGGATATAGAGAGAGAGAGAGAGAGAGAGAGACACTATGCCCCATCCCTTTTTATCACTCAAATTTTTCCTCTCTCTTTTCTCTCATTATCTTTCTTCATTCACTTTCCTAATCCCCATCCCTCATAATTTTTCTCATTCCCCTCTCTGTCTCACTCTTCTGTACATATTATTGTCTTACTTTCCTCTCCTTCTGTCTTTTTTTTCCTGACACACCCTTTTTTTTTGCATTTTCTCTTAGAACTTCTCCCATTTATGGGAACAGGAAATTTCGACTCACTATCCACAGATTAATGTTATAATAATCCACAGATTATTGAGATTTAAATTTATAATGTCCTAAGTAAGCAAACAACGCAACTCTTTGAGAACATTCCTTGACTTTGTTGGTCTTTATTACCCATTAGTCAAAGTCCCTGGGTTAGGTTCAGAACAATCAGAGGCATTAACATGTTTGGACAGATTGTACATGGTCACAGCTCTGTGCTGAAGTTTATAAAATGCGGAAGAACCATTCCTGCCAATAAATATCTGACACATGAAAGCATGCACACATTAAGAGGTTTAATACTGTAAGTGTTAACTTGCTTGAAACCGGTTAACCAAACCGGTTGTTTCCTGGCACGTACATAATTTGTCCAGGTTTCTAACATGCTTTATGAGTGGAAATTTTACATTTCACTAGGCATGGCACAATAATAAATGATAATCAATGATCATATAGTTTCTTGTGCATTTCATGGGATTGATTATGGTAAATGGCGATTTTAATTTTTAAAACTTCCTAATTCTTAAATTTTTTGCAACTGCTGTATAGTGAAGGTCTACAATGTAGACTTTCATTTTTAAACACAAAATGGATGAACACTGCTCATGCACAAATGTTCCAATTACAAACTCATAAAACCAAAAGAATGATCTGTCCCAATGTGTCTTCAACGTGACTCATTTCTCACTCAGGGTTCTTTTTCCATTCTCGGCTATCTGGTGACAATAACACGTCTCAATCACTCTCTAGCACATCAGCTACCTGAGCAGCGTGAGACTGAGCTACACCTCCCAGAGGTGATGCAAGCAATCTATCTGTATAAATAGTTTTTGACTAGGGGACCCACTGGGGAGCCCAGGTATCCACCTGCAGCTCTTGTAGCGAGCATCCAACTTCCCACTGGGTTTCCTTTTATTACACAGGATTCAGGAGGAACTTTGCAAGTTCGAGTACATTTCTTAGATGCACAAAAGAAACTATACAGTAACGTAAGACAAAAAATAATCAAATATTGTCAGCTATAACAGAATCAGATGGGAGGAATATCATGATCTTTATAAGTGCCTTTAGAGATGTTCAGGCTATTTTATCTTCTCTAAAATATTTCAGGTCTTCAAGAACGATGTTGACACATGTTAAATTCACTGTAACATTAGTTAGATTGAATTGGTTTTTCAGGGAGTGTCTGAACTCGTGCATCTGGAGAGCAATGAAATTACCACAGCATCACAGAAGTGAGCATCATAGTGATTTCCATTTTCTAAGTGTTTGTATCACGTGATACAATTATCATGCTCCACTTACCAAATGTCAATGTTCAAAGCGTCAAAGAGAGGATAGAGGAGATGCTAGCTCTTTCAGTTTTGAGCAAAATAAGACTTAGAAATACACATTGCAATCAAGAAAAAAAGACATATTAGCAAGTCAGAATATTTGCATATAGTTTCTCAAGCAAACCAAATCTATTATTTCTAAAGAAATTTTACAAAAATGTAAAGCAAAATATTCTTGTTCTATTGTTCAAAAAATAAGACCATTTACAGTACGTTTAAATTTAGTACAGTAAACATTTAGTACAATTAGTACAGAAATAAGCTCAATAATCTTACATTTGGTTTGTTGTCATCCTATATTATGAAAATGTATAACACTAGGGTATTTACTGCACGCTTGAATGGACGCCATTTTGTCTCAGAGCTGTTTCGAACTGTGAACTTTGTCTTGTTGAGGATTTAGCATTAGCATTATTCACCATCAGGACAGCTTTACAGGAAAGCCATTTTCTATGACCGTGCTACTGGACTGATTCATTGAAACCTAACTCATCCCATAATCTCATACTCCAGTACACCTATCCCGAATGGCAACTACGCTAATTCTCACCATCTGTTCTGCATTTCTCTACCCATCCCGAGGCATCGGGAGATTGTGCCAGCTTCAGTAGACAAAGGCCGACCCTGCGAGGTTCCTGAGGCATCCAGAGAAGGACCAGCTCCAGCTGGATTCAGCTTTATGATGGTTGGAGCTACACATACTGCTCCTGTGCTTCCAGTGATCCAGACCTCATCTGCCCTCTGCACCTACTGACTCGTCCCTATGCTGAACTGGTCTTCATGTCAATTTAAATAATTTCTGTCATATTGAATTTTCAGCTGCACAACACACAAGATGTTATATCATTTCTATCTGTTATCACCCAAATGAGGATGGGTTCCCTGTTGAGTCTGGTTCCTCTCAAGGTTTCTTCCTAATGCCATCTCAGGGAGTTTTTCCTTGCCACCGTCGCCGTCACCCCTGGCTTGCTCATCAGAGAAATTTCATTCATTCGTCTCATTATTATTAGCTGCACATTTTTCTCACACATACACACTTCCAATTATTTTCTTTTCTATAAAAGTTTTCTTTATTTTATATTTTCTATAAAAAAATATATATAAAATATATATATATTATTATTATTATTATTATTATTATTATTATTGTTTTTATTTATTTATTTTTTTGTTAAATTTCTTTCATTTTTGTGAAGCTGCTTTGAGACAATGGCCATTTTTAAAAGCGCTATATAAATAAAAGTTGAATTGAATTGAAAACCGGTGAGGCCGACTCATTTCTCGGTCACTCATAGTGTGACACAGTGTGACACTAAATACAAGTACTGTAAGTAGCAAGAGTTGAAATCAATTCTTGGTTGATTTTTTTATGTAGGCACCATCTGCATAGAAAACTATGGACATGTGTATTCAGGTGGAACTAAAATAATTAGACAACCGTGGAGTCCAGGGACAAAAATATTTAATTCAACCTTCTCTCAGGGGAAAAACGCTGCAGCCAATCTGGACAGAACATTTTATTAGAGAACCTGTTCAAATACCTGTAAAATAATGAAATACCCCTGGGCGCCATATAAATGTAATAAATGTTCGAAAAAAATTTAAGACATGGTTGACTTGGTACATATTTTTTAAGTGGCAAATATTTATATTGTATTCTGCTATACTCAGTATATAGCAGGTTTACTTCTGATAAATTATGCTGTGTTGACAGAATGATAAACACATCAGATCAATACACACAAGGTACTGTATATGCACGCATACAGTACAACAGTACACATTGTATGGGCTTATGGGCTTAAGGGCATCACGGTGAAATATTTACTACACTGAGTTTCTAACACTATCTGACAACCCCATTAACATCTCTATCTCCAAGGGCAAAAAGACAAGTAAAAGGGGATGAGAGAAATATATTGAGCGTACCTGTATACTGTAATGCTGGTGTTAGTGGTGTGGACAGGCTACGCTTGATCAATATGAGAGAGATCTTGACAAATTCAGGCAGACACCAAGGGATTGCATTAGTATGGAAGACGGTACCTTGACTCCTTCAATCTATAATTTACAGTCTGAGCAGGTAGACAGAGGCTCTGATACAGATTGCAGCTTCATTCTGCAACTCAACAAATAGCTATTTTTTCTTTCCTAACAAAACAAGTTCACATATTTTTAGGCCTTATTATCCATGGTATAAGCCTATGATATAATCACTATAGGTTTTAAACTTTTATAACAGTGAAGAACATGACAATGTGATTTCAGTTACAACATAAGCTAAGTTAAGTGAGCGGCAGTTTCCACCAGCTGGTCAATCATCCATCACAGCCAATTCCTTGTCTCTGTGCAAAGTGCATCTACAGAAAGCAGTGTTTCATGATAATGGGACTCGGCTTCCTCATAAACGCATTAGAAAAACCAACCAAGTTGATTGTGGCATTACTTTAAATTGCCCTTTTAGACGATTAGTTGGGTCTTTGATTTATCTGGACGGGGTTATGCCAGCGATCACGTATATATCCAGGGAAAATAAGTTTCTGTTGATTCGAAGTAGTGATGAGTCATTCATGAATGATTCGTTATTTTTGAACGAGTCTTTAACATGACTCAGTAGAACGAGTAGAGTGATTAGTTCATTTTCTACTGCAATGCATCACAAAACCTCCATAGGTTATGTACAGTATGTACAGGAAACAGAAATGAGTAGTTATCTTTGAGTCTTTTGCTCCGAATCGTTCGTTCTTTTGTCACATGACTCCCATAGATGCTATGCAATGCAGTAGATTCAAAAGAACGAATGACTCGGACTAGAACATATGTGAGGTGAGCTGCTCATTCTGTTTATCATAAGATGCCGATAATATTTTCATCACTGGAACTATACCCAAAATTTGTGTATGTAGACATGTTGGGTGTCTGTTTATTTAAAATTTAACATTTATTTTTATTTCGGAACCAAAGAACGAAATTAACTAAATGACTCAAAAACGAGATTTAAAGAACTGAGTCACTAAAATGATTCAAACTTCCCATCACTAATTGGGAGTGCTTTAAAATAAGAGTAAAATGAATGCTGGTGAGCTTAAGGAACAACCTGAAAGATGTACAGTACAGTACTGGAAGAAGAAAAGAAAAAAAAACACTCAGCTATTCCTGCCATTCCTTGAAGGTTTACAGAGAGAATAATATAAAATATTACAGTTATTTCATAGTAATAGATGGAGTTGAACTTCAGGTGCACTTCTGCACACACTGTCACACAAACATGTTGCAACAATCTGATGACCTCAGTCTGTCCTCCAAAGGATTGTGAAAACATGAGTTTTAATGAAAAACCTACAGTATAATGAGTAATTCTGCACCAAGTACACTCTTGAACCATCATTACTGAAGTCATTGACGGGCTTTTGGCAAGCTGAGAGACTAAGAGAGAGGGTGAGAGACTAATACCTACTCTGGAGAAATGTAGCTCCTTACAAAACATCAAATTGTGAAGTTGAGGTACAGTACTATAAAAACTATGGAATAGGCATTTAGTGCTTCTTTAAAAAAATTGTGTTGGAGAGAATTTAAAGAAAGAAAGAAAGTAACTTGTATTATTAATCTGCATTTTCCAAATGGCGCGAATAAGTTTCATATCATTTAGCGTTAATGGTGTTAGAAAATAAATTGAAATGCCATTCACCTTATATACATTGGCGCACACCAGGAAAACACCTGCAGGTTCATTATTGGAGTCAGCATGACTGAAAGCTTGCAAAAACGATTTTCCATTCTATGTGTACTGACAAATTAAAAGCGGATTTAAAAATTAACTCCAGGCCAAATGCTCTTTCATTTCAGTAGTTTTCCACCTGTTATTCTGCTCATTAAGACTAGGTTACAGCAAGTGAACCCAGCAAGCGCCTAACCTCCAATTCAATGTGAAATAGGACTGTAGATCTGATATAGGTCAGGTATAATCCTGGTGTCCACTCTTTATATGAAAAACCTATAATGAGTCATTCTGCACTCTTGAAACATCATTACTGAAGTAATTTATCATTTGATGGTTTATAACCATTTTGGAATCTAGTGATTTTTCTGTATGACATGAGCTGTTGGGCCCATGACTCGATGATTCAGAACTGTTTCGGGGCACAAAAAGGATCTACCCAATATTAGGCAGATGGTTTTAACTGACTGGTGTATGTGGAGATGAATGTGCACAATTATCTCCATGGGTTGACTAAAATGAGTCAGCATCTACAGATGACCACCATAGAACATGGTGTAATCACCTTGTTTTAGATAAGAATAGATGCGGGCAATGATAGCACCCATCTTTAGGGCTCTGGACTACCAATAAGAAGGCTTCAAACTCTGGTACCACCAAGATGCTACTGTTTATTTCTCACCAGCTCAGCTAAATTCTAAAATCACTTTGGATAAAAGAGGGAATACAAAAACAAGATCTATAGACCATAAAGTGTTAACGTTATTACCTGCTTATCTCTAAATATCTTTTGAGTTCCTAATCCTGATCTATCATACATCTATCCATCTTTCTATCCACCCATCCACCCACTCTCTGTAACTGGTTATACAAATCAGCTCAAAGCTGTTATTGTAAAAGCAACATTGCAGAAGGTAGGAAAAGTATTCATCCCATGAGCTTTTCAATATTTTGTGGATCTGAAAGGAGTTAATGGGATTATATGCCATGAATCTATACAAAATGCCACCAATATTCTCCCACTGCTGTAAAACATCTAAACTAGTGCTGATGCCACCAGATGACATCAGAAGTAACTGATCTCAGACGCTTCTTAAAGAACAACTTAAATAAACGAGATCATGAAGACCACAGTCTAAGATAATAAAAAAGTGTCAATCAGGTTAATGAGAAAAAAAAAATCAAATGGCAAAAATCCAAAATGCAGTCCATTTACAATGCTGTAATCTGTGCAAAAGTTCAAGGAAGGCGAATATTTATGCTAAGTAGTCCATATGGTCCAAAAGCAAGCACAATAATTATTATGCATGTCACATTTTTTGAGATCACTAAGGTCCAGTAAACAATTGCAGTACAATTAGGCACACATACAAGTCACAGGATGAGTAATAATAACTTCATGAATACTCTTATTAGCGATCATCCACCTACATTGTCTCCACACTTCTCCACCAGTTGCACACAATTTAGGAAAGGGTCTTGGCTGTTATGTCACACACACGCACAAAAAAAAGTCGATCCCAGGCACACTGCTGTCTCAGCCGTATCTCCTGCGTTATTCAAAGGGCAGGCAGAGACTAATAATAGATCCTGTCATCGAGGGGCTTTTGGCAAGCTGAGAGACTAAGAGAGAGGGTGAGAGACTGATACCTACTCTGGAGAAATGTAGCTCCTTACAAAACATCAAATTGTGAAATTGAGGTACTATAAAAACTATGGAATAGGCATTTAGTGCTTTTTAAAATTGTGTTAAAAAAAAAAAAAAAGTACTATGGTGAGAATTCCTGTAAAATAAATAAATAATGTAACCTGATCTGCATTTTCAAACTGCGCAAATAAGTTTCATATCATTTTGCGTTAATGGTGTTGGAAAATAAATTGAAATGCCATTCACCTTATGTACTGTACAGTACACTGGCGCACACCAGGAAAGCACCTGCAGATTCATTATTGGAGTCAGCATGACTGAAAGCTTGCAAAAACGATTTTCCATTCTATATGTGTACTGACAAATTAAAAGGGGATTTAAAAATTCATTTCAGGCCAAATGCTCTTTCATTTTCGTAGCTTTCCACCTGTTATTCTGCTCATTAAGACTGGGTTAGAGCAAGTTAAGCCTTAGTAGCATGCAACCCTGGAGACCAAACATTTGCTTCAGCCTCAGAGAGATTTAGAGGTTGTTTTATAGTGGTAATAACATGTTACAAGCGTGTATGTTTTACAATTAAAAAAAAAAAAAAGGTAAATCAATTATATTTGCAGGTTCAACTATAGCAAAATTTCACAAAATTCATAGTCACTAACATTAGGTATAACTTTCTTAAATGGTCAGCTTTCTCACCTTTTAATTAAAATATTCATTTATCTTTAGTACCCCCTACATGCCTTTGTGAGGCAGATGGAAAACCAGTGACCTTTAGGAAACAACATCCCACACAGACAGTAACCTAAGCTTAGAATGGACACTGGAGGTGTGAGGTAGTAACGCAAATATACTGTGCCACTGTGCCGCTGCCAACCATTTCAATATAGCATACAAACATTACTCTTTGGATAAGAGTTGCATGGTAAAGAGATGACAAAACCAGTATAAATACATCTTTTTCTAAATACTAAAAATTAGAAGAAAACAAGTTTTTAAAATAACTAAGACATGAGATACTTTCTGCTTCTGAACTAACAATTTAGCCCATGTCAAATATTGGAAATAATACATAATAGAGCACAAGCAGTAGGTCAAGATGATCCATTCTTTGGACTTTGTCTCTCTAATTAGGTACAGGCCAGCTTACTGGGTTAAAATAAGCCCACCATCAGCAGACTGGCTGTCCTAATTCCACCTAATTCTTTTTCTGCTCTCATGTCAGCAACGTTCATTTATTCAAATTTTTTGTAGCTGGAGTGCTCTAGCATTCATCACTGAAGCTGCATTTGCTCATAGCTTTGATCCAGAAGGTTTGCTTCAAAAGGTGGTATGCATCAAAGCCAACACCAGAGCTGTGATAGTGTTTATTTAGTGCTCTATTCATGCATAAATATGTACTTTCAACTTTCAATAACCTGATGATAGTGCTTGTGCTCTGATAATAGGATTAATTACTGCAACTCAAAAAACTGAGCTTCTGTTTTCAAAATGCCGATTGGTCAGACAATGGAAAATTACAAGACCAATGAGTGGTGACACCGAAGGATTTAATCTTGCCAGGATATGGCAGTCAGTGGCAGAAGGCCTGCTGAACTCCCGTCACATGAGAAGTCCAGTGCTGGGGCAGTTGAAGCAGAGAAGGTGTTGATGGCGGCTGGAGACCAGTCCAAGAGACAAAGTGTTGGGTTACATGCATCGCCAGACTTGTAAACGTAGAACATAAACGCTGCTCCACATAGATAGGGCAATCTCAGATGAGACGGTCAGCTTTTGTTTCAATTAAGCTTAATAGAGTAGACTGTGCAAAAACAGAATTTACCAAATGGATCTTATATCCACTGAGAAGCTACTGCAAAGCTTGAGTGCATCTTGAAAAATGTTAATATTGTGAAAAGTAGGTTTTCTTTCTTGATTTAATTTAACAAGTGAATTTATATATTCTAGATTCATTACATGTAAAGATAAATATTTAATTTGTATTTAAATTACGATTATTATGGCTTACAGCTCCTGAAAATCAAAAATCCAGTGTCTCAAAATATTTGAATATTTAATTTTAGTAAATAACTATTCATGCTGTATAAATACAGTCTCTCACTATATTTAGGTACATGCATGGGGTAGACTGCTGACTTGGTAAACCACAGAAGGTGTTGTATTAAAGCATATTCATGGAAATTTGATTGAAAGGAAAATGTGGTAGGAAAAGGTACACAGGCAACAGGGATTAAGAGAATTGTCAAATCAAAGCAGATTCAAGACCTTGGGAAAGCTTCAGTGATCCAAATCCTCTTTTCCAAATGAAATGCAAAATTAACTTTAATTTGAAATCAAGTCTAGAAGAAGAGTGGAGAGGCACAGAATCCAAGTTACTAGAAGCCAAGCGTGAAGTGATGATTTTGAGTACCATCTGCTGGTGTTGGTCTACTGTATTTCATCATGTCCAAAATCAAAATCTACCAGGATATTTTAGAGGAGTTTTTGCTTCTGTCTGGTGACAGGATATATAGAGATGATGATTTCCTTTTCCAGCAGAGCTTGGAACCTGTCCACAGTGCCAAAACTACCACTAAGATGGTTGCTGACCATGATATTACTTGCCTTGATTGATCTGACAACTCACCTGACCTGAACCTCATAGAAAATCTTTAGCGTATTGTCAAGAGGTGGATTAAAAACAAACAAACAAACAAACAAACAAACAAAAAAAAAAACAGCTGACCGGACAATATAAAGGAGCTAAATGCTGATATCAAAGCAACCTGGTTTTCAATAATATAATGCTTCAGCAGTCTCACAGGCTGCCAGATGCCATAATTTATGCTAAAAGTGCCCCACACAGTACTGTATGCTATATACTGTATACAGGAGCTGTATGCCACAAGCGTCAAAATTAAAGTAAACAAAAATATATATATTTTACTTTACTTTATATTTTATATCTGGAATATATATGAGAATTTTGATTTTTAAATTAAATTTCACAATATTATTTTTTTTAGATGCAGTGCACATACTGGTATATAGACAGACACACCATTCAGCCATACCATTAAAACACAATGTGCTGTGTCCTGTGGTGTCTGGCACCAAGGTATTAGCAGCGGATCCTTTGGGTGCTCTGGGTTGCAGGGTGGGGCCTCCACGGATCAGACATTTTTGTCTAGTACATTCCATGAATGCTCAGTCACACTTATGCGGAAATTAGAGGTTTGATAACGTTGAACTTTTTACCTGCTAAGTCCCATAGGAGACAGGCTGTGATGCACCAAGTATTTTGATGCCTTTCTTTTGTGGCCAGCATAAACTTTTTTCAGCAATTTATGCTGCATTGGATTCTCTGTCGGATCGGACTGTATAGGCTGGCTCTTGGTCCCTACAGGCATAGATGAGACCTTGGCTGCCCGTGATCCTGTCACAAGTTTACTGGTATACAATTATAATCAGTGTTATGCAACTCACTTGGTAGTCCCCCCTACACACACACACACAATGTGTGTGCATGTACTGTATAAAGCCTACTGTATGTAAGTTTATGAGCTATATAAACTTCATAAAAAAATTTCAGCTCTTGGTTAGGAAGTATTGTCACAGTAGAAAGTACACTTGGGAAACAGAGTGTCACTTTTTAGTCTTGCTAGTGGAAACAATAATGAACCAGCAGGCCAAACAAAACTATGAACAGGTGCGAAAACATTCCTGTTCCATCACACTGAGGTGGTTTCATCAGCTATAACTCTTCCTGACAGCGCTGAATTCCAGCTGCAGCTGTGAAACAAGATGCTGACACTGCAAGCAACCTTAAAAATCACATGCAAACTCTAGCACTGCCAGCAAAACCATGCTGCATGCAAACCAGGATTAAATATGTTGCCAGGAATTTAGCTCTAGGTGTGCATTAGCTTTAAAATAATGTCTCTAAGCAATCCCTCCGATTAGTCTTTTCAGCATGCTCGCCAACCTCCAGGTACACGCTCTTGCTGCTTTAAACAACAACTCTAACCCAACTTCACCTAGAGCATGTGACACTTACTGGAAAATTCCAGTGTGCGTGAGGGTGAGAAAGCTCTGTGGCAGAGCTGCACCCTTCTTATATAAACTCCCACTGGTCTGATAAAGCTCTACCGTATCAGTTTGAGTTTTTTTCCCCCCATCCTCTTTACCTTTGCTCATGCCAAAGCTGGGTATTCTGGAGACCTTATACATACATACACACACACACACCTACACACACACCTACACACACACCTATACACACACCTATACACACACCTATACACACACCTATACACACACCTATACACACACCTATACACACACCTACACACAAGTTTTGCACAGGAAGGGAAAAAGGCTCTCCCGGTACTCCTTCTGTACACAAAGCCTCCTTTATGAATTGAGGCTGTGTGTATGTATTGCACAGACTGTTATCCATTTCTATTTCTGCCAAACAAAACTCAGAGTACTTGGTTTGTAGAAAATGAGGCCAAAACAGGCGTTACAATTGACAAGGTGCAAAAAACTTCCACATAATTTGACGCATATTGACTTCAACCTCTTTGTGAAGTGAGAGAGACCCAGGGAGAGAAAGCTAAAGCTACATGTACCATTAATTATACCTGTAAACACACAATAATAATAATAATTATTAATAATTATTAAAATGCATTGTATAGCTTTATTTGCAGGCAAGATGTTTAACAATCAAACCAAAGTTTTCCAGGTGGCCCAGGTATCAAGCTCCCTTGATTTGACTGGGTTTAATCCAAAAAACAAAACAGTAAGTCCAAGCTGATATTATTTATAGATCTACTAGTATTTAAAGAGTTTCATCAATAGAGCATTAAGAAAAATACAACTTTGGAGCTTAACAAAATAGATAAAAAATTACTTTACCACTAGTAACGTAATTAGTGATTCCAGTCAGGTTAGCTGCTAACTTGCTAGCTCGTATTCAATGAAGAAGCTAGTAACAGCTAGCCTATTAAAGCTTAACAAAACAAACAACAACAACAAAAAGCATATAAATAATAAAACCTGTAGCACAATATAATTCATTGAATCATTTCAGAAATGGCTTCTTAAAAATATTGTGGCGTGGGCGGGGCGGCGACTGACGACCGTCATGCTTTGCGGGGGTTTTCTGTGTGTCTACCATGAGAGAGAGGGGTGTTTGGGTTAGTGGCTTCGGCCAAGTTGGGTGCGTGTACTGTATGTGTGTGTGCTTGACCTGTGTATGTGTGCTTGTGCTGAGAGTAATAAACTACTCCCCAGCCATTTGCATTGGGGAGCAAGTAAGCTCACTCGTCCTCCAAGATCCCTGCAAGCGTCGAAAAACGCTACAATATTTAATTTCATCAAAAGTAATGAATAATGTAGACACATTTCTACATTTCTAATATACAAACCGGATTCCAAAAAAGTTGGGACACTAAACAAATTGTGAATAAAAACTGAATGCAATGATGTGGAGATGGCAAATGTCAATATTTTATTCAGAATAGAACATAAATCACGGAACAAAAGTTTAAACTGAGAAAATGTATCATTTTAAGGGAAAAATATGGTGAATCAAAATGTCATGGTGTCAACAAATCCCAAAAAAGTTGGGACAAGGCCATTTTCACCACTGTGTGGCATCTCCCCTTCTTCTTACAACACTCAACAGACGTCTGGGGACCGAGGACACCACTTTCTCAAGTTTAGAAATAGGAATGCTCTCCCATTCTTGTCTAATACAGGCCTCTAACTGTTCAATCGTCTTGGGCCTTCTTTGTCGCACCTTCCTTTTTATGATGCGCCAAATGTTCTCTATAGGGGAAAGATCTGGACTGCAGACTGGCCATTTCAGTACCCGGATCCTTCTCCTACGCAGCCATGATGTTGTGATTGATGCAGAATGTGGTCTGGCATTATCTTGTTGAAAAATGCAGGGTCTTCCCTGAAAGAGATGACTAGATGTTGTTCTAGAACCTGAATATATTTTTCTGCATTGATGGTGCCTTTCCAGACATGCAAGCTGCCTATGCCACACGCACTCATGCAACCCCATACCATCAGAGATGCAGGCTTCTGAACTGAGCGTTGATAACAACTTGGGTTGTCCTTGTCCTCTTTGGTCCGGATGACATGGCGTCCCACATTTCCAACAAGAACTTCGAATCGTGACTCGTCTGACCACAGAACAGTCTTCCATTTTGCCACACTCCATTTTAAATGATCCCTGGCCCAATGAAAACGCCTGTGCTTGTGGATCTTGCTTAGAAATGGCTTCTTCTTTGCACTGTAGAGTTTCAGCTGGCAACGGCGGATGGCACGGTGGATTGTGTTCACTGACAATGGTTTCTGGAAGTATTCCTGAGCCCATTCTGTGATTTCCTTTACAGTAGCATTCCTGTTTGTGGTGCAGTGTCGTTTAAGGGCCCGGAGATCACGGGCATCCAGTATGGTTTTACGCCCTTGACCCTTACGCACAGAGATTGTTCCAGATTCTCTGAATCTTCGGATGATATTATGCACAGTTGATGATGATAACTGCAAAGTCTTTGCAATTTTTCGCTGGGTAACACCTTTCTGATATTGCTCCACTATCTTTCTGCACAACATTGTGGGAATTGGTGATCCTCTACCCATCTTGGCTTCTGAGAGACACTGCCACTCTGAGAAGCTCTTTTTATACCCAATCATGTTGCCAATTAACCTAATTACTGTTAATTGGTCTTCCAGCTCTTCGTTATGCTCAAATTTACTTTTTCCAGCCTCTTATTGCTACTTGTCCCAACTTTTTTGGGATTTGTTGACTCGGTGAAATTTGGAATCAACATATTTTTCTTTTAAAATTATACATTTTCTCGGATTAAACTTTTGATCTGTCATCTATGTTCTATTCTGAATAAAATATTGACATTTGCCATCTCCACATCATTGCATTCAGTTTTTATTCACAATTTGTTTAGTGTCCCAACTTTTTTGGAATCCGGTTTGTAGAAAGATTTCACTGCAGGGTGTGAAAGAAATTATAGGGGAGGCCATGATTCCCATGTAGTCTTAAGGCAATCACCTGTTTACTGTACACATATAAATATATAAATGTTTGTTAAATAAATATATGTACTGAGGGGTGTTACATTTTGTTTACAGTTATAGGTTTCAATGCACACAATTTTCTCACTCTTAAACTTGTGATAATATCTTGCTCTGAACAGCTCATGGTGTTTATGGGCATTTATGCTAATGCTCAGTGCTAATTTACCCTGCCTTGTGGCCCGAGTTCCCTGGGAGAAGCCTATCCCAGGCCTGTAATAACAGCATTAAATCTACATAAGCAACGGACATAAACCTATATGAACACAAATAAAGACTTATTTTAACATGCATCAGCAGTCATAATCCTTGGTCAATGTGTCAATTATGATGCTGCATTGAGATCAAGTGATATACAGTTGTGCTGGGCTGACAAAGAGCTTCTGTCAATGTTTATGTAGGCTTATATTCTTTCAGGAAAAGCTTTTTTGTTATGCAGCCTTTTGTATGTCCTATAAGCAAGTAAAGTGTTAACATTTTCACTGGGAACCTGTGCATGAAAGTACAAAAACATGCAGTAAATTTGCAGCCGGAAAAAAAAAAAAAAAAGATTCTTGTGGCCAGCTAAGTGTGTAATAAACATCAGGTAGTCCGTACACAACAACTTATACTAAATGCGTGTTCCAAAATGAAAATGTTTAATTAAACCTTACTTGCATTATTTATGAGACCAGTTCCATAAAAGAGAAATAACTGTGAGGCGAGATGAGTAAGCGATTGGGGGAGCCCATAACAGTTAACCGCAGAAAGCATCTGGTCAGACCTGGCAATGTGAATGCAAGTCATCCATATTTCATTTTTTAATCAACTTTGAATGTCACACAAAGCCTGCATGTGATGAACGGCACGGCTGACAGATGCTCATGAATGTCCTATCAGAATATATGGAAAATCCTCTAGACTAAACTAAAATGTGTTATTTTCTGCTTCAAATGTTGATGTCAATATAAAAGGACAATTTGTCCTTTGCCCAACAATAAATCCACAAAATAATAAACTTAACAAACAACTCAGCATCAAGCTAGTGATGACATCTAGCTGGTCAAGAGCAGGCTGACAGATGGAAGCCACCCAAATCTTTGCAAAGTAAACAACTGCCTGAGAACGACAAGCTCTGTGACGGGAACTAGCCACAGATCCTTTGCACCAGTGTTAGTCTTGGACGTTTCACCAGAACAGTGAGAACATAGGACCAAGAAGGTTGACATTTAATCTGACTTTTAAACAATGCATACAACTCTCTTTGAACACAAAACCCTCGACACGTTACATAAACACAACAAGAAGAAGAAGAAAAAAACTCACTCAGTGAAAAGAAAGCAAAGAAAACGATAAGGCATTTTAGACTTGATAAGACAGTAATCTGAGAACACTTTCTTGAGCAGGTTTGTTTCAATCCTTGTAATAAAACCACAGGAAAACAATGACCTCATGCTGACAGGGAATAGGGGTGGGGAGATAAACTCCAACAAGCGTTCCTTTCCCATCGAAACACCTCAGTGAGCTCCCACACACCTCATACGGCATCAGAATACAGTACAATACAAGTCATCTGAGGGGGTGCTAAAAAAGCAGCTCAAAGCTCAATCGCTAACATACAGACCATACTACTAAGAAAAACTTTGCCACTCTTTTTTTTATAAGAGGCACAGGTGCAGGAAGAAAGTCTCAAGTGACAGCAGGTCACAGATACATTTGAGATCCTTTAAACCATTGTGTAAATCAGTGTGGTAAATTAACGTTGACATGTCTGCTGTCTGAAACATACTTATTAGGTTTTGTACTGGAGCAATGAAGCTCATACATATAACCCAATAATGGATTTTTTTTGGAATAGAACATTTGGAATTGAACATTTCCCCTTATTTCTTGAAAGGTTCAAACGAACTTTTCAAACTAGTCTACTTCATTTCCAGCTTTGGGAGAGAGAGTAAAGAGATATGGTACAAATCGCTCATATTCATGACATTGTGAAGTTTTGTTGATATTTACAGATTGCAGTAAAGTGTCCTTAACACCTCATTAGAAACTGAAGAAGTGAAATTGATCTGAGGAATAAATTTCCAGAGAAAGCTTTTCAGCTACAGTATCCTCTATCCTCCTGTGATTCCATTTAAAAGGGAAAGAAATATACAGCTTTCAAGCAGAACACAGGTCAATACCATTGCACTGGCTCTTCATTACAGAATTCAGTTTGAGGCTTTTTTTTTTTTTTTGACTGCTGTTAAAGCTCTAAAAATCCAAGAACTTTGACGTTAAAACATACAATGTTAAACCAGCTGACTTTACAGGTTGGATAGCAAATAGTAAATTAGTATTATATTATCAAATCAGATGTTACATAGACTTTACAGGTTTGCAAAACAACACAAATAAAACTAATGATCAGAATCATATAAATCAGTAATCTATAACAGTTAGTTCTGATTGAGTAAACTGATTTTACTAGAACCATTCAATAAGTGGTAAAAATAAAGGGTAACGTTACTGGGACGTTTAACTATATCCATCATTCCACGCCACAGGTGTTCGAATAGTCAATTATTAAAAACTTTCAGTTGAAGAATGGGTGAAAGTAAGTCGGTACGGTCCTCAATCCTGAGTAGAGAGCGACTGCGTGCCAAAGCCCACGTTCAAAACCAATCACAAAAGCACTTTCAGCAAGAAAACACATCAGTCATCTTTAGTTATTTAGTAGCTGCTTCGATAAGGCTACGTTTACACTGCCAGGTAAATGTGACGCAATTCCGATTTTTTGCTCATATGTGACACATATCGGATATGTTCTATGTCCGTGTAAACAGGAAAAAAACGCATGCATTCCGATATTTCGAGATCGGTTTCAGGCCTCCTTCATATGTGGAAATAAATCGGATATAAATCAGATATGTGCTAATGTGATTGATTGTCGTGTAAACAGGCAGATCGGATTTCCTGAGGCATTGTGTTCTGTACGTCATTAAAACTGCGACTTCTTCGCGGTTTAATGACGTAATGTTATTCTCCGGTGGGAGCGCGTGTTGAATTACAACATCGCAGGTGACATGGAAAAGGAAAAGAACAATTATGCCGTTTTTTTTCTCCTCCTCCGTTTTAAAACAATGTTGAAGTTTCGCGAACTTTGCCTATCTCGCAGAGCGTTATGCATATTTCACCTTCTTCTATCTTGGCTACTGTGCAAGAACCTCCCTTTACGTATGCGCGATGTTTCAGATGGCATGGCAAGTTTAAACACGTGAATTGGATAGGAGTCATAGTGGAAATAACGTGTAAACAGACGGTTAAAAAAAATCAGATATAGGCAACAAATCGGAATTAAGCATCGAGACCTGGCAGTGTAAACGTAGCCTAAGTCGTTCTGAATTCCATGTGTGTATATATATATATATATATATATATATATATATATATATATATATATATATATTATATACACATACACACTTCACACACATTCTGTATATGATTATATGACCAAGTTTTTTCTGTGTGTGTGTGTGTGTGTGTGTGTGTGTGTGTGTGTGTGTGTGTGTGTGTGCGCTCATTCACTTACACCAACACACTCGCACACACAGCGCCTGCGTGCACAAACGGAAACATCTGTCCGGATTTATTTTTATGTTTTTTTTAAAGGTGCAGGTTCATTTGCTTTATATTTTGTGTTAATTATCTTTATGTATTTATTTTTTTGGGCTGTAGAACGAATAATTTGGATTTCCATTATTTCCTATTTGAAAATTAAATTTGGTTTACGAGTGTTTTGGAATACGAGCCTGCTTCCTGAACGAATTATGCTCGTAATCTGAGGTTCCACTGTGTATACACACACACACACACACACACACACACACACACACACACACACACACACACACACAAAACGTATTGTTTCCTATACAGCTAAGGTGAGCTACAAATATAACAAGCTTCTACCACAAGGCTGAAGCCCAAATGCCTCCTTAGTGTGTGGGACAAGTGGACTGTACTCTGTACATAACACTCTAGCTTTCTATTTAATCCTAATAGGGATTCAACCATGGAATATATATATGCGATTTACCAGACTGTCCACCACCTTCCTGGTTTATTCTCTTCATGGTTTATTTTTGGCTACATAGTACCAGTAAGAACTTAAAACTACTTTTACACCTGCTAATTATAATTAACAGGGCACGCAGGCTGCTCCCTTGTGCCATATCACCATATCCCAAGTTTGGTTGTGGACAGTAATGCCATATTGAAAAGAAGGACTTTAAAAAGTGTTTTTCAAGGAAGCATTAATTAATTTTAATGTAATGAGTGTGAATTATTAAAAGTGTGAATTAAATTGTGTATTAAAATGTGCATTAAAATAACAACAGTATAAAATGCTTATTATTACATTTTTTTATTATTATTTGTTCTTCTCATTATTATTACACAAGGTTTCTCAGTTCCATTTTCAGTTTTTCATTTCCACAGAATTCTTTTTTATTCTGGGAGAATAGTACATGCTTTTCATGCTATTTATGCTGTGAAATATTTCTGTATGCTAAAATGTGGATGACAGTGTTGCACATTTATGATATTGTAACTATACACACACTTGCAAATATTTCATGTCATCTCAATACTGGGAAATCCAGTGACAAAATAAACTGCACCTTTGGACAAATAACTAATACGGGGAGTCAATAAACTGGCTTGTGCTGAGCTACTCAGTAATAGACAATAACCAAAAAGTTTGACAAATTAATTATTCACTTTTAGATAAAGTAGCATTTTCCCTTTTAGAGCCTTTGCTATAAATCAATTTGTTCATTAGATTGTTAACCCCAGGACAAAACATTAATAAAGAAGTACAGTAGAAGAAGAGTTCAGGCATCTGGGGTTTTGGTTCCCTTTATATCATCCCTCTCAGCAGTCATGTGTATGGCTCAGCTGAGTCAGCTAGCATTGAGCAATCAATTGCAACAAGAGAAATATGGGAACTAATGTGTTATCAGAATACACCTCTTGGGAATCACTTTCACATTAGAAAATTAGAAAACCTCATTTAAAAGCAATCATGTGCTTTTACTATCTAGGGCCAGTATTTGCATGTGCAGTGAGTTCACAACCACAACTATTTCCCAGCGGCAAAATCAGGGATTGGATGACTCACCAAAAGGCCTTGAAAGCTTCATAAATCTCCTGTGCTTGCATGCAGCAGCTCTGTTACAGACGTGGATCTGCACTGTCGTCAGCCCCGCGCCAGCTAAGCAGCAGTTTTGGCACCTGGGAAGGTCAAACAAAATAACAGCAGTCAACGTGCAGCTCTGGAAAGCATAGCCAATACACAAGACCACAGGTATTCAAGGAACTCGGGAGCAAAACAGCACATGACAATGCAGACTCTCCTTTCTGCTTTACATCACAGTCTTCTATACAGGACTTATTTGCATCAAATTTCAATGCCTGAAGGAAACCAGTGAATGATGAACTCAGCATATTTTTAACACATGACTCCATGGTGAGAACTCTTTATCAGCACCGCTCACTTCTGCTTTAATGCAATCATCACCACTGAGCGTGCTTTCTGGTTTATTGTCAGCACATGGAACAAACAATACCAATGCAAAAATCCCACCACCCAAAAAAAAAAAAAAAAAAAAAAAAAAAAAGTGATCATCAGAATCAGATTTGTTCACCAGGTACTGTATGTGGGTGCAGTGTGCTTTCACCGCTCACATGAGAAGGAACAGAACTCAATTGAAATGAGATTCATGAAAATATATGGACATAGTGGCAAGAAATGCGCTTACACAGTATGTTTGTAAAATATAAATAATATATGTCTATGTATATATTATATACACATACACACTTCACACACATTCTGTATATGATTATATGACCAAGTTTGTCCTGATTGGTTTCCATAATAGCATTGCAGTTACTCGGCTGTGTGTAAGATAATGGTTTAACATGGATAATAAGATGACTGTGGAAGCATCACCAGGTGTACTGAACGGCCAGTTTCATTATAAAAAGCTTCTAGAGATAGATGTTTGGATAAAATCAAAGTTGTGTGTTTAAGCTACCTTCAAGGGGAACTATTTCTATAAGAATACACTAGCCATAAGCTGTGGGAGTTGTGGCTCAGGCAGCTAAGGCTCTAGGCTATTGATTTTCAGATCCAGGTTTGAGCCCTGCCATCGGTGGGTTGCCACACCCCCATTTGAGAGACTTCAATTTAACATTTATTTAATGTTAATGTTTGAGGTATTATAAGATTGCTTTCTTATCTTTAAGTATGTCACGCATTCATAATACAAGTAAAACTGGGTATATATATTTATATGGGAATGCCTTTAGTCCAACTAGGGACCAGTGGAGGCAAATGGTTGAGGTACAGTAGGACCTCCACTCAACATTCAGAATATATTCACACACACATTCACACAATATGTGCAATTTGGGAATGCCAATTAGCCTAACCTGTATGTCTTTGGACTGTGGGAGGAAACTGAAGTACCTGGAGGAAACCCACTAAGCATGAAAACTTGGTGGGAATAGAACTCTGGACCTGGAGGTGCAAGGTGACAGTGGTAACTACTAAGCCACTGTGCTGCCTACATATGAATATCTTACAATGGTAACACAAGGTGAAATCTAGTAAAGCACATTAAAACTATCCATGATAACTAAATAATATAATGTAATATAATAAGGCAACGTAATTAAATTGAAACAGTGAGCTGTACCATCTAGACAAAACATTTCAGGTAGTACAGAATGTCCCTCCATACTGATGCATACATGCCAGAGTGAGCTTTTTTTTATTAATTGGAATATCCTTATATATATATATATATATATATATATATATATATATATATATACACATATACGCACACACACACTGTATATATATAGATAGATAGATAGATAGATAGATAGATAGATATAGATATACATGATTTTTTATAGATATATGATATATAGATTTATAGATATAAGATATATTTACTTGTTTAGTATATATTTATAGTGTGGCATCTTGTAAAAAAAACAAAAAAAAACAATAACAAACAAAATAAACCCCAACAACGTATAGTTAAAATACGCTGAAACTTTGAAGTCAGGATTTATTTGACATCTGGCAACTCTGTCTATGTTCGTTATTTAGTAGCAAATCAATTAATTCTCGTAATACATTTAAAGATATTTGAACACAATTACATAATTGTTGTAAATGGAGCGTGCGTACGTGCGTGTTTATGTGTGCGTGTGTGCGCGCGCGCGTCTGTGTGTGTGTGTGATGCGGTCCCATCGGAAAACTACTGCATAAATGACCTGCATGTATGACAGGCACTGCATCTTGCAAAAAGATGAGCAACCGGGGTAAAAGTACTTGATTATCAAATGATCATAAAAACACAAAGTATCCAAGACATCAATCATCTGATGAGTTGCAACATTTGCGCGTTACTGCTACTGTATGTAACATAACCCTGATGTGGCAGGTCTCTCTATCTGGATGTCTCGAGGATCATCTCTCTCAGTACATCTCCAATTTCACTCAATTAATCATACGTTGTTACTATGCGATCAGAAACACGACTACAATTAATAAAAGCAAGATGACAACCCAGCAGAATTATTGCCGCTACTACTGCGTCGAGTCAGGCGAAGGACAGGAGCGCGACCCGAGATGCTGCTCCCTATAATAACCCCCCAGCCACACACTCTCTCTCTATCGCTACAAATGAAATACTCACCCAGTAGCCCGTGTGTTTCTGCACAATCGCCTGTAGTGTGTCTTTCCTACAGTACGCGTCTTTACAGCAGTCTCTGGATGTGCGGTATTTTTTTTTCCCTGTGTCTGTGTGTTTTGGTGCACTGGCCGGATCCGCTGAGACGTCTTGCAGTTAAAGCCACTTTAAATACGCCTTTAAAGGGAATATCAGTCGGAAATAAACGTACCGCTTCCGCTGACGCACCAAGCAGATTTGCATAAGGGGCGGGGTTATTACTTAAGGGTATGGCCCATAAAAGCAGACTCAAATGCCAGTATGGGACTGCTCCAGTACACAATACAGTAGATTTCTGACAATTACAATAGTTTAGTAACATTATTAACTTACCAAATGTTTACCATAAAAAATAAATAAATAATTTAAAAAAATTATGGAAATTAAAATGTTTGCAATCATATTAGTATTAACACTAATGGCTGACAATGATATTGAAGAAAGTGAAGAAGATGATGATGACAGTGATGATGTTTTATGATTATGTTTTATGCCATGTTCTGACATCAGTGGAAAGATGTAAAAAGATGTAAACTACTCATAACTTAAATAAATATACTACTCTGTACAAACAAATATTATTTAAGAAAAATATTTTTAATTATTAAGAATAATATACAAATAAATAATAAAAAAATTATGGAAATTAAAATGTTTACAATCATATTAGTATTAACACTAATGGCTGACAATGATATTGAAGAAAGTGAAGAAGATGATGATGACAGTGATGATGTTTTATGATTATGTTTTATGCCATGTTCTGACATCAGTGGAAAGATGTAAAAAGATGTAAACTACTCATAACTTAAATAAATATACTACTCTGTACAAACAAATATTATTTAAGAAAAATATTTTTAATTATCAAGAATAATATACAAATAAAATATAGAATAAATATAGAAAAAATCACACTAAAGAAAATGTAATTATTTATTTCACTGCAGAACAAAAACACAAACTGAAACTAAAATCTGACATTTCTGGCCTTTCTAGATGCAAAGTCATCAATAATGGCATCATATGAGATATGCTCCCCTATTGAATGATTAATGCTTATGACAGCAAGGCCAGTGAGCCGTCCTGAGACATGGTTGACTTGATTAACTTTAGTTTGGAAAAGCTCCTCTCTGCTTGAGCTACAGTCACTGACAGAGTAAGTGCAACGCTGAGAGCAGTCCAAAAGTTGGGGTCTCAGATAGATCCTATTATGCATAAAAGTGATAAGCTCAAGGAGGCTCATGGTATTTAATAGAAACCATTAGAACTTCTGTAATGGTTTGTATATTAGGCTTTTATTGTGTGTTTTTTTTTTAGCAAGGTAAGCATAGCAAGCATCATAAGTAAGAAGTCTAATAAACCTAAGAGTTAACGTTATACCACTATAATTAACATAATGACATGAATACCTTAATCATACAGAGAGAACATTGTTGCATACCTTTATCTTTTGCCCATTTCTCCCCATCTTCTTTTCCTTTTTTTCTAAATTGGGCACCTGACAGCTTTGGCCTTTTTCTCATCATCGCTATGTTTACTTTGTAATCGACGATTCGACAATCAGCAGATTTCCCATCCCCCAAGCTGTCACTCACGACCACAAGTCAAGACTAAACCAATTGACCTCCACATCATAATCGTTTTTTATTACCTATTTTTATTAGCCATTATACACAATTAAAGAAATTACAAAAGTGCAAATTATTGGTCTGTGTTTATAATATTTTGAATGAAATGTAGGTTATTTGTAAGAAAGTCAGGTGTCACTGACATAATTTACGCCCCCCCCTCCTTGTCCACTTCATTTGGGAGAGGTGAACTGTACTCTGCGCCCCTCCCGACTCAATTAAGTCTCGAGTTGTTCGTTCTTTTAACAGGTGACTCCCATAGACGCTATGCAGTTCAGTACACAAAAAACAGTATTGAACGATTGTGCTAGTGAGTCTTCGAGTCCCGAGTTGTTCGTTCTATTGACACGTGACTCCCATAGACGTTATGCGTGCAATAGATTCAAAATAACGAACGACTCAGATTGGAAGGTATAATAGGTGAGCAGCTCATTCTGTTTATTATAATATGTTCTTAGTTACATTGTAATATTTTCATAACTGGAACTATAGCAAAATGTGTGTATGTAGACATATTGGGGATATTTTTTTTATTGAAAACACAACATTTTAATTTGTTTCTGATCAAAAGAACGAAATGACTCAAAAAAAGATTCGTTCATTTTGATGAACGAGATTCAAAGAACCGAGTCACAAAAATGATTCGAACTTCCCATCACTATTCTGTGCGTCTGCTTCAGCAGCAGGGGCGGCACAGGTATCATAGATACCTGTATAGATATAGTCCAGTTGGTTGTACATGTGTAACCCACTTAATGAAAAAGCTATTGAAAATTAATACTTTTTTAATAAAAAATTAATAAAAAAATTATCAAACTGAATATTGCAAAGAGAATGGTTGTAGTTATTAGCTATGATAGAGTGGATTATAGTACAGTCATAAAAACAGCCCGACTCTCAGTAAACAACTTATCTGTTTTATTGGCACAAGAATTGTCTGTGTAATAATTTATTTTATAATGTACATTAAAATAATTATTAATGCATTCAACAAACAAATAAATATACAAATAATCCATACTGTAGCCCAGTGGTTCTCAAACTTTTTCTGTCATTCCCCACTTAAGGGGGTGAGCGAATTTTCAAGCCCCACTTGTCAACAAAATAATAATGAAATCGGCCAAGTTTACTGTTTATTGAAATATCAATTTCTAAACCAATAAGATCAAACACCACCAAGTTAAAAAAAAGATAAAATACACGTGCAATTGTTACAAGGCTTACGTTATCACATATCTTTGCATAATTGACCCCATGTTTATTAGCTGCTCAGCAATCGTTTGTAGCTTTTTTTGCACTGGCCAATTCTGTATGCAACTTTGAATGAAGCCATTTGTGCTTTGCTGTCCACTGATTCAGATTTTACCATGCGATTATCCTGCTGTCTGTATTCTGCCAGCTTTCTTTCAAAGACGTCCAGTGGTTTATTAACGTGACTGGAGTGTGTTTGTCTCTAAATGTCTTCCTAATTTGTTGGGTCTCATGCGGTCTGCTGCGAGCTGTTTAAGACACAAAACACACACGGGTCTCTCTTCTGCCCCCACCATCACCACCATGAATCCAAGCTGAAGATAGGCTTCATTAGGGGTGGGCGATATAACCAAAATCTTCTAACACGGTAGAAGCTATTTTCTACCTCGATAACGATATATATCACAATATAGCAATTTGTATGTGAAAATGCATAAATAAAAATGAAAACACAAAGAAACTGTTTTACATAATGTAATTTTATTTAAACTGTGAATTGCTGAGGTTTGCAGCATTTTTTTTTTTTTTTACTTTGGCCATATTCGTTTGGATGCTTGTATTTCAGATGATAGAAAAGGTTTGACGTGTTTCCACCACTTGTTAAAACAGTGCACTTGTGTACTTTCCAAATCACGTTCATCTCATTCGTATCACTTTTCTTATACCCAAACTAATTCCACACCACAGACGAGGCACATTTTTTCTTTACAATCTCCTCGTTCTTGGTTTTGTCACATGTAAGCAAACTCACTGCTGCTGCACTTCTTCCATTGTCGAAGTGAATGTGAAGCCAAACACATCAAAAGTGGGACGAAACCGCGGCACCCGATTGAACCGAATATCTGCGCAAATGCAGCGCAGCGCGACTACCTGAATAGAGCAGTGATGATCTGGTTTATTCGCGCAGCCCGGTGGATCAGCGCCGCTCGAATCACAAACCTGCGCGACTCACTGTGTTTTATTTAAAAACTATTTATTTAAAATGTCAGGACTGTTTAATATTGTTTCCGCCTTGCCATGCCTGGTTTGTACGTGCGCATCCCAGCGGGGTAAAATGTATTTTGATGGTCGGCGCGGTTTATTTCTGTCAGAGTCACGCAGCGCTGCCCAGTGGCTCGCGCAGGTTTGTGATTCGAGCAGCGCTGCTTAAGTTTGTCCGACGTTAAACCGTTATTGTTCCACTATGGTTCCACTTTTTCTCCCGGCCCACAACTGATGTTATTTTAAATTTACTTGTATTAATGATCCATTTATTTGTGTGTGATTGTTTAGTTTTGAGCGTACGCTCTTCATTATCAATAAAGAAAAGCATGAATTAGAATAGGTACTTTCCTGTTTTTCCTCCCGTTCATTGCGCCCCACCTGTCATGTCTGTATTCCCCACTAGTGGGGCGCGCCCCACAGTTTGAGAACCACTGCTGTAGCCTAACAGTGTAATATGTTTGATGTCCTGTGAGGTATTATTCCTCTGTAATCGTGTATATTCTTCAGTAAACAAACGTTTGGGTCTTGGGCATGCACTTTTTAGACGGTCCCTTAGTGGCTCCATTGCTATAAAGTGGCGATAAGCAGCGTTTCTGAAAGATTTAGCTCCAGCAGGCTGTAACAGGAGAAGATCTAAAAATATTTTTATTTGTACTAGTTTCTCTGTCTACTCCAGAGTAAGAAAATATACGATTTTTTTCATAATTATTGATAAACAGATGAGTTAATCTTGAATGTGTGGCGAATGTCCAATATAAAACCAACTTCACCCCGGTCTTTCTTGCTATGTAGAAACGTCTACCTAAAAAGAAAGAAGCTCATTTGACATGACACATTATTTATAAAATTTTTTACATAATAGCAAATATTATACATTCTCAGATTTATTACAAACTCAGCTAATGCTCATGAGATATGATACCCAATTAGCAGTTTTTCACCTAAATGCTAGAGCTACTATGGCATAATTACATGTCCCCATTACCCATCCCCTTATTTGCACTTATCGCAACCATAAATATATACATATTAATTGAAATCATGTAGATGAGATAATTTTAATCTTACGGGAAATATATGTAGGCCAGAAAAGAAAGCAGCACATTATGTAAACAACCACTTTTCAGACACGAACACACACACACGCGCATGCGCGTGCACACACACATAAAAAAAATAAAAAAAAAACCCACATAACATATGAGTTTTGCATAAAAAAGAAACAGGTGTGACTCAGTCCTCAAAAGGACTGAAGCTGGTTCTGCAGGATGTTTAGTAAAATCCAGCAGTTCATTTCCTTATAAAATTGCACAAATTGTACCTGACACTATAGTTTAAGCAAAGGTTCATCACACCGCTTATTGACTTTCATTATTTAGTTTCATTAATTACTGTGTGCTGCTTTTTATATTATTTTTTAGAATGTAGAAACTTTTTTAAAGCTATTCTTGCTCTATAGCAATTATTTGCATGTGCTTAAGACTTTTTAATAATACTGTATACACACTTATACAGTACATACATACATACATACATACATACATACATACTGTACATACAATTTCACTTTTTTCTCAAATAGTTGTAGAAGGAAAATTATTTACATTTTATTAATGTAAAGTGAAGTGAAGCATAGACACAGATTACATAATAACTGGCATATTGCTTAAATGCACATTTGTTAGAAAAAAGGTTATTTTATTACATTGGATAAGCCATATAGAGTAAATGAGTTGTTACGAAACAAGCCTAACACAATTTAAATATTTATTAAATGTTTAATGCATGCATGAACCATTGCAGTTTGTTAAAAGCCCCTGACATATTTTCATCCATATGGTCAGATGGTCATATATTACAAGACCTACAAGAGAAAGGGTAGGCTGTTTGTTTAAATATCGCACATTACCCTACTCCCTTAAAACACACACAGTTATAAGCCATTATACCAAAGCATTATTGAATTTTTAAACTTATCTGGTCAGAAATTGTTGATTAATTTCCCTTAACAGTAGCTCTGATTATAGTTTGGCATACATTTTTTTAAATCAATGTGATGATTGTAATATGTTATTGCTTCTATAATAACAATATACTGCATAGTTATGGTTATACTGTACAGTATGTCTCCAGTTTCACTCTATACCATCCTTAAAGTTTCTTCCACATGACAGTCTTCAGGACTTTTCACTTTTCTTGGTAACAAGATATTTTTTATCTTATTGATGTTCTCAGAATGTCTGTTTAAAGCTGTTATACTGAATATAATTTTTGTAGACAATGCACAACATTAAACAAAAATATAGCATACGGATTGGATGGTCTGCTGCGCTGACCCTTTTGACAGGAATAACAGAAAAACAGTATTTAATTCATGTTTTAAATGATTATTATGAGACTGAATAGGAATTCAAAAAACAATAGCAGTGAGCCGCTTGGGAGGTGAACGAGTCCGTTCGGATCAGTGCGCCGAGAAAAAAGATTTTCATCACCACATTTTATTCACATGGTCTATTTCAGGACACACTAAAATGTATTTTGCTGTTTTTCACTCAAATAATCACATGGGAAAAAAAACTCTCCGTTATAGTTTGTAAGGGAAGCGTCTTTGGTCAGCATTATTCAAGCTTTCAGCCCCCCTCCCCCTCTCCCCCAGCAAACATGCACTGTTCTGCCGGGTGTGAAAGTGAGTGAGGTGAAATAGAACCTCTAGATAATGGAGCACTTCACACAGAGGAACAATTGCAGTCTGGAGCCAAGCCAGGGCAGAGGCCAGAAGTGACACTTCATGTTCCTTTATTCAACTCTATATCAATACAATGGTTTCCTGACTGGCCTCTCTGTAAGCTGCGGCTGGGGGAAGATCCCAGTGACCCTGCTCCACAGAGCCTTGTTTTGGATCTGGCCTTCCCTGGCCTAGCTTCCTTTTGGCCCCTTCATTGCTGTTTAAGCACTGAAATACTCATAGACATATGATTTCTCCCTTGAGCCTTCATATCCTGATTACTTGAATGAAATGCCAAATACTCAATATTATTGCACCTGTAGGAAACTCAGTGTAGGACTTCACAAATTATTATGTGTTTTTTAATCAAATAATGAGTTATTGCATTGATAAGGATAAAATTGGCAGCCGAATATGCATTGTGGGCAATTTTTGGACCAACCTTGACCACCATTCACACTTAGACAGCTGAAATACACTTAAATACATCGCTTACTACCTCTTCGCCTGTCCACCTCTCTATAGAGGTCATGGATACCTACTTGTATTGAATAACATTTACATATGCAGCAGTTTATCATGCACTCAGTCATCTTGACACTTACAGTAGATGCCTGTAGCTGGAGATCGCGTGATTGCATTTAGTGCCATGATACTGTGCAGCAGGAAGCCTTTTGCGAGATTTCCCACTGTTTGTTATTCTTACTTGTGTATTAAACCAGGAAACCTGTACCCGGAGCCTTTGACTCATTTTGTGTTAGTTTCCCTACGACCAACAAAAATATTACACCAATCCCTCTGTTCCCAGAGTACATACATACGGGTCAGAGGTCTGGTAAGCACCCAACTCTAATAATCCCACAGACTGGGCATTGTCTTTACTTTGTTGATAATTCAGCTCGAAACTTCCTTCCACTTGCTGGTCTTATATCACATTTTCAACAGAACAAGTGCCTGGTCCAGCATGTTTTATTTCCTCTTTCTTTACTGTTTTTTTGTTATGGCTTGTGGTGGTGGTGGTGTCTGGCCTTCAAATCCCAGAAAGCTGTACCACAAAAAAAAGGTTGAGATTTTATATCAGTAGTTGTCCTGTAATATCACTGGTGTTAATGCAGCAAGAATAATAATTTTAAAAAACCAGTCATCTCAACATATGAGAAACCAGTTTCAATTTTATTAGATGTTATGAATCATCTTTCATATTAGTTTTAATTTGACTTTAGGATAGTGGTTAGGGGGAGCTACAGCTACACTATGTGGCCAAAAGTATGTGGACATCTGCAGCTATTCCAGAGCATTGATATGGAGTTGGGCGGCACACACACACACACACACACACACACACACACACACACACACACACACACACACACACACACACACACACACACACACACACACAGAGGGCCACAAGAGGCGATTGTGCAGAATAACAACACACTGATATGATATTTATTTCTCTATATAATCCCCCTGCTACACTAATATACTTATCCCAGTCTTTCATACTTGCTTGAATGTCATCAAGGTAGAAAGTTTTTTAAGGATGCCAGAGTCACAATCAGACTGCCTTCTGCTTCACGTGTGAAACGCCGGCCTCTTAGGAACTAATTTAACGACCCAAACATGTGAAGAGGTCAGGTCTATATGGGAGATATGGCAATAACTCTCAGCCGAGTTCCTATGCAAGTGGGGTTTATGAATGACTGTCTGTGCAGATTCTACAGACAGATGAGTCTCTATGGCAAGTTGGCGTCAGGTTATCCATCAAATTTCAAGAATCAGGGGTTCCACCCACTGAATGTTCATGGGAATGACTGCAGTGGGCTCCTTTAAAACCTTTGCACAGTCTCATCACCATACTGTGACTCCTCAAGTCTTGTTTACTGTCAGTCATTAAAAAGTAAAACCTGTATAACAATGTTAATACAAAATGTATTGCTATACGTAGTATATAAGTATATGAATGTGAGTAGAAGTATGAATTATGATTATGAATATTATGTTAATGTAATACAGGTATATGTCATACTATTGTTATCCTTTCCCTGAAGTGTGTGAATATATATATATATATAATACTGTATAGTTTAGTCTAGCTGTAAAATTTCCTAAACAGTGCTCTTGCTCTTGTTTGGTTGGTGTAGCTAGAGTTTGCATATTTGCCCTGTAGCTTGTATAAATAAGTGTGTGCTTGGGCCCTGCAATGGCCTAACACTTATGGTTAAATGTTGTTCTTATATTAATTTTATATCATGCAGACATACATTTTTTCTGCTTTAAAACACAAAAACAAAAACACAATCTGTTTAATTGTGTGAAAGCATTATTTGTTGACCTACAGTACCACAAATTTTCATGGGAAATAAGACATGATAGTACAGGTGTCAGGTGTATTAATACATTTCACATTCACAGCAATTTGCATTTACAGTGTAGATTCCTAAGGAGTATTGATCATCAATCAGACTTTGGGCAGAAGTCAATGTGTGTGTGTGAGTGTGTGTGCATGTGTGTGTTTGAATACTGTATGTGTGTGTTTGTATGTGTGTACTGTATGTGTATATGTGTAGGCTCGTGTGCATGTGCCCTTGTGTTTGTTCATGTACAGGAATTTCCATAGCTTTGCAGTTGTACATGCTGAGATGGGCAGATGCTGAGAGCATGAGATCGTGTTCTCAGAAAAACAAGTCTTTACACTCTTCTCAGTCACATGGCTCTAGAAGGAAACTGCTGTACAACTGCTGTACAACAGTGTCTGAAGTAGGTCAAGTCAAGCCATTCCATGCAACAGCATGTCTTACAGATTAACTAAATCATACTGGCCCTTACACAGCTATGACACATCAAGTCTCAGTACATAACTTTCTGTAGGTGCAGACAGATACAGTAACATGTTAAAGGGAAAAAGCAAAACAAAGTTATGGGTAGTCATTCTGGAAGACAGCACATCCATCAGAATATAAGTCTTTCATGGGACGATAATGGTGATCAGTCAGAAGAGCGTTGTATGATTTACAGTGATGCTTTACTCTTTGAAGACAAATAGACCCCTGTTTGACCATCCTGTTTTTTTTCCCTGTAATTTGTGTATGCGTACATTGTGTAAAATGTATGTGTCTGTAAAAACAGTTTCAGTATTCAGTAGTTTTAGATACAGAATCCAAAGAAATTAAAATATTAATTGATTGAATAATTATATTTTATGTTTGTTTGGATGGTGGTATCCAATATACTGTTTACACTGGATGAAAATACTATACCACATGTTTTACAGTACAGTGCAGCATTTATAATATTTGTATGCTTTATTTCTTGATCTTTTTCTCCAGAGATTATCTTGCACTGACCTCTTGTGGATAATAAAGTAAAAGCCTAAACTGTTACTTAACATGTGCTGTATTATATTTCATTTATAGCACATGTGCCCTGTTCTGCAAAGCTGCAGCATATACTTATTGCAAATATGGAAATTTGTTTATATTTGTTTATATCTGTAATTCATTTTCTACAATCTCAGTTTCAGAATAAATATGAAACTCACAGTCTGAATTATTTTGTTGAATTATTTCTGTGAGGTCTAATGTGTGCTGTTAAAACTCTCACGCTCTAAGAAATCCATTAATGTTTAATGGAACAAAGTTTAATGGCTTTTCTATTAAATCTCAAGAATAAGTTATAAAGAACCCAAACAGTTCTGTGGGTGGCAAGCTGTTTTCAATTAGCTGTAATGGGACAATACTTTAATACAAATAACATCTGGGATTTAAGTGTTTTAGTGACAGGTTTGTGTGAGGCTCGTTCAGGAAATGGCTTCAGCTAAAAGCCACCCGATGGAGAATGTTGAGAGTTCCAATTTTTCCATCTTCATTCCATACAGACATAAACAAATGAACTGCTCGGTCCATTAAATCAAGTGACGCAGAAAAGAAATGAGTAGGAAGTGAATTCTGAGTAAGGTATACAGTAGGTCTAAGTGTGCCTTTTAATAGAAAGAAGATGAGTTTAGCTTAACATTGCTAATATATGACTTAAGAAATCCAAACTATTCCAGGACAAATATGGCTGCTTTCACACACCTTAGGACTTGTAAGGCCAAGTTTATCATGCAAAAATATATTTTAGCAAGTTAAAATATCTTGACTGAAGACGCTGAAGCTTGAGTTTATTCTAGAACAAGTAATTTGTGATCACTGATCATTGAAAACATTAACCTTCAAAAATACCTTGGTTTGGGTTTCTCTTGTGCCACTAGGGCAGCTCTGGCCCCCTTGGGGCGTGGCTCAGCAGACCCTCTGAGGACATGCTGTGGTGTCACTGGGATGTTGGCAGTAGATGCTTTGTGTGCTGTAGGTTGCTGTGGGGTAGGTCCCATGGGTTCTTGATTGGATTTAGATCTGGGGAATATGGAGACCAAGCCAGTGACCTTGGGCTCTTTGCCTGCTGATTCCAGTGTGTGGCTGGCATTGGTGCCCCGGGTGTTCTGATACCTTCCTAACAAGGCCAATGCATTCTTTTTCTTTGGCAATTTCTGCTGCATTGGCTTTTCTGTGGGTTTGACCCCAATGGCCTTTGATCCCCACAGCCATGAATGAGTCTTGGATGACCCTGAACCTGTTGCCAGTTTGTTGGTGTACAATACTGTGCAAAAGTCATAGGCACCCTGTGTGTTTTTTTTTTAAATGTTTATTTTATGACTTCATTATTAAGTCAGTACAAAAAATAGTCTGATTTACAACATTAGTACTGCATCAAAAAATTAAATGTTATGGGAAAATATCTGCAGGCCAGAAAAGAAAGCAGCATATTACTTTAAAGACCAATTTTCAGATGAAAAAAAGAAAAGAAAAAGAAAGAAATTTGCTTGGTGAGACAAAGACCCCAGTAGGACTGTGTGGTTGTTTCTGCAGCTATACTGTATTTTAAGCAAAGATTTGTTACACCAATTATTGACTTTGTTTCATTAATTACTAGTTACAGCTTTTTGTAATAAATTTTGAATGTGAAAACTTCTTTGAAGACATCCTTGCTCTGCAGCAGTTTTTTTTCAAGACTTTTTCACAGTACTGTATATTTGGTGATCAGTGATTTTCAGTTCACCAGGCGGAGGTGTTAATGTTAACACTGATCAATGTATTTGTTCTCTAATAAACTCATATAACTCAAATAACAAGAACAATTATATACATATCCCTAAATGATTTCACTTGCAGAGGGCTAGCCTATACTTCCATTAAAATACATGAGCCCAGCACATCTTTTAGAAGGTTTAATATGATAGAGCAACTTACTTTATACATGGTTTTACTAATACCCACTATTGTCTATATTTGCTCTGATCAACAACTTGAAACATTTCAGCTCAGTGGTTAAGTCACTGGACTACGGTTCGGAAGATCCCAGGTTCAAACCCCACAACCACCAAGTTGCCACTGTTGGGCCCTTGAGCAAGGCCCTTAACCCTCAACTGCTCAGATGTGTAATGAGATAAGAATGTAAGTCGCTCTGGATAAGAGCGTCTGCCAAATGCCTAAATGTAAATGTAAATGTAAACCCCACAACCACTAAGTCGCCACTGGCCCTTGAGCAAGGCCCTTAACCTTCAACTGCTCAGATGTATAATGAGATAAAAAATATAAGTCCAACCAAAACATAAGGGTCCCAACTATGCTGTGTGAGCCACAAAAGACTTCCTTACAGTAGGGCAGAGATCTCACTGTATCTACTGTACAGTAGGGATAGAACTCCATTCCTAGCGGGCAAAACAATTTAATTAACCAAATCTTTAAACACCCATTGAACCTAGTAAATAACAGATTAGTTGAATCAGCTGTAGTAGGGTGAAGGCTTTATCCCACAAGTACATTTTTGATGTTTCCTCTCCATAAACCATTGCTAACAATAAAGTACATTTAAATACAGTAAAAATAATAAATAAAAAGCATATGGTTTTACAGAGACTGTTTAACAAAATAGTGCACAATTTTTAAAAAGTGAATAAATATTATGACTTCACTAAGAACACTTAAAAACAAATCTTAAAAACATGCATTAAAATTGCATTAAAAAAAGAAAAAAGAAAGAACATTGTGGTAAGGTGGCAAACAAGCTGTATCTTGGAGTGGCACACAAAAGCTGGACAAATCTACCTGCATTGTCAGGTACATGAAGTATTTTTTTTGATGATTTTGTTATTCTCCAAAGTCAAGTAAATCACTGGACTTTCTATACAACCAGACTTTGCTTTGACTGAATTATAGACACAGCCACAAGGGGCAGCAGTCCTGTGGAATGGTGAATCTTTTCCCCTTGCTTGGGCAGGAAAAGGCTAAATGAGTTTTGATCCTTAGATCCTGTCCAGTAACGTGTGAGAGATAATCCAATCCAGGTTTTGACTTCTGAGACAGTTTTAATGTATATTATGATTTTTGGCCAGTGTGTTCTTTATCTACTATGTTTTTCTGTCATGCTGTCAGCTCTGCAGGAGGCAGGGTGCAGGGACTGAGTGTGAGAGTGGCTACGCTGTAAACAACTGCCATGGTAGCGCTGGACCCTTTGGAGCTTCGGCGAGGACCGGTCACCTCCGCTGCACTAGAATGCTGAGGCTCTCTCCTCCTGTAAGCACGGCGCAGGGCGGAGCGGAAGTTGTCAGGTACAAAGCAGTAGACCACAGGGTCTAGGCAGCTGTTTAGGCTACTAAGGGTCACTGTGGTGTGATAGGCAACCACATGCTGTTCTTTTCCACCTCCTAGACGGAAGTACACTAGGGCCTCTCGCACATGGTAGGGTGTGAAGCAAACGACAAAGACGAGAAGCACAGCCAGTAACAGACGCACGGCTCTCGCCCTGCGACCCCGGCTCTGTGCCATGAGATGGTCGTTGGCGAGAGCACAGGCAACTCGTGCTGTAAAAATCACGATGACCAACAGGGGGATCACAAACTCCAGCAGAGTAACAGCAAAAAGCACAGGCAGGTGGCAGCAGGATGATTCAGCAAATTCCAGAGCTGTTGTCTGGAACGAGTAGGTGACCACCACAGCGAAAAGCCAGACCCCTGCACTAACACATTTAGCTACGCCAGGGCTTCTGCAGCGGTCTGCTGTGCCCGCAGCCCAAACCACTGCCATATAACGATCCACGCAGATGCTGGTGAGGAACAGGATGCTGCAGTACATGTTAACAAAATAGCTAAATGTATGCACATATGAACAGGCCAAACAGCCTCCGCCACTGTAATACAGAGCAATCCTGGCCGGTAGTGACAGCGCTACCAAGAGGTCGGCTACGGCTAAGTTAATAGTGTAGATGAGGGGTGCGGTGCGAGATCTTGTCCCCACACAGAAAACATAGAGAGCCAAGCTGTTTAGCACGAGCCCCACCAAGAACATGATGCTGTTTACCACTATGAGGGTGATCCACAGGCCATAAACATCCTTATAGAGAGCCTCGTCCAGATGTGCTAATCTCTTCAAGTATGGCACCCCCCAGTGGTGGTGAGAGACGTTGATCGGTGGATCAGGAGTGAAAAGCTCACTGAGGATGGTATCCATGACTGACTGTAACAATGAGATATAAAAATAAAACATGTGATTATTTTGTTTGTTAGTTTCTTTATTATGTTACTGCAACACATTCATCATGGAAGTATAAAATTATCATTTTGGTGCTTTAGATTAAAAATAAAAAAAAAAAAAAAACATTTCAACAAGTTACTTTTAAACTGTATATTAAACATAAGCATTGTGAGGCACTATGGTTGTAGCTGGGGATGTTTATTATTGGTTTACTTGACAATAGCTTACACTATAATTCTGTTGAAGAAAAGAAGACTTACTACACTGAGCATGATGGCATTTACAGTACAATCGGCCAGAACTATACAGATCCATATATTTTCATAAAGGACCAAGTGCAAAATGAGCTTGATTAGAAATGGATGATCAGGTAAGAATGGATACAATCCAAAAAAAAGCATTTAGAAGTAGCTAGCCAGAAGATTTAAAAACAGGGCTTAGCCTCTTTTGTTTTTGAGAGGGACTTCATGCTCAAATTAACTACTTTTACATATGACTGAAATGTCCATCTTAAAACTGTACAGTAGAGAATTCATCACTATTCAACTGATTGTGCTCTGGGGAGAGAATGTTTAAAATTAGCCACAGTTGGACAGTATTTATTTAGTAAAATTCCTGTATATTCTCTTCTATACTCTTACATAGATCACACTCAAACTCATAAAGAGTAGAACATTATGTTGATATGCAGTGCGCACGACTCTGCATACTACAACCTAAAGTAAATTATATTTTATACTATAAAATAAGAGGTATGAAATATGAAATGATGAAGTCTTTTTGAACAGAATCTTACCTTTTGGGTTAATTTGTCCTCTAAGAGATTCTTTTTTTTTTAATCGAGCTGGACAGTCACACAGAGTCTCTTAATAAAAATCATAGTATCCAATATGTACCTAACACCATGCACACAGAGCATGCCCTGCAGAAGAGTTCTGGATTTAATGTGACGACCTCCCACTTTCTCTTAAAGAGTGCAGTCTATCTTTTAAGTCATATCATCGAGTCTCTCCTTTTTTTCATTGTTGGTCTTTCAGTGCTGGTCATCTCTATGATTTCAGTCCGATCGGAGAATCTAAGCCCTGATGTCTCTCATCGAGTCTTTTACCATGTTGGAGCGTGTGCAGAGATTGGGGTCTTGCTCTTTCTGTGTTTTCCTCCCTCAGTCTTCTTCTTTCGAAATCTTCCTTTCCCCTGAGCTCAGAAAGTTTCCCAGATTTACTTCTGCTCTGACATCAAGCCTGTTAATCATGGGTTCAAGCTTCTTTGCACACTACAGCGTATGATAGTTCCTTTTAGGGGTATAACACATACATTTTATATAAACAAGAAGGATCAAACGTTGTGGTGTTTTCAAGAAATGACATTCCTCAACCTTGTGCTAAGTCCATTTAATCCAAATTGATAAATGATATGCAAGTTTAAACTTTGGTTTTCAACATGAACATGAGATTGAACAATACAGTTAGGTTACAAAGGCAGGCTTGAGATAAAGATTAAAATGTCACATATCAATCTAAAGCACTGTATCACATAATATGTGGCTTAATAGGATTTAAACATTTGTTATATTTTTACTATAACAGTGAAGCACAATATCTAGCTGTTTAGGACAAATTTATATTTTGCATTATATTTTAATTCATGCACACAAAATTGCTTTTAACTAAACTAATCTTTTGAAAATCACAGTCTTTGCAAAACACTCATTTCATAGCAATATGATGGCTGGGCTGGGCCATTAATTAACTAAATACAGTACATTCAATAATTTTTTTAAGAATGTTCAAGCCATAGAAAGGATGTTTACAGTCTGTTGCACAAAAGCCACTCTAATAATAGATATGTGTCACTGACTGTCATTTAAGTCACAGGATCTATTTATGTACTGTAATACTGTTTCTTTAGCAACAATTGTACAGGGTCTTGTATACTGGATACCACAAATAATCTAAGCATAGTAATAAATTAATGTTTTATTGGTAGAGCAGATTTCAGAAAGTACATTTTCTCTTGTAGGGGACTTGTCAGGATTGAGAACTTTCTGACTTCACCTTACAATAACAATCTGCATTTTCCATTTCTTATAACAAGAAGCATGTAAGAGGATGAAAACCGTAACACTATAATGAAAGTTATAATAGGAGTTAACTATTTTGTAGCTGTACTATGCATATGTAGTTCTTTACAAAAGATAATTGATGTCAAACTGACCTGCTGTGATTGGAAAATAATCAATTTGGTAATGAGTAATGATTGTTTTTCAACATTACAGCGCCACCACACTGTTTTTTTCTCTCCTGTATATCGCACTGCCTTATTATTCATTCTGTCTATTTTATTGCATTAGACAGAAATAAAATTAATGGTGTTTATATACAAAGCTCATATCTCATATTCACAGCAACATAGCAAGTTTTTTCCCCTACTGTATTAAGTGTGTCTAATATTATTTTGGACTTTGGATCAATCTGCCAGTTTTCACGCAAACAAATTTGCTATTAAAATGCTAAAACTAATGCTATTAAATATGCCAATAACTATTTCCAGTGTTCTACAAAGACAGTCACAACATAAGTTTGTTAGTTTTTTAGTAAAACTTGCATATTAATAATGATAAATTGCCATAAAGACAAATGCAGTTATAGCATTTTGCAAAATAATACAAAAATCACACTGATATGACTAACCACTTTTGACATAATAGTTTGGCAAAACACCTTGATTTTTACCGCAATGTTTTTTGTCAGTTGACATGCTGAAAACCCACCAACATGAGTTGTGATTAAAGTAAATGTCTATAAAAACTAAAACATATTACTGTGTAACTTGGCAATCAGCCTGATCCAGGCTTGCTTGAACAACAAGACCAACAGCAATATTTATATTTATGAGTCTCACAAATATCATTACATTATGTGAATGCAGATTTTAGCAGATGAAACATTTCTTAAGCTTTGGTCGAAATGGCCTTTTATGACTGTTGATTTACCCTCATGACCAAAGAATTCTTTTGGGAATGTTGAATTTTTCTTTTGCAGCTGCAAATGTGGATGGACTAAAATTGTACTGGGTTGTATTGGCTTTAGTAATTGACAGGTTTTGTGGATGTTGCCATGTTTGCATAGGTGTTTACTAGTGATGTGTGTCCATTAAATAATCAATGATCCATTTTCCCTCAATCAGGAGCAACCTCTTGTTTCAGGAGAAATGTATTACAGGTCATCTTAAGATACATTGTTTGCTATTTTGCACAACGGTGATGTTGGTTTGTGCAGTTGCACTGGCACATTTCTTTATCCATGTTTCTGCTCCACATGCAATTATTTTTAAATTGCCCAGGTGCAAATAGATTTTTTTCATTTTTCATGATCGACCGCTTGAAATGCACAGGAAATCAACAGATCATTGGCTGTAATTGTTGTTCATTTCATCAACAGTTTTTATACAGTAAAACAATTAGTCACAAGTTTACAGAAAACAAACTACAGTATGGTATCTATGGCTAGAAGCATTCTTCAAAGCGGTCTAATTCTGTTTAATCCTCAAATGACCTCTCTCAGACCTCTATTTCGGTAGATTAATTCAAACTACTGTAACATTACCCTTAGCAAATATGGAGTCAAAAGCAACACAAATTGTGTTATTAATTGTAAGCTTCTTTAAATCTCTTCTTTCAACCCCCCAGATGCAGTGTTAAGGACACTGAGGCAGAGACATTATCCAACATAATTCTCTCTTCCTTGTGTTTTGTTACAGGGCTTAAGCAGTGGACTGTTGTTTTGAAAGGCCATGTTTCACCAGTCTGGCAAGACACTTGGACAGCAAGAGACTTATTGGTGCTAAGAGCATCAGGGTGGTCTGCCATCCTGTTTGTCTTCATCTTCGCTCGTCCTTGTGAAAACTTTAGGGGCTTTTTACCTCAACACCCCATATGTTGGGTGCTGTAAGCTCGGTTCACAGGTCTGAAAATAAACAAAAGGCTTGAATAAAAATGACAGGATTTGTCAAACACACAGTAATTCTACCACTTCCAGTGTTGTGGCTATGACTGTAAAGTTGAGGCGTGTTGGACTGGACTTTTCAGCCCTCATGTTCTAAACATGTGTCATTGTGATACAGCCCAGAAGGTCAGTATATTTCAGCTCTGGCCTTTTAAGCTCACAATAAAAAATTTATTATAACATCTACATTTTTGACATGCTAACTGCAAGGTGCACATGGATGTATAGGATATCCTCATCCTACAGTCGTCCTACAAACGGCCACTCTTTTGTATTACATTAAGAAAAAAAGAAGCTTGGACATGTTTCTAATTGAATACGTAATCAATTACATGAGTTCTGGTTATAACATTTTATAGATACTTTGTTGTAGATTAAAATAGAATAAAGTGTGAACATGAACATGTTGATTAAATAAAATGTAGAATGGCTGGCATAAACGACAATAGTGGATTGTACTGAAGACAAAACTAGTAATGCAATGCAATTAAAATCCACGCCTTCTGAGATGCATTAGTTTGTGGAATTGAAATTTGTCTTTTAATAAATATTGTAATGGTATGATAAATCTAACATAGAATTTAACGCTTTAAGAGGAATATGGTCCAGACTTTCTGTCTTGGTTGTTAACAATACCAATCTGCTTTTAACCATGGATCCAATATGACCTTGACAGGGTATGGATTGGCGTAGGGATTACACACCTCCAATTTCAACATATACTTTTATTATTATTATTATTATTATTATTATTATTATTATTTATTATTAATTAATTAATTATTATTATTTTTTTACAAAAGGTAGAAAGAGTTTTCACTGATTAGGCTGGGCAAACAAATTTAAGAAGTAGAGGAGGTTGCACCAAATGAGGTGGTTTAATATTTAGCAGTAACAGGAAATATAAAATGTGGTGCAGAGTAAATATTGTGGTAGGAGCTGCGGCTAGTAATGAGTCTGTCTGTCAATTGAAGAGACATCCAGCTGGAGATTCTTTAAAAAGAGGGAAGTTTGAGGTTCTGGGCAGACATGGCCCACTATTAAGGAAAACTTGTTTCGTAAATTTTAGTAAAACTTGTTTAGTATCTCCATATACTGTAGATTATTCCAGGTTCCTGGGTCTATCCGTATTCAATAGAATAGTGAAGATTAAACAGGTACTGTAAGTGGAATAGTTTATGGAGTTAGGCTCATTTTCAAGAAGATAGCCACCATTTTTAAAATGGTTTCTAGAAGAGAATTTAGACAGATAAGTAGATTCGAGACAGCAAGAATTGAGGGTCTTTCTGACTTTGAACACAAGTGCCATAGATGGAAAAAATGTTGATGTTAATAAAACTAAACTAGCGAGCGAAATTTTATATTTTGTATTGCTTGGCGTGTGGGACCTTCATTATGCACAAGATGTAAACTATAAGTGAATTAAATTCTTTAAGACATGATAAATTCTAGAAACCTGATCATGATTGTCCTCATCCAAAAAACTAGATGAGCATGTCAGAAAAGACGCAAAAAAAAAAAAAAAGAAGCAGAATGCAGATGGGGTGTTGGTCATACCATATGGCATGACAAGATACTAATAATACTGTAAGGTGTTCATGCAGACTGAGACAGGCAGTGATAAAATTAATCTTAATTATGATGGTTGAACTACAAATTTGTTTATATTTTGGAAACTTGATGGTGGTTGTAAAAAGTAACTGCTAAATAGGGAAAGAGTGTTTGTAGATAGAAGTATGAGTACACACACAGAGAGAGAAAGATGTCAAAAATATTTTAAACAGAAGCAAATCACTTAATTTTACCATGCACAATTCAATAGACAAAAGAAAACCTGGTTTCTAATTAAAAAAGGAGAATTATAGTAAACACTCTACAGTATTTCCCATAAAAGAGAAAAATGCAGTCTTATAATCTGTGTTTACACCAGCGATCACCTCCCTGTCCAGAGTTATATTCCACAGAGAGTCTGAACCTGTAACTTATGAAATGTTTTAGCATTCACGCCATTAATCACTGAAGGAACTGAGAACATTGTGTTTTCATTAAGCTTTCATCAGAAACCATGTCCTGTGGAGGGGCCTGAAAGCATGGATGAGACTTCAGGAAAACGTATACCTTAAGACAGAATTTAGGACACTTGCAGACACCTGTTTAGTTTCACTCAGTCCGCAAAACCGGGAGATGGTGTGACCTGACAGAGGAACAGGACAGGAAAAGCTTGAAGATTACAGAGAGCCAAGAACTGCTCTCTTAAAGTCTCACATATATTGTAAGATACTGTTGTTTAAAGAGACTGTAATAGCTTTTAAAAAGTTAGTATATTAATTATCTATACTGTATTAATAATTTTGAACAATAAATTGGGACAGACTGAAACAGAAATTGGCACACAACTTGGCACATGTTTTATGCTGGATGTCCCTCCGGGCTTAGTTTCGGCACTGCGTCCAATGGCTGGGGTTTGGGCACAGGGTGGAAATTGAACCCGGGCAGTTAAAAAAGCAGTAGCTTTCAGTAAAACAGGAATAAAGGTAAAGCAGAGGAAAGCCAACATGTGACATGAGAGAGAAGCTCCATTAAAAAAAAAAAGAACATCAACAGGATTATTATAATAATAAAATAATAATTAAAGAGAATAATAATTAACTAATTATTGATTATATATTTCCCCACAGGAGTCACTTTCAGTTGAAGACAAATGTAATGTATGCTTAATGATAATACGAAGAAGCTGGCCTTTATTATTTAATTCTATTTTAAGATTAAATACATAAAGGCTAAAAACGTGAATCATGATTAAATAGAGTACAGCAGGTTTATTATAGATGAACTGGACTGTCTGTCTCTACTGGTATTCTATTCATTCAATCATTGAACCCAAATAGTAAATGACAGAAGTTGATTAGGTGCACCTGTTCAACTGTATGTCAATGCAAATAACTAATCAGCCAATTATTTAGGCATGTAGACATGGTCTGGTCAAGACAATTTGCTGATTGCATCAAACATTGCATGTTTGTTGATGCCAAAGGGAATAAAAAAAAAAAAAAAAAAACTCATGATCTACTGGGATTTTTATGCACAAGCATGGTCTGAAAAAGGGAAAATATCCAGTGAGCTGCAGTTCTCTTGGCAAAAATGCTGTGTTGATGCCAGAGGTCAGAGGAGGTTGAGACTGGTTTGAGCTGACAGAAAGGCAACAGTAACTCCAATATCATTTCGTTACAATTGAGGTATTCCAAAGAATATCTCTGAATGCTCAAAACTTTATGATATGTTACAGCAGCAGAAGACCACACTGAGTGCCACTTCTGGATGCTAAGAACAGGATACTGAGCTTAGGATTTGCATGGGCTCACCAAAATTGGACACTTAGACATTTGGAAACGAATAGACAACTGGAAAAATGTTGCCTGGTCAGATGAGTCTCAATTTCTGCTGCAGCTTTCGGGAGGTAGGATCAGGATTTGGTGTGAACAACATAAAAACATGAATCCATCCTTCCTCGTATCAACAGTACAGGCAGGTGGTGGTGTTATGGTGTGGGGAATATATTGACCCCTTACTACTATCGACCCCTTGATTGTTGTTGAAATGCCACAGCCTACCTGAGTGGCTTTTAAAATTCTGTGTACTTTGTCTTTTGACTGCATCCAATAAGGGGTCACGATTGTGGACCATTCAAACTGACCACTGGTTTTACACCAGATGCTCTTCCTGATGGAACCTTCTCATTTTTATCAAGAGCTGAATAAATCACAGTGTCATTACAACCACTAACAGAATGGTTTGACAGGCATTTTGAGAAGTAGAGGAAAGCCAACATGTGACATAAGAGAGCAGCTCCATAAAAAAAAAAAAAAAAGAACAACAGCATTATTATAATAATAAAATAATAATTAAAGAGAATAATAATTAATTAATTATTGATTATATATTTCCTCACAGGAGTCACTTTCAGTTGAAGACCAATGTAATGTATGCTTAATGATAATACGAAGAAGCATGCCTTTATTATTTAATTCTATTTTAAGATTAAATACATAACACACTACTGTTTTGAAATTGTCCATAACCTATTACCAAATGTTAAATATTAAATATTTAAGTAAATAGTAAATAGTAAATATTGATGTAAACTTTCTGAACAGTGAACAGTATCTTCAGTATTACTGCTCTACTTTTTGTTAGTAGGGAAATAAATTAATATATGACTGAGTGCACATACTGTGAAACACTGCCCTCCAGTGTCTTCAGAAAAGGAAAAAAAATCTATTACTTTAGAGCCAGTGGATGGCAGCCTTTCACTTGCTAAACACATAAACGTTTAATATTTTATTGTAAGCATTTAAACCATTTGAAGTTATAGCCTACATTTAAATCAGTTCAGTAATTTTATTCTTAGCAAATTTTTTTTAATTCTGTTTTTTTTTAATTGTGTAAAAACATAAAATATCTGATCATAGCAGATCTTAGTATTAGGCAAATACATAAAATGAACAAATAACATTGTTTTTTTTTTTACTGTGCCATTATTTATTTAACACAAACGATGGCAAAATGAAAAAAAAAATCATGTGGGTACGTAATACTAAGTACCCCCAATGATTCAATAGCTCATATATTTCCGTTTAGCAGCAATACCTTATATAGCAGTTTCCTGTATGACTATCAATCTCACACACCATTTTGGTCCATTCTTCTTCTTAAGGTCCTGCTACAGCATTTCAGTTGGATTAAGGTCTGGACTTTGACTAGGCTTTCCAAAACATTGACTATTTTATTTTTCAGCCATTTTGATGTACTGTAGATTTACTGGTGTGATTCAGATTATTGCTCTGTTGCATGACCGGATTTCAACCAAGTTACAGTAAGTGATGTCGGAGAGATGGCCTTACATTTGTCTCTAGAATACTCAGGCATACAGACAAAATGCAATATGGGAAGAAAAAGTTCTTGTATCTTATTCAAACAAACGATAACTGAAAAAAAAAAATCACAAGTAACATAAAATAATCAAAATGTAAAATTATGCTAATTAAACTAATCAACATTTATTGAAACAAGCAAGTCTCCAAGTACACAAGTGCCATCGAGTGGAACTGAAACAAAACTTTGTGTAAGAAAATACAATACTAATGATAAGAACAATGAAACGAAGATATATTATCCTTTAATAAACATTTAGATGAACAAGACGCAGTGCTTTGTGTGGCAGTAGCCTTGGTTTGTGTTCAGTGAAACATTTAAATGTGAAGGTTATAATGAAAACTGTAATAAATGTAGTGAGGTTAAAAACATGCATCATGATAACATTGAGTAAGGTCGGTTTATTTCCCAGGGTGGTCAGTTTCTGGTGGCGCTCTGTTGTTTTGACCATTCATGGCTCTGAAACGTTGAACAACCACTTTCCAGTCAGTCATATTCTCTATGAGCACCTGTTCTTCGTTTTGGGGCATCACAATATGGCTACCTGCATAAAACCCATAGGGGAATGTTAGACCAGTAAATAAACATCTAAATTCAAACAGAATAACCTTTTTTCAATTATATTTAAAGGTTTGAAGATGATGTAGAACCTTGATATGGTGTTTGGACAGGCAAAGAGACTATGGGCTTTTTAATGAAAAGACGATATTGGGGATCATCGTAAGCTTGTTTTCCAGTTATAAATGCCCTTTAAAAAACCTAACAAAAGAATAACAAACTCTTTCTATAGAAACACATCTTTATTAATTAAGAGCTTTATACTGGTCACAGCTAGGGTGGATTTACAGTAGAGACTATGCTGGGAAGACTGGGCACAAAGTGGGAATTTCGGATAGCACGGCAGTCCATTGTAAGGCACCATGCATACTCAAGCACATATACATCTGGCAGCATTTTAGCATGAACAATTCACCTACTATACTGGCATGGTTCGGGGAGTTGAGAAGAAACTGTAGAGCCTAGCATAATCTTGCATGAGCTCTGAGAGAACATGCAAAAATCCACACAGATGGTAACCTGAGGTCAGTATCAAAACAGAAGCCCTGAAGCTGTGAGAAATAAGCACTATTTGCTGAACTACTATATCACAGTAAACATGGAAAGACAACATATACTGTAAATGTTGGTACTCACCCTGAGGAAGGATCTGTGTTGTCTGGTTTCCTTTGAACCAGCGGATACAGGTGTGATCCCCTGTGCCTAGAGAGTAGGTCTCTGGCAAAACGTCTGCTTCTTCCTCCTCCCTCAAATGATCCTGCCTCTTTACTGAGCACAGCTTCCCTGTGTAGTTCCCAAGGTAGTAAATGCATGCATTCTATTAAACATACTTTCAATTTCACCATGGGCCACTACTACATAAATTAAACAAATCAACACTTTTGCAGGACTATCAAAAAAAAAAAAAATCAAGCCCGATCATGAAATTAACTGTTGTGTGTGCAAGGATATATAGGTATATACTGTAGGATATGCCTACCTATATGTTTGCAGAGAGACATGAGACAGGAGAAGAGGCTGGTGAACAGATTAAATGGAGAGGGAGTGTCAGGCCTGCAGCTCATGTCTCTTATGAGGATAGCACGACCAAACTTCCATTCAGTATCTGACTGATCCTGAATGCACTGGTATGTGTTGCTCATCATGGCAATGAGTAGGTTGAGCAGCACGATCACCGTCACCACCAAATAGATTCCAAAGACAAATTCAGACAAGTCAGTACTCTCGGCCTTAGCATTCTTAGAACATGAGAATTTGTCTCGTTCACTTAAGCCAAAAAGAGCAAAAAAGAGCAAAACAGTGCCATTCAGGGGGGTCAAATTTGTTTCATATGTTCCATTGTCACTTTTATTGTCAGGGGTCTCTGCAGTATTGTTCTGATTAAATGCATTGCCAGATTGGCAAATAACAGTAAGGTTCAATGAAAAAGCTGTTAGAAAGAGAAGCAGGACAATGCCAAAGCGACACAGGTCCTTCATCAGATTCTTGATAATGATGACCCATGGCCCAAACAGGTGGTGGAATGTTAGGAACTCCAAGAGCTGGATGAAACCCAGTGTCATTGCAACTGCCAATAAAATATTGCGGGAAAACATGCAGTTTGAGACGTGAACTGGTAAGTCTTCAGCCAAGTTGAGGAAAACAGCCAACAGGTGACATAAGAGAGCAGCTCCGGAGAAGATCAATATGAGGACTCTGATCCAGGCCAAACCCATACGCTTAGCTGTTTGCTTAACCTCAGATAGCAGCATCCCACATATCCAGGTCAGCAAAAGCCACTCACGCCATCCTGGATTTAGCATGTATCTATAGGGTGGACTTGTAGATGGGTAGACAATGGTAAGGATGAAGAGAGCCAGGAGAAATATGTGGGATACCAGATGATTCATCATCTTCACAACAGGAATGGTTCTGAATCTAAGAGAAAAGTAGAATTTAATAAATCTAAAGTTAAGCCTTTTTTTTTTTTTTTTAGGTAGCTACAGTATACTTTCCTACATAGGTGCCAGTAAATACTAAGACATTTCTTCAAAATGTGTCAATTACAGCAAGCAGTAATTTTTTGTTTATGACAGTTTACAACAACTAGTCAGAAGTACCTGTGTTTGAATGGAAGTGACAGGGCCAGCCACAGCGGAGGACAGAACAGCAGACAGAACAACAGCAGCACGATCTTCCATGAGGCCAACTTCAGATTGCCATACCACACCTCTGTTAGGTACTCCTGCACTGCTGGATGTGACATCACATTTTTCTGTCTCCTTTCTATAAGGCAGTCCAGCATGCTTGTCCCATCATAGTCAACTGCCCTAAGCACCTTTCCAGCATCCAGCTCATCAGCAGTGGAGGCCATGTTTAAAAGATCAGAGGCCATGGTCTCACAGTGGTGTGCAGCAGCCTGTAAGTCAGCAGAGCGTACCTTCTCCCTAAGAGAGACTAAGCTTAAAGCCCGGGACAGACGCACGGCCGTATCCAGAGGAGATGCAGAATATAGCACCAGCTCTTCCAGGGCAATATTAGCGTTTAGTCTCCCACATACCATCAGATTAAACACAAACTGCAAGGCAGTGAACACAACACAACGTGAAACATCAAGTACAGCAAACAATTTTATTATATCACCTAGCAGGACTAGGGTTGGGTATCGTTTGGGTTTTTTTCGATACCGGTGCCAAATCGATACTTTGAAAACGGTACCGGTGCCAAAACGGTGCCTGAACCGATACTTTTAAGCAAAAAAATTATAGTGGATGACTCAAGAATTAATTTTTATTGAACAAAAAATTTTATCCTTAAAATTTAACAATATATTAAAAGTTTATAGTATATATGAATATGTAAGCTTCAAATTTTAGCAATTCTTTTGCAGAAATTTCACCATATTTGCCTTTTCTGACAAAATACGACTACTTTCCTGACTTATTGCCCTGCACAGGACATGCATAGCCTTCTTTACAATGGTAAATGGGGTCACTGTTGTAGTACTACTAGTACTAGCTGAAAAGCCATAATTATAAACAGAATCCATGTTACATTAGTTTTTTACAAATCGTTTGACTATTTGTTAGCATGAATGCAAGATTTGCATTTTGCTATTAACATTACATTATCCTACTACTAACCTGCGGACAGGCTGCTGACGTCATCATAATCGGTGACTCCTTTTTGCTACGGTTGGTATGACTGGGACTGGGGTCGTCCACACTGATAGCGCCAGCTGTTGTCCGCAAGCTGTTAAACACGGTGCCTCCCTCTGCTTTTAACTTTATTCCGTGTATTTATTCTGCTTTTAACTTTATTCCGTCTGCCCTCGAATGTTTCAGTAAATTTGACGTGTTTCCGCCTTTACACGCAACTGCTGTAAAACATTTGCTGCACGTTGCGGTGCCGGAATCCTATCTTGTGAAATACAGCCACACTTTCGACTGTTTAGTTTTAGGCATTCTAACGAGAGTTGTTTACTTTAGCATGCTAAGCTATCGGTAGACCGCATGCTGCCGTCAGAGCGAGTGTAACGTTAGTTGCTGCATTCACGCGCATGTCGGATGGTCTCTCATTTCCGGATGATTTATGCTTTTAATTTTTTTATTTAATCTAATAAACGATTAATCTACAAAAATATATGAATATAGAGAACAAATATTTCAATCGACAGTTCAGGCATTTAAGTGGCACCGAAATGAGGCACCGAAATTCGCATTCTGTTTCGGTCCGGTACATACCGGTTCTATAGGTACCCAACCCTAAGCAGGACTAGGCATGATCAGTTAGGGAAACACTGAAATTACTCAGGAAAGACTATAAAAATCTCAATCTTTTTAATGGCAGAAAGTACATTCCAAATAAAGACTAAAGAGACCAAGGAGGTGTGGAAAATTAGGATCTACCTTCCTGTCCTCCAGAAGATTTAGTATGTTGTTGTTTGGTTGCTGTAGCAGAAAGCTAACAGTGGTCATTTGGTTCTCCTCGGCAGCATACTGAAGTGGCGTGCGTCCCATACAACACTCAGCCTGCACTGATGCACCACTATCAACCAAAAAACGTACCACCTCCAGCCAACCGGCTTTAGCTGCATAATGCAATGCAGTCAAGCCCTCCTGCAACAATAAGATAGGTGAGATATACAGGTCCTTCTAAAAAAAAAAAAAAAAGCATATTGTGATAAAGTTCATTATTTTCTGTAATGTACTGATGAACATTAGACTTTCATATATTTTAGATTCATTACACACAACTGAAGTAGGTCAAGCCTTTTATTGTTTTAATATTGATGATTGTGGCATACAGCTCATGAAAACCCAAAATCCCTATCTCAAAAAATTAGCATATTTCATCCAACCAATAAAAGAAAAGTGTTTTAATACAAAAAAAGTCAGCCTTCAAATAATTATGTTCAGTTATGCACTCAATACTTGGTCGGGAATCCTTTTGCAGATTCTTGTGTCTTATGTCTCTCAACTTCCTCTTCACAATATCCCACAGATTCTCTATGGGGTTCAGGTCAGGAGAGTTGGCAGGCCAATTGAGCACAGTAATACCATGGTCAGTAAACCATTTACCAGTGGTTTTGGCACTGTGAGCAGGTGCCAGGTCGTGCTGAAAAATGAAATCTTCATCTCCATAAAGCTTTTCAGCAGATGGAAGCATGAAGTGCTCCAAAATCACCTGATAGCTAGCTGCATTGACCCTGCCCTTGATAAAATACAGTGGACCAACACCAGCAGCTGACATGGCACCCCAGACCATCACTGACTGTGGGTACTTGACACTGGACTTCAGGCATTTTGGCATTTCCATCTCCCCAGTCTTCCTCCAGACTCTGGCACCTTGATTTCCGAATGACATGCAAAATTTGCAACCTGTAGCCCATTTCCTGCACACGCCTGTACACAGTGGCTCTGGATGTTTCTACTCCAGACTCAGTCCACTGCTTCCGCAGGTCCACCAAGGTCTGGAATCGGTCCTTCTCCACAATCTTCCTCAGGGCCCGGTCACCTCTTCTCGTTGTGCAGCGTTTTCTGCCACACTTTTTCCTTCCCACAGACTTCCCACTGAGGTGCCTTGATACAGCACTCTGGGAACAGCCTATTCGTTCAGAAATTTCTTTCTGTGTCTTACCCTCTTGCTTGAGGGTGTCAATGATGGCCTTCAGTCAGGTCGGCAGTCTTACCCATGATTGCGGTTTTGAGTAATGAACCAGGCTGGGAGTTTTTAAAAGCCTCAGGAATCTTTTGCAGGTGTTTAGAGTTAATTAGTTGATTCAGATGATTAGGTTAATAGCTCGTTTAGAGAACCTTTTCATGATATGCTAATTTTTTGAGGGATTTTGGGTTTTCATGAGCTGTATGCCACAATCATCAATATTAAAACAATAAAAGGCTTGAACTACTTCAGTTGTGTGTAATGAATCTAAAATATATGAAAGTCTAATGTTTATCAGTACATTACAGAAAATAATGAACTTTATCACAATATGCTAATTTTTTGAGAAGGACCTGTACATGCTGGAGTGTGACCAAACCTGCAACTGCAATACCAATTTCATCAGCTTAGGTTAGAAAATGTGGGGCTTATTTAAAGATTATTCAAAAAACTAAAATATTACAACTTACAGTACATATATGATCAATTACCTGATGTAAAAAAATCCAGCTTAGAAAATATGACCCAAGTAACACCAGAAAGTTAGATCATAATTTAAAGGGTAATTTGCATCAATGTTAAAAAAACAAACCACAAAAAAATGAGTGTAGATTTTTTTTTTGTAGTCACGTCCACCTGTCAAAATCAAGGCAGGTTCACTAGTGACTAAGTTCCACATAGAAGCCTTGCTTCCCGGATCTCAACCCATGCTCTTTGTTCCTTGGTTCACACCCTTGTTCCACGTCTCGAATTGTTGTTTGTTTGGATTTTTGGATATCCACCCATCTTGACCGTGTACTCTGTTTGACCTCTCGGCTTTGAACCACGCACATCCTCGACCATGATTTATCATCGCAGCTCGTATTACAACCCACCCAACACATGCCTCATCATTACAAGCACTTGGAGCATTTCTCTGCACTTGGATCCACCATGCCTGCCCGGATCGTAACATACAGTACACTTAATCAAAGGTAATGAGAGATAAAGGCGATCCATCACCTAGACCATACAGTCTAACCCATTTTTTCTTCAGGTGTCCATGCAAAAATCCTTTTTTGCATGGACACATTAACATTATTTCGATATTCCAAATTATGTAGAAAGCTTACAAAGATTAAAACAAAGTACCTCAGCAAAATGGAGATCATATTCACCTTATACAGGTATTATATTGTCTCACCTTGTCTGTGTCCTTGATGTCAATGCCATGGCACAGAAGGACCCTCACTGTCGCCACATACCCGTTGGCAGATGCCAGGTGAAGGCAAGTACGGCCACGTCGATCCTGCAGATAAAGTAGAGCACTGGATCTGCTGAGCAAGAGCCCGACCACAGCTGTGTGACCATGCTGAGCTGCCAGGTGCAGTGGGGTAAAATGCTAGAAAGTATATAGTGGAGGTTTGATATAACAGACATAGAGGTATGATACTCATAAAAGTAGATTTCATAACAACTACTAATTATTCCATATAAAATGAAAAATACAAAAAATTTGCTGTAATTAATGAGCAAAAATTATTCATTAGCAAGTTATATTTTTTTCCCATTTACTGATTATGATCCATATGTTGACCTGAATGTCTACATTCAACTGAGGAAAACCCATCCCTTAACAGAATTTTCCATGCTTCTCTTTCATCCATCCCAAGGAGGATTAAAAACACTTCAGACATTCACCGGGGAAGCCAAAGCCAAAGCATACTACTCCATTTTTGGGGTCACAAGGGAGTACATCTTAATGACTTCCCCTCATTTTCATCCTCTCTATTGTCCATCAGTAAGTCTAGTCAGGTCAGGTGATGAATGGCCTTGGAGGAAATACTGGAGGATATACAGTATTTTGGTCCCTAGCCAACCTTTCTTGAAGCAGCTACTTGGATAAATAGTGAAATGTTTCAAAAGTACAGTTGGCATGACTCAACTTCCAGATTGCTTGTGTAATGTTGTATATATAATTTCTTTGTTTTTGTTTACTGATTTATTTTCTACATTCTACAACAATACTGGGGATTTCAAAACTATAATATGGAATTAGGTAATTACGTAACAACAAGAAAAACAACAGTTAGTGTAGTTGTTATTTTAAGACACAGAGGTCAGCCTTTCTGTAATAATTCTTGCAAGAACAGAATGGTCAAGTGCATTTGCAAAATCCGTCAAGCACCATAATGAAACTGGCTCTCATGAAGGCCATCCCAGGAGGGCGAGACCAAAACCTACCTCTGCCGCAGACGAGAAGTTCATTTAGAGTTATCAGCCTGAAAAATGACCAATTAACAGCACCTCAGATTAGAGGCGTTATGAAGTCTTTACAGAGCCTAAGTAGCAGACACATCTCAATATCAACTGTTCAAAGGAGATTAATGCATTTTTTGGACGCCTTCAGCATTCCTTTACAATGTAGAAAGAAATAAAAATCAGGAACCATCATGGAGTTAGAAAGTTACCCCAAACTTTTGAACGGTAGTGTGTAAATATATAAATATATATATATATATATATATATATATATATATATATATATATATATATATATATTCCCTCCTTGAACCACCACCTTATTGTGGTGGAGGGGTTTGCGTGTCCCAATGATCCTGGGAGCTATGTTGTCGGGATGGAGCTATGGAGCCTGTAGGAGGGGCCAAAGAGGTCGGGTGCAGTGTTAGCTGGGCGGTGGCCGAAGACAGGGGCCTTGACGGTCTGATCCCTGGCTGCAGACGCTGGCTCTAGGGACGTGGAATGTCACCTCTCTGGCGGGGAAGGAGCCTGAGCTAGTGCGTGAGGTTGAGAAGTTCCGGCTAGATATAGTTGGACTCACCTCGACGCACAGCTTGGACTCTGGAACCAGTCTCCTTGAGAGGGGCTGGACTCTCTTTTACTCTGCAGTTGCCACCGGTGAGAGGCGACGAGCAGGTGTGGGCATACTTATTGCCCCCTGGCTCGGGGCCTGTACATTGGGGTTCAACGCAGTGGACGAGAGGGTGGCCTCCCTCCGCCTTTGGGCAGGGGGACGGATCCTTACTGTTGTTTGCGCTTATGCGCCGAACAGCAGTTTGGAGTACCTGCCCTTTTTGGGGTCTCTGGAGGGGGCGCTAGAGAACGTCCCTCCTGGGGACTCCATCGTTCTGTTGGGGGACTTCAATGCTCACGTGGGCAATGACAGTGAGACCTGGAAGGGCGTGATTGGGATGAACGCCACCCCCCCCCCCCCGATCTGAACCAGAGCGGTGTTTTGTTTTTGGACTGCTGTGCTCGTCACGGCTTGTCCATAACGAACACCATGTTCAGGCATAAGGGTGTCCATACAGTATGTGCACCTGGCACCGGGACACCCTAGGCCGCAGTTCGATGATCGACTTTGTGGTCGTGTCGTCGGACTTGCGGCCACATGTCTTGGACACTCGGGTGAAGAGAGGGGCAGAGCTGTCAACTGATCACCACCTGGTGGTGAGTTGGCTTCGTTGGCGGGGTAGGATGCCGGTCAGGCCTGGTAGACCCAAACGTATTGTGAGGGTCTGCTGGGAACGTCTGGCAGAGTCCCCTGTCAGGACGGGCTTCAACTCCCACCTCCGGCAAAGCTTCAACCACGTCCTGGGGGAGGTGGGGGACATTGAGTCTGAATGGACTATGTTCCGCGCCTCCATTGTCGAGGCGTCCGACCGGAGCTGTGGCCGTAAGGTGGTCAGTGCCTGTCGCGGTGGCAACCCAAGAACCCGTTGGTGGACACCGGCGGTGAGGGATGCCATCTTACCGGGCCTTTTAGGCTGGTGGCACTCCGGAGGCAGCTGATAGGTGGTTGCTGAGGCAAAAACCCGGGCGTGGGAGGAGTTTGGAGAGGCCATGGAGAATGACTTCCAGATGGCTTCGAAGAGATTCTGGTCCACCATCCGGCGTCTCAGGAGGGGAAAGCTCCGGTGTCGGAGTAAGTATTGCCGGTAGTAAGTCGGACCTGTTTCCGGTGAGAGTAGGAGTCCAACAGGGCTGCCCTTTGTCACCGATCCTGTTCATAATTTTTATGGACAGGATTTCTAGGCGCAGTTGAGGGGGCACAGTTTGATGGGCTCAGGATTGCGTCACTGCTTTTTGCAGATGACGTTGTTCTGTTGGCCTCATCATCCTGTGACCTACAGCTCTCACTGGATCGGTTAGCAGCCGAGTGTGAAGCGGCTGGGATGAGAATCAGCACCTCCAAATCTGAGGCCATGGTCCTTAGCCAGAAAAGGGTGGAGTGCCCTCTCAGGGTTGGGAGTGAGATCTTGCCCCAAGTGGAGGAATTTAAGTATCTCGGGGTCTTGTTCACGAGTGAGGGTAAAATGGAACGGGAGATCGACAGGCGGATCGGGGCAGCGTCTGCAGTGATGCGGGCTCTGTATCGGTCCGTCGTGGTGAAGAAGGAGCTGAGCCAAAAGGCAAAGCTCTCAATTTACCGGGCGATCTACGTTCCTACCCTCACCTATGGTCATGAGCTGTGGGTAGTGCCCGAAAGAACAAGATCGCGAATACAAGCGGCCGAAATGAGTTTCCTCCGCAGGGTGTCTGGGCTCTCCCTTAGAGTAAGTGTGAGAAGCTCAGTCATCTGGGAGGGGCTCAGAGTAGAGCCGCTGCTCCTCCGCATCGAGAGGAGCCAGATGAGGTGGCTTGGGCATCTATTTAGGATGCCCCCTGCACACCTCCCTTGTGAGGTGTTCCGGACACGCCCCACCGGAAAGAGTCCCCGGGGAAGACCAAGGACACGCTGGAGGGACTATGTCTCTCAGCTGGCCTGGGAACGCCTTGGGATCCCCCTGGAAGAGCTGGAAGAAGTGGCCAGGGAGAGGGAAGTTTGAGCATCCCTGCTGAAGCTGCTGCCCCCGCGACCCGACCTCGGAAAAGCGGAAGAAAATGGATGGATGGATGGATATATATATATATATATATATATAGTGTTTGCTCTATTTTTGGATTATGTCCTTTGTCTTTGCTATGATAAATTTGTGATTGAATTGATGCATTTGCCTTCTGTATCAGCCTCCCTTCTGAGAGTAATTATATACCTTTTCATTCTAAAAAAAACATATCTGAAACACTCCAGAACCTTTAGCACTGTAAAAAACTTTTACCTCTAGGTTTGTTTCAGCATCAGCCAGTACTCCAGGTGAGTTCAACAACAAGCGGACCACATTCTCATCTCCCGACTTAGCTGCTATGTGCAGAGGTGTGTAGCCAGACTACAAATACATGCATAAAGGGGGAAAAAACATGCTTATGAATATGGACACATTTTTCTTTGCATGTAATGACATTAATTTACTACTCATAATTAGGACGAGCAAAAAGACAGTAAACTAGAGGTTATGAAAGAATTAATTATTATTTTTGCATTGCATAGTCACATTAAACTACTTATCTTAGTAATATGTTTGATATGAAAGAAGACTGCCCTAGTAATTTTATCTACTGTATATGAGCCTCAAAGGAAAGACTTGAATTAATAATTCCATCAAGGACTTTTATTGCTGCATATAGTGAAACAACTGGTTATTCATAGACAGTGTTGGGAAAAAGTATTCAAATTAATTACTCAAAGTGTTTAAATAATTTACAACAGGCAAAATGTACTCTAGTTAAAGTTGTACCAATTTACCTTTTTTCTTAAGTAAAAGTAACAAAGTAGCTTGTAAAAGTCAGGTGCCAGGTGTAGCTCAGTGGTTAAGGCATTGGACTACGGTTCGGAAGATCCCAGGTTCAAACCCCACAACCACCAAGTTGCCACTGTTGGGCCCTTGAGCAAACCCTCAACTGCTGAGATGTGTAATGAGATGTACAGTAAGTCGCTCTGGATAAGAGCGTCTGACAAATGACTAAATGTAAGTCAAAATCAGGATTTCTATGTGTAAGTAAAGAATATACTGTAGTGCATATGTTAACTAGAGTTACATCAATGTTGTGAAATTTTACACTTTACAGGAGCTAAGTAAATCATGAAATTAAAAAATTTCATGTACTTTTTCTTGATAGATCAGTGTGTGTGTGTGTGTGTGTGTGTGTGTGTGTTTGTGAGAGATGTTGGTGAAGATGAATGATGAAACCTCATCATGTAGCTGGTAATTTCTTGTGGCATCTCTGCCGGGTGTCTCAGTGCAGATTGTGGCTGGCACATCTGTCAGAATTGCCCTCACAAAGTCCACTTGTCCAAAACGGGCTGCCACATGTAGGGCTGTTAGTCCTGTCTGTATCCATGCAAGCATGCACAGAGAGAGAGAGAGAGAGAGAGAGAGAGAGAGAGATTATTAAGTTAGAAATCAAATTTCTTACATTTCAATACCTAATTAAATATCTTTATTACAGTTGTACTCCGTTAACACACACACAAACACTTTTTTTGGAAAGTACCTTGGAGCTGGTGATGTTCAGACAGACTTTTGTTTTCAGGACCTCCAGTATGTCTGTGTGTCCATTCTGGGCAGCCAAATGGGCAGCTGTCATTCCATCCTGCAGTCAGAAACCAATATATTGAAATCTTAAAAGATCAAAGTGCAGCAATGTATAAACCACAGTACCATTTTCTAAGACGTGTTAAATGCATGTTTGTATTGTGCTGAAGTACTGGTTGGGCATCTGGATTGTGTTAGTATATTGTGTTGATGTGTTGAGATTTAGTGATCTCACCGAGTTCTCCTCTTTGGCTGAAGCCCCTGCCTCCAATAGAACCTTAACAACCTCAGTGTGACCCCCTGCAGCAGCCAAGTGCAAAGGACATGAGCCATTAACCTGCAGAAACAAATGTTCATTCTAAAATTCTAATACAAAAACATGCAAAATGAACAGTCACCATTACAGGAAAAGCTCGTTTCAAATACACTTATGAATTTCATTCAAGAGGTTTCAGAAACGAATATATGACTTTCTAAAACAAATGACTGAAAAGTATTGGAAAAAAACTAATGAACCAAATACAAATTCATGAATAGGTTACTGATCATAAGATCAGCGGATTGATCCCCAGTTCCACCAGGTTGCCACTGCTGGGTCCTTTAACAAGGCCCTTAACCCTGTCAGCTCCAGGGGAGATGTATCATGGCTGGCCCTGTGCTCTGACCCCAGTAATGCTGGGACATATGAAGAAAGAAGTTCACGGTGCTGTAATGTATACAGTATGTGACAAATAAATGCTGTGATGGTTCCACCATTGCTTCAAATCATTGTCTTTGAAGACGTTGACCTAACTTTCCCCAAAGGACTGCAATGCAGACTCTCATGTTTTGGGCCAGTACTCATTGGACTTCTTGATGTCAATCTCTGTTCTTGTGCCCATGCAAAACTCTAGTTTAACTGCCAAGATGAATTCCAGGACCCATGATAAGTCTCCATCAATTAACAGTTGGTAACCTCAACAAAGTGAACATTATCAACTGAAACATTTCCTGTTATACGAATGCACTTTTGACCTCAGAGCACACAGTTAGCTATTATGGTCTTATAATCCAGTAGCACCCAAATGAGGGTGGGTTCACTTTTGAGTCTGGTTCGTCTCAAGATTTGTTTCTCATGACATTTCAGAGAGTTTTTCCATTCCACTGTCACAACCAGTTTGCTTGGGCAAAAAAAAATTGATTGTAACATATACATGTATCTAGTATTTTTATTTCTGTAAAGCCGCTTCGTTTCCATAAAACAAAAACAAGACAAGACTGTGCAAATACAATTTAGTCAAAGTCTCTGCCCAGTCATTGTGGTTAGCTATATCACAACACTCAAAGAAAGCTTTTTACCCACATCATAAGCTCGATACTATAGCCTCACAATAAATTCTGCTTTTGCATTTTTTGTCATTTGGGACAAAGAATATCGGATTTTGGAGAATTTGCGAGTAAATTATTGAATGAATAAATGGGAGTAGTTATTTGAATGAATGAACCAGAACAGTTCACTAAGTCCATTTCCAAGATGAGGAAGAAAGTCAAACAGAAGCTACACAGAATATGGGTGAATGGGATAGAAAATCTGGAATAGCCCCTTTTTATTTTAAATAACCATTGACCCTTGGCCTACTGACCTTGTTATGCAGTGTGGAGGCATTTCCTTGACTGAACTTGAGAAGTTCTTGGATGACGGTCACACTCCCTTTTGCTGCAGCAATGTTGATGCAAGTGACTCCATCCTTGTTGGGGGATGTGGCTAATTCAGGCCTGTGCTTCAAAAAGAGCTTAACTACATCTGAGTGGTCATTCTCTGCAGCCAGGTGAAGAGGGGTTTGCCCATCCTGACAACACATACAAAGGCAAACAATTCATTATATTATCGCAACTAATACATTTAGGTTTACGTCTAAATTTAACCATAACGTTAGTAACAAAAAAGCGAAACATAAATAAAGGCTCATCTGTCAAATGTTTTCACATGCTCAAAACTGTCCCCCCCCAAAAAAAATAATGTCCCTGTCATTATGTCAGTTTTCAAGCTGCAAATGATTGGATTATGCATAAATCGTTACAGTATATTCCAGATATAATGCACGTTAAGGGGTCTGGTAAGGTAATCCATTATATACACCCTGAAAAACTCTCCCAAGCCCTGTTTGATGTGTTCCCTCAGTTAGGAAATTGCTGGCTGCAACTCGTTCAACAAACAACTTGTGAGGTGATGGAGTGGGTTGTCATGGACCATTTTTTGCTGAGCTAACTGATGCCCCTCCTCCTAAGTATGAACCGGTCAGGGCCATTCCCTTCACTGACTACACATTTCATTAAAACTATTTTTTTTCTCCTCCAAGTTTGTCCCTGTGTGTGTCTGTGTTATGGTCGGTCCTGAAGTGAGCTCAAAAATAGTGGAAATTTTTTTTGTCTGTATTCAGCCTCCATTTCACCTTCAGCTTTACAATATGTTTTTAAATGGTGTTTTCATAGTGGTGATAGCTCATGTTGAATAATGTAATTTAAATAAAGTATTGAACTCAATTGTACATTTTGGGAAAATATATTCTCATTTAGCATTAGCACCATAGCATTACTCACTCACTCATTGTCTATACATTGTTTACATTCTGCAGAGGGCCATGCAAACTCCATCCACACAGACCCCAAACCGGGAATCCGCATGGAGGACAGGTCAGTGACCTTATGCCCTTTGCCTGTCGAGCCCCACGTTTTGTCGGGTGCCCATGATGCTGTTACCAGTTCACAGATATATAATTGATACTAAATGTTAAAGTGTAATGTTATGTACAGTAGTGTTATTGTTATCGCTGACTGGGGGAAAATCTACTTCAAATTGACATGTTTTGTTCCTTTTAATTGAGAACAAAAATGGTGTATTTAAGAGGATAAACAAAGATATGTTTAACGAAATGAAATTGACAGAAAAAAGCTGTTGCTGGCAGTTACAGCATAGAGATAGTAATTAATTTGATGCAGAACTGTGGTTCGAATTTTTCCCCATTCCCCTTGGCAAATCATCAATTACCCAAATTTTGAGAATCCCACTGTTAAAAACTCTAACTCTTTCTTTTGCATTAACATAGCCCTATGCTCAGGAAAATAGAGAGTAGAGGCAGTTAATTATTTTGTTTTAGATACTGTACTGCATCATGCAGCAAAGCATGTACAATAAACTATATGCTACAGTACGTTCAGGCAATGTTTCCTCACTGATTCAGTATAGGCTAAAGAAATGGGATTTGGGATGTTCATGTTCACTATTAGAGACTGCAAAGATTTAACAACTTACAAATCCAAGTTACAAAGAGATTTTTACTGATCAACCAAAAAATTTAAAACAAAAAGAAAATTTTTTATTGTATTGTTATCATATCATATTGAAAACATACTGTAATATTAATTATTAAATTGTATCAAGAACAATTTGTTTTATCCCGAGTATATACCCCTACACCTGTGTTGAAATATTCCAGTAAACTATAAAAGACTGACAACATAATACTGAGAATAATACTCACAATATCTTTGGCAGTTATATCAGCTCCGAGGTTTAACAAACTGTTGCAAGCATCTAATTTTCCGCTGATGGCAGCCAAATGCAGAGAGGTCTGTTGTCTCTGGAACAGCATGTGGATCATTAAATAAATAATTTAATCTGACAAATGTAAAAATGTGCAATAAACAAACAAACACATTTATGAATGAATCCATAAATTGAATGTTGGGTGTGAACTTACAGTATATGAATTTGGAAAATATTAGAAACCTTTATATCTTTCAGGATTGATTGAGCTCATAGAATTGAACGAATAATTGAGCTCTTACCAAAGTGAGGGTGTCAATGCCAGCCTCATGAGTCTTTATCAGTAGTTCAACAAGATGGGATGAGCCAGTCTGGGCGATCAGGTGCAGTGCAGTTAGGCCCAGTTTGGTTTTAGCATTTACAAAGGCTTTATATGAGAGCAAGATGTCAGCAATTTCCTCGTGGCCTTGCTCAGCAGCCAGGTGGAGAGCAGACTTTCCTTCCTGCATATTGCATATCACACAATCTGTCACTAATAACAGCAAACTGTTCATATCTTGACTGATAGTATGAAATTGGGTCATTGCTTGAAGCCAGTGTCTAGCAGTGTTGGGGGACGTTACTTTTTAAAGTAACTAATAACATTACAAAATTACACTCATTAAAAAGTAATCAGTTACATTACAGCGTTACCTTATGGTAAAAGTAACTAGTTAGAGTACTTTTCTATTGCAGAAAATGAAAACTCCTTTGTTATTCCTCATGCATGTTGTTTTAGTCAAGACCTTTATAATTATTCTACCATCTTCACTCAGAGAAGTCTGGACCATAATCTGTTAACTACTAATACCCCTATCTCACCTACACGGTTTCATGCAGTGGCCGTGTCATGCACACTCATGGCGCGACCGGCACTAGAACCTGGAAGTAATAAGTCGTGAACCAGGAAGCATAAAAGGAAACAAGATGGCACTTCACATCGCTCAGTCATTGAGTTCGCCCATGTCGGTCCAGATCGTTTGTCTGCCATCTTATGACTACTCACTTTCTTGGGTTTACTTTCTGATTCGAGTGTGTGTTTATAGGACGCGGGTTAAATTTGTGTTTTTTCCTTGCCCCTGGAGCAGATAGGGCTCAACAGCAGATAGGGCTCAACAGTGGCAACTTGGCGATGCTGGGGCTCGAACCCCTGACCTTCCGATCAGTAACCCAGTAACCCACAGCCTTAACCGACTGAGCCACCACTGCCCCCACCCTGTGGGTGAGGTGGAGCCCGACACAAAGCTATACCACCTGCGGCAGGGAGGATCGTCCGTGAGCCGGGTATACTGCTGATTTTCACACTCTCGCAATGCAAACCTCCTGGGGGGACGCCGCGCTCTGGACATCCTACTACGAGGGACTGGCTTCTCGGATTAAGGATGAACTCGCTGGACGAGAGCTCCCCGCTACCCTGGAGGGGCTGATCCCGCTCGCCCTCTGAATTGACCAGCACCTCCTCTCTCGTCCGAAGCCATCCCTGCCACCAGCACCCACCTTATCCTACACAGCATCCCATCCATCAACGTCCTTCACACCGTCGTCCCCGGACATGTCGCATCTCCACCTTCTGCCGTGGTTAACACCGGAGCCGGCGAACCCATGCAACTAGGACGCGCCTCCTTGGCCGCTGAAGAAAGAGAACGGCGCTTCAGAGAGGGGCTCTGTGCGTATTGCGGATCAGCAGCACACCACAGAGTCATATGTCCTCGTCGCCAGGGAAACGCCCAGGCCCGGTGAGCGATGGAGCAGTTCGCCAGGCCACCTCCACCTCTCTGCCATGGCACCTAGCGTCTCTCGTCTCACGGTCCAGGTACACCTCCAGTTTGGCCACAAACGGGTCAGAAGTACTGCGTTCATCGACTCCGGTGCCCCAGGTAACTTTATTGACTCTTCTTATGCCAAAAAACTGGGAGTGGAGTTTGAAGCGTTATCCCAGCCTGTTCGAATCACATCAGTCGACGGTCGGCCTCTCTCCTCCAGCCCCATCACCTTCCAGACTCAACCCATCACCCTCATCATTGACCAGCACCACGAATCCATCCAATTCCACCTCACCTCCATCTCATCTCCACCCGTCATTCTCGGATCCCATGGCTCCCGACGTTGACATCAACACCATCCTTGCCGCCTATCAGGACCTGGCTAAAGCTTTCTGTAAGAGGTGCGACACCCACCTGCCTCCTCATCGCCCTTACGACCTGGCGATATATCTCCAGCCGGGTTTTGTCCCTCCCCGTGGCCATCTCTACTCGTTGGCCCTGGAGCACACTGCGAACTTCTATCGTCACTTTATCCGGGACTACAGTATGGTTGCAGCCCCTTTAACTGCTCTGACACGCCCATCATCTCATCACTTCAACCTCAACTCCACTTCCATCACTGCCTTCCATGAACTTTGCCGTCAATTCACCACTGCACCCATTCTCCTCCACCCAGATGCAAATAAACTGTTCGTTGTGGAGGTGGACGCTTCGGATGTGGGCATCGGGGCCGTCCTCTCCCAACGAGGTCCAGACCAAAAACTACACCCTTGAAGTGGGCATTGGAAGAATGGCGACACTGGCTCCAGGGCGCCAGAGAACCATTTATCGTCTGGACCGATCACCAAAACCTCATCACCATCCAGAGTCTAAGACAGCTTAACCCAAGACAGGCACGGTGGGCATTGTTCTTCGAACACTACAATTTCCATCTATCCTACCGCTCGGGGTCCAAGAACACCAAAACCGACGCTCTCTCCCGACAACATGCGGAAGACGTCCCCCGGGTCGACCCCGCGCCTGTCCTCCCTCCTTCCAAGATCATTGCACCACTCCGTTGGGAAATCGAAGGGTTCGCCAAGCACAGGCGGCGGAGAACGAACCGACATGTGTGCTGCCTGGACGACTCTAACGCCGTACAAGCCGAAGTCATCCAATGGGGCCATTCTACTCCTCTTTCGGGGCACCCAGGCACACAACGCACCCTCCAGTTCATACGGCGCGCCATCTATGATCGAGGACATCAATGAGTTCGTCCAGGCGTGTCCAGTGTGCTCCAGGGCCAAGGATACGAACCAACCGACACCCGGGGAACTCCAACCGCTCCCTGTTCCCCGTCGGCCCTGGATGCACATTGCCATCGACTTCATCACGGGCCTGCCAGCCTCGGAGGGAAAGAACATCATTCTAACTATTGTGGATCGATTCTCCAAAGCTGTGCATTTGGTGGCCCTTTCCATACTCCCGTCAGCTAAACATAGTACAGACAAGTAGATATTAGAGCATGTAGTCCGTCTGCATGGGTTCCCCAAGGACATCGTCTCGGACAGAGGGCCCCAGTTCACTGCCAGGTTCTGGAAGGCCTTCTGCCATCTGATCGACTCCACCTGCAGCCTGTCATCTGGATATCACCCTCAGACTAACGGTCAATTGGAGCCGGCCAACCATCAACTGGAGCGCTATCTAAGATGTTTCATAGCAGATCGTCAGTGCTCCTGGGCTATCTCATTTGGGCAGAACTCTCACACAACTTCCACACCTCCTCTGCTACAAAGCTAAGCCCATTTGAGGTATGTCACGGTTTCCAACCTTCGATGTTCGACCACCAAGAACCAGAGGTTGACGTACCATCAGCCCAACACTTGGTCCACAGGTGTCTGTGGCTATGGACAGGCCGTAAGTATGGTTCATCATGATTCACATGTTTTGAGGTTGTGATTATATTTTCCATCTTCAAGCTTGTGGACCTTGCAGAACTGCGTGGAACGTCGAGCGGTCACTTGTGGCAGCTCACGGTGACTAACACTGCTTCTCACCACGAATCAGACCCCATAGGTGAGATAGGGGTACACACACACACACACTAATAGAATGACTGCTGTCTGGTTCATGGATTACATAAATTGTCTGAATAACAGATTACATTTTTGAAAATATAACTAAATTACTGCTTAGAAAGCGTTAAATTACTCGTTACATCATTACACAAACACTGGTGTCTAATGATCAGTAAAAAAGCCACTACACTACCAGTCAAAGGTTTGGGCACTTTTTATTTCCATGGTCTTTTTCTGATTTTCATTTCTTTCTACATTATAAAACATGCAAAATATGCAATAATTTCCTTTGAACAGTTGATATTGAGATGTGTCTGCTACGTACTGTACAGTATGCCCTGTAAAGCCTTCATAATGGCTCTAATCTGGGCCAGGGGTAGCTCAGTGGTTAAGGCATTGGACTACGGTTCGGAAGATCCCAGGTTCAAAACCCCACAACCACCAAGTTGCCACTGTTGGGCCCTTGAGCAAGGCCCTTAACCCTCAATTGCTCAGATGTATAATGAGATAAAAAATGTAAGTCGCTCTGGATAAGAGCGTCTGCCAAATGCCTAAATGTAAATGTAAATGTAATCTGATGTGCTGTTAATTGGTGATTTTTGAGGATGGTAATTCTTAATGAACTCTTCTACTGCAGAGGTAAGTTTTGGTCTTGCTTGAGAGCCAGTATTATCATGGTGCTTGAGGAGGTTTGCAATACTGTTCTTGAAAGAACTATTCCTGATGTCTTAAAATAACAACTAACTGTTTTTGTTAATTAACTAATGCCATGCATAGTATTTCATAGGTTATTTTTTTAATCTAGAACTTATTTTTCTATAACGTAGACAATACATCCATATATGTCCAAACATTTTCTTTGACTGGTACTAGGGATGTAACGGTATTGTAAATACCGTACCGCAATAACACTTTATTTCAATAATACTGTGGTCGCATGACGATAAAATGATAGGTCTTCTGAGAAAAGTTTGCTCAGGCGAATGGAGCGAACGGGAGTTAGCAGGAACTACAATTCCCATCAGCCCCGGCGTGGCCATCATCCTTTGCGGTCTGTTGTTGCTACAGATCCAGTAATGTGCACATCCGATTTAAAACCCGCTTACTCCATAATGATTAATTACTCTTTCCATCTCTTTTCCTTTGCCGCTAATAGCAGCACCCGCCATTTCCACATTACTGGATCTGTAGCGACAACAGACCGCAAAGGATGATGGTCACGCCGGGGCTGATGGGAATTGTAGTTCCCGCTACCCCCCATTCGTTCCATTTGCCTGAGCAAACTTTTCTCAGACGACCTATAATTTTATCGAGTCATTTCGGTTTCTCTCTGAAAAGAAACGAGAAAGGAAAAAAAATCCTGTCTCTGTCTGAATAAGTGAGTGAATGAGGTGAGTGTTCTCAAATACTCATTCAGCTGCAATAAGTAGGCTGCTATTGTTTGAGTTGTTTTAGTATGCTTGAGTTTTCAAGAATACTAAATTGAAACTTTATTTTTTTACATGGTTTAATAATTTTTTGTTATTAAAATTGAAAAATTGAAGTTTCTGTTTCAAAGTTTACAGATAGATGGCAAATTTGTATGCCATAGATATGTTCAGTGTTCATGTATACTGTTTAATAAACACTTCTGGCACTTTTTTAGAGTCTCTTCATTAGTTTTGTTTTTCCTGTAAATGATCCAATAAATACTGTACTGTGCCATTCATACCGAGGTATTACCGTACCGTGAAGTTTTGATACCGTTACATCCCTAACTGGTACTGTATATAATAGAAAAACATCAATAAGCATGTTTGTTCCTGTTTCAGAAGACATTCCAAGGCGATGTAAAACACGTACACATGCAAAGAATGCCAAGCCCTTTTTGGTGTAAGTGTGCTGTCAAATCGTAAAGCCTGGGGAAAAAAAATCACATGCTACAATTGTGACATTTTCCCAAGCTGCTACTTATATTCAGGCTTGGCATTTGGCTAAATAAAACCCACAGTCATGTTTGGTAAAAAGTTGATAGACACATTAATCCTCCAACCTCATCAAACACATCCACTCTGGCATTGCTTTTCAGTAGCAGCGTCACTACGTCCATGTGTCCCAGCTCAGCTGCCAACAGCAATGGAGACCTGCCAGTCTGTCATTCACATAAACATACAGTACAAGCATGAAAACAAAGATACAGTCAGACAGTCATAGAAAATATAAAAAATTACAAATTAAAATCCTGTAATACTGTATACCTGTGCTATCAGTGAAGGAATAAAAAAAAATCACTGGTGGAATAATCTGAGCATTCTGTACATTCAAGTCATCATTTGACCTCAACTTTTATATAACCTACAAAAACATACATACATATATAATATATAAACATAACTTTGGTAAGCCTAGATCTGAACAGTTGACCTGACCGTGTTACTGTACCTTATTCTGCTTGTTGATGGCTGTCTGTAGGCAGTTGCTGGGAACATTGTTGAACATCTCCTGCAGCACTTCAACATTGCCAACCCTGGCACAATAATGAATTGGAGTTTCTCCCATCTACAGGAAAGCAAAAACACCCCCACAAACAATGAAGAAAAAAATGTATGGAAAACATCTCGGGTTACTTTGCTGTAACCCTGTTCATTGAAAAGGCGGGAATGAGATGCTGCGTGAGAACGCTATGGGAACCATTTTGTGTGCCGGTTGTGAAGCATGTGTGCAAACACGCCAAATTTTTTGGCTATATATAACCTCGGTCAGGTGACGTCATCTGATTAGACGCAGCTGCAGGTTATAACTACTAGTGAGCCGGCGACACAACTCAGATTAATTTGTCTGAACGGACGTCCGGTCACGTGGTAGTGCGGCATTAGGACGCAGCATCTCGTTCCCGCCTTTTCAGGGAACAGGGTTACAGCAAAGTAACCCGAGACGTTCCCTTTCAAAGGCTTTCTCTCGATGCTGCGTGAGAACACTATAGGAACAAGAATACCAACGCCGCCGCACTACAAGTGTCTGGACCCCCAGGTTGTGTAGCGTGTGTGCACAAGGCCAGGAAGTCTCAGATCTATGTCTGGGAAGCTGAGTCGAGGACTCGTGAGCCCGGAGTGGCATGGACATCCAGACCATAAAATCTTACAAATGTGTGCGGAGAGGACCAACCCGCCGCTTCACACACTTGGTGCAGGGGAGTACCTCTTGCAAGCGCAATGGATGAGGCGACCCCTCTGGTCGAATGAGCCCTGACTCCTAGAGGCAAAGTGAGCCCACGCGCCTCATAGGAAAGGGCAATAGCATCTCTCACCCAGTGTGACAAAGTTTGTGTGGTGGCAGCCGCCCCCCGGTTGCGGCCTCCATATCTGTATAAAGAGTATCTCTTTAAATATAAAGAGTTGCTCCGACTTACGCCACTGGCTGGTGCGGTGGACATAGACCTGAAGAGCACGTACTGGGCACAGTAGGTGAAGTTTCTCCTGCTCCGAATCTACAAAAGGCGGAGGACAGAAGGCTTCCAGGATGACAGGGTGCATGGTTGAGAAAGGAACTTTCGGTAGATAGTTCGGGTGAGGATGCAGAATGGCCTTGACTAGCCCAGGGGCAAAGTCCAGGCAAGATGGGGAGACTGATAAGGCACGCAGGTCTCCGATCCTCTTGAGAGAGGTAATGGCCATAAGAAGAACCATTTTGAGGGTCAGAAGCTTGTCGGGCGCTGACTCTAGTGGTTCTAAAGGAGTGTCAATTAGACCTTTGAGCACGATAGATAAATCCCACGAAGGGACCGTGGCTCTAGTGGGTGGCCTCATCTGTTTAGCTCCACGAATGAAACGGGCAACTAAAGGGTGATTTCCCACAGTAACCCCTTCAGTCAGGACGTGGCAGGCTGAAATAGCAGCCACGTACGTTCTGAGGGTACTAGGGCAGAAGCCCGAGGACAATTTCTCTTGCAGGAATTCCAGCGCTGAAACGATTTGGCAATGGACTGGGTCCACCTGCTTTGCCATGCACCAACTTTCGAATACCTTTCATTTGAACGCATAAATTCTCCTAGTGGAGGGAGCCCTAGCACTTAGGATCGTGTCAATTACGCCGGCTGAAAGGCCAACTTGACTTAATTGGTCCCGTTCAGGGGCCAAACGTGAAGGTTCCAGAGCTCGGGCCGGGGATGAAATATTGTCCCCTGCGCCTGAGATAGAAGATCCCTCCTCACTGGAATCATCCAAGGTGAGCCGTCGAGAAGAGATAGTACAGTAATTCTGAGAACCATACTCGGGCCGGCCAACGGGGCGCTATCAATAAGAGGTGCAAACCGTGTTGATGGACCCTCGCCAGGACTCCCGGGAGCAGAGCTACTGGAGGGTATGCATAGAGGCGTAAATTGGGCCACGTATGGGCCATCGCGTCCAGACCTAGGGGAGCTGGATGAGTCAGAGAATAGTAGAGGGGACATTGTGCAGTCTCCTGGGAGGCAAAGAGGTCCACCTCTGCTGTAAAGAATCTCTACCAGATTTGAGTGACTACTTCGGGGTGGAGTTTCCATTCCCCGTGATTCACAGCTTGTCTGTGGAGTGGGACCCAAGGTAAGAAACTGGGGTCTGAACCACATAGAAAGGGTACGAAGTCCTTCGCGCGTATCCCTTATTCGCCTTCGGGGATTTGTTCTCGTGTGAACTCCCCTGGCTCTTAGCCACAGCTGAAAAGCTCTCATGTGCAAGAGACCCAAAGGTATCACCGTGGATGCAGCTGCCATGAAGCCTAAACATTTTTGTAAGTGATGTACAGTCACTCCTCGGTCTAGCCGGTCTAGTTCCTTCAGAGCGTTGCTTATGGATTCGACGCGAGCAGGAGACAGATGTGCCTGCATAGCGATCGAATTCCACCTGACGCCCAAGTATGTTGTCATCTGCGCCGGAAAGCGAACGCTTTTCGTGGTGTTGAGTCTCATACCCAGCGAATGAAGATGAGCTAGAACGACATCCCGGTGTCGAAGTGCTAGCTGCTGAGACTGGGCTAAGATTAGCCAGTCGCCTATGTAATTCAAAATGCGGATGCCCTGGAGTCTCAAGGGAGCCAGAACTGCATCCATGCATTTCATGTATGTGCGGGGTGATGGGGCTAGACCGAATGGAAGGACCCGAAATTGGTAGGCTTTTCCCCCAAAAGCGAACCTCAGGAACTCCCTGTGCTGTGGCAAAATTTCTATATGAAAGTATGTGTTCTTTAAATCTATTGTTACAAACCAATCCTGTGGTTTGGATTTGTGAGACAATAGTTTTTATGGTCAACATTTTGAAGTTGCATTTTTTGAGAGAGCGGTTCAAACCGCGAAGATCCAAAACTCGACGCAGCCCCCCGTCCTTTTTGGGGACCAGGAAGTACAGACTGTAGTAGCCTGCCTCCATATCTGGAGGAGGAACCTGTTCTATGGCTCCCTTCTGCAGTAGTGTCTGGAGTTCGGAACTCAGAAAATGCGCCCTTTCCGGTATCACGGAAGTGGAGACCACGCCGTTGAAACGTGGAGGGCGATATGTAAACTGTATCCTGTATCCTTTCTCTACAGTCTTTAAAACCCAGGGAGATATGCCTGGCAGTAGCTTCCACGCTGCCAGCTTCTCTGAAGGGGGTACGAGTACTTCTACTGGGCTGGGGGATGTTAGTTGGTCGTTGTCCTGGAATGTGGCAGGATCCAACCGAAGGACTAATGTACTCTCCTGGGGGTGCCCGGGGGGGCATGCTACTATATGCCCCTCCCCGGGGGGGAACACCCCTACGGTCCTGGGCTCCGCTCTCAGGAATTATTCTTCGTTAGACTCGGAGACTCCATTGTCCAGCACGTGCGTGCTACCACGGCTAAAGGTAAGGCGTACACTCGCTGTTTACCTGGTGCACGTGTTCTTGATGTTGCTGCACAGGTGCCTGCGGCCCTGAAGAAGAACATTCGAGCTGTGGTCCTTCATGCTGGCACGAACGACACCAGGCTGAGGCAGACGGAGACCCTAAACAAGGACTTCAGGAGCCTGGTCGAGAAGGTCCGCAGCACATCACACCACATTTCAGCGAGGAATCGAGAAGTTCAGTAGATTATTCGCCTTTAATGAATGGTTACAATCTTGGTGTCAACAACAGAAATTACCCTTTGTTGATAACTGGAATGTTTTCTGGGAGCGTCCTAGGCTCTACCACATTGATGGCCTACACCCTAGCAGAGCTGGAGCAGTAGTCCTCTCTGACAACATCTCCAGGACACTACAAACCATCTGACTGGCGGTAAGTCATACCATAGATATCAGGCACATTACAACTCACCATACTGATAGACGCACACACATAGCTTGTCCTATAGAAACTGTGTCTGTTCCCCCAATAGTGAGAAAAAAGAATAAATTTGCCCGAAACAATCTGATAACCATAAAACCAGAGAAAGGCCAAACAAGTCATCAAAATCTACCTCTAAAGTTTGGACTACTCAACATTAGATCCCTTGCGCCTAAAGCACTTATTGTTAATGAAATTATCTCTTTGACGTACTCTGCCTCACTGAAACCTGGCTTAAACCAAATTAATATATTAGTCTGAACGAGTCTACTCCGTCAGGATATTTCTATAAGCACGAGCCCCGTCAAACCGGTCACGGTGGTGGTGTCGCCACTATCTACAATGATGTACTCACTGTTACTCAAAAAATTTGGCCCAGGTTTAACTCATTTGAAGTGCTCATCATTAATGAAATACGTAATAAACCCTTGCTATATTTTACCCTGGCCACCGTGTACAGACCCCCAAGGCCATAAGAATTTGGACATCTGCTATCAGACCAATTGGTTAACTCTGAACAAAGTGTTGATAGTAGAAGACTTTAACATTCATGTAGATGATGCTAACGACGCAATAGCACTCGCATTTATGGATTTACTAAATTCTGTTGGGGTTAAACAAAATATAATTGAAGCAACTCACCGCTTTAATCATACACTAGATTTAATTATATCCCATGGTATAGATGTCTCTAATATAGAGATCTTACCTCAAAGTGATGATATCACAGATCATCACCTCCTGATACAGTATATACTCTACCCGTAGAACAGATTGATTATCTGTGTCTCCCCACGTTATCAATTTGTTTGAAATATGAATCCGACTACTAAAGACAGGCTCTAAAAACTGCTACAGTAGGACCGAGCATCTTAGCCAACTTTAATTTGGACGCGTTCTTATCATGCGACCGGGGGGGTTGCGCCTTCTGATCACAAAGCTCCAGACTTCTGGTAGTTCCCAGAATTTCAAAATCAACAAAGGGGGGTAGGGCGTTTTCATATTTAGCTCCAAAGCATTGGAATAGCCTTCCAGACAGTGTTCAGGGAGCAGACACGGTTTTCCCAGTTCAAAAGTAGACTCAAGATGCATCTTTTTAATCTGGCATACACGTAACTCATCCCATAACCTCATACTCTAGTACACCTATACTGAATGGCAACTACGCTAATTCTCCCCATCTGTTCTGTATCCTTCTACCCATGCCGAGGCATCGGGAGATTGTGCCAGCTCCAGTAGATAAAGGCCAGCCCTGCGAGGTTCCTGAGGCATCCAGAGAAGGACCAGCTCCAGCTGAATTCTGCTTCATGACGGTTTCGAGCTACACATGCTGCTTCTGTGCTTCCAGTGATCCAGACCTCATCTGCCCTCTGCACCTGTCCACTGGCTCATCCCTATGCTGAACTGGTCTTCATGTTAATTTAAATGATTTTCTGTCATATTGCATTTTCACCTGCACAACACACATGACGTTATCATTTCTATCTGTTATCACCAAAATGAGGATGGGTTCCCTGTTGAGTCTGGTTCCCCAGATAGCAGAACAACATTGAATCATCGTTGAATCAACATTAAAGCATCAACCAACTTGTTATTGAATCAATGTTGAAATTTCAATGTTAAATGTTGATTTTTCATCAGGTTTGCACCTTGAAATAATGTTATTTCAATGATGAAAAATAGATCAAGATGGGCATAAAATCAATGTTTGTTCAACGTAAATTCAATCACTTATTTTACATTGAACCAACATTGAAACAATTATAGTTTAGTCTTGCTTTATGAACAGCAAGATTCTATGACAGTAAATCATGTCCGTTTTGATTTATTTATTTAAATCAGAGACCATGTAGGGCTGAAAAGCTTTTTTTTTTTTTTTTTAAACAAAAAGTCAGTAACTCAACATCCTTCAGTTTACATGTAAACATATTTATTTATTTATGCTCCATACCCATTTAAACAGGAAGTAACATCACAATTACAATAAAACAACTATATAATAAAACACACTACAACTTGCATACAAATTATTATAAACTGGATGACAAAATGACTTTTTAGAAGAGAACTATTAGAAGAGATTGTTAATTCTGAATTCATAAAACAGAAGCTAACTGCCAAGAGAAGAGACTGGAAAACCATAATATAAAAATGGCAGCCTGCCTCAGAAGAATTCAGTCAAATGCAAATAGAAACAACCAAGTCAGAAACACAACAGATGACTGAAACATTATTCGTAAGTTGAAATGTATTTACTCAGCAAAACAGATAATAAGACACAAGTCTGAACTTATGGTTTTCCACCACGAGCAATTCCCCCCAGCCGTTCTGGGGCATAACGAAGCCATTTCTGAACTGTTGAAGCAAAGAAACTCTGTGGCCTCCTTTTCTTCAGCTTTCAGCTGTTGTTGTAGTGCATCTAAAGAATGAAAAACAAACAAAAGGTTAGAACTATACAATGCTCTAAAAACTTGGAGTGGTAGTTGTTTATGAATGACAGAAGGTGGGTCCTAAATTTTTGGAAATGTGACTTTTACAAATGTACAGATATGCAACATATGTTTTGAAATGTCCTACAATCTTGCATAGATACAATGCACACATTAGATTTTTTTTTAATATACAGGTCCTTCTCAAAAAATTAGCATATTGTGATAAAGTTCATTATTTTCTGTAATGTACTGATAAACATTAGACTTTCATATATTTTAGATTCATTACACACAACTGAAGTAGTTCAAGCCTTTTATTGTTTTAATGTTGATGATTGTGGCATACAGCTCATGAAAACCCAAAATCCCTATCTCTAAAAATTTGCATATTTCATCCGACCAATAAAAGAAAAGTGTTTTTAATACAAAAATAGTCAACCTTCATATAATTATGTTCAGTTCTGCACTCAATACTTGGTCGGGAATCCTTTTGCAGGTACTTGTGTCTTGTGTCTCTCAACTTTCTCTTCACAATATCCCACAGATTCTCTATGGGGTTCAGGTCAGGAGAGTTGGCAGGCCAATTGAGCACAGTAATACCATGGTCAGTAAACCATTTACCAGTGGTTTTGGCACTGTGAGCAGGTGCCAGGTCGTGCTGAAAAATGAAATCTTCATCTCCATAAAGCTTTTCAGCAGATGGAAGCATGAAGTGCTCCAAAATCTCCTGATAGCTAGCTGCATTGAGCCTGCCCTTGATAAAACACAGTGGACCAACACCAGCAGCTGACATGGCACCCCAGACCATCACTGACTGTGGGTACTTGACACTGGACTTCAGGCATTTTGGCATTTCCCTCTCCCCAGTCTTCCTCCAGACTCTGGCACCTTGATTTCCGAATGACATGCAAAATTTGCAACCTGTAGCCCATTTCCTGCACACGCCTGTACACGGTGGCTCTGGATGTTTCTACTCCAGACTCAGTCCACTGCTTCCGCAGGTCCCCCAAGGTCTGGAATCGGTCCTTCTCCACAATCTTCCTCAGGGCCCAGTCACTTCTTCTCGTTGTGCAGCGTTTTCTGCCACACTTTTTCCTTCCCACAGACTTCCCACTGAGGTGCCTTGATACAGCACTCTGGGAACAGCCTATTCGTTCAGAAATGTCTTACCCTCTTGCTTGAGGGTGTCAATGATGGCCTTCTGGACAGCAGTCAGGTCGGCAGTCTTACCCATGATTGCGGTTTTGAGTAATGAACCAGGCTGGGAGTTTTTAAAAGCCTCAGGAATCTTTTGCAGGTGTTTAGAGTTAATTAGTTGATTCAGATGATTAGGTTAATAGCTCATTTAGAGAACCTTTTCATGATATGCTAATTTTTTGAGATAGGGATTTTGGGTTTTCATGAGCTGTATGCCACAATCATCAATATTAAAACAATAAAAGGCTTGAACTACTTCAGTTGTGTGTAATGAATCTAAAATATATGAAAGTCTAATGTTTATCAGTACATTACAGAAAATAATGAACTTTATCACAATATGCTAATTTTTTGAGAAGGACCTGTATGTGTTATTTCACAATCTGCAAATGTTGTCCTACAATGTACATATTCAATGCTATGAAAACAAATATACTTAATGTAACAATGTAGTCTTTTATGTGCAAAAAAAAAAAAAAAAAAAAACCTGTAGGACCAAAAAAATAAATAAATAAATTAAAAAAAATCAATCCGTGGCGACGGTTTTGCAATTTGTCCCCCGCACTCACAAATACTTAAACTGTTCCCTCAGTTTAACAAATCGTGGCCACGGATTAACAAACTGTATGCACAAATTTCCAATCCGTACGCTCAGATACCGTACTGTTTGCATATTTATTCTTAACGTGAAGACTTATTTTGGTGATTTTATTATAAGCTTTTTACCCAGAGTTAGATGCATGCTGCACTGTTAATGTTATTATTAAATAACGCCTATTATTACATTGCATTTAGTTTGAGAGCAAAGTAATGACAACATAAACTGTACATTATTTGTTTTGCATTGCTTTTTACCTTCTCCTCAAACTCACACTGCATGATTTTCAAAGTCATCGGATCACCATTGTTTTCACACTGTACTATCTGTGGTAGCATTTAGTTGCTGCTGTGTTCACACTGCACAATGAATTGGCGACAGGAGATTACACACTGCATGACTTTACAATAGGATGAATCGCCAACAACTCTGTCTGGTGTGCAAGCTACAGCCAAACGCACACAAGAAGTGATAAGGAAACAACGCAAGATCATGCTGACATTGTGGTCTATAATTCCTCCCCGAACAAACAATAATTAAAAAAAGATGACATCCTTGTTTAAGATCCCATATGGTCAAAACTGAAATTTCATGGATTTTTTCATGGTAACTGAGGTCTAGGGGCTATGTAACTACCATATAAGTTTCAAAACAGTCAATCCACAGTAGAATGCACACAGCTTGCATAAAGTAGCTCTGCCTTTTCACGAGCTGCTGTGACGTCCAATCTACTCAGTCACCGCTTTCAGTCACCATCAACCACCATCCCACCCTTCTTTTGCCAAAACATCACGTCCATGCCATTGCTGAACAACAATAACATGAAAACAAGTCGAAAAAACGCTGTTCAGTCGATAGATGTCGAAACTACATCATTACACAGGCTTCCGAACAACATTAATATAAAAGACCATTGGCACGTCAGCTTCAGCATCTTTCACACAGCCATTCCATTAAACTTTAAAAATTTACATAAAATTTTTTATTTAATTAATAGAAGTTAATTGATAAAGAAAATCTATTTATGACATTATTTTTGACAGCATTATGATTATTTATTAAAACTTCAGACAACAACAATTGGTGCCATGAGGTTATTTGCAACACTATATGTTCTACAAAATAGAAGACTACACACCTTACAGCGCAATATAATGTGGCTTTAGAAGAGGAAAGGTAGGATTAAGAAGTGAGCAAGTGATGAATTAGTATTATAGGTCCCAAGCAGATACAGTAACAATAATGGGTACCCTACCTTATGCAGTCTCCATTGATGGCTAATAAACATTGATACAAGTAGGCTATGGTTAAAGTGGTGAACTTATAAAGTCTTAAATGTTTTGTTTTCCCTTCTCAACGCATTATGCATTTACTCACCAATAATGGCTACCTTTTTAATTTGGTCAAGTCTCCAAGTCGAAGGTGCCCAGCAGCAGATTCCGTACCATGGCAGTAGCAGAGGTGGCAAGGCGGGCTGCTCTCCACGCTTCTGCCTGGCAAAACACCCCAGAGCCCTTTATAACTTCAATCTGAAAAATTATTTCACATCACAATATTAATTTATTGGCAACTTTTAGAAACTTTTCATGTTTCATACTGATTCTTATGTTTAGCTTCCCAATAGTTAATAGGATTTTATGTATAAATGCAGATTAATGATAATCTGGACATTCTGGACATTTGTTTACATGCAGGGTAAAACTGCAACAGGAACAGTACAAAATAAAAACTGAAAAAAGATGGACATTCAGAGTAAAACAGTGCAAGATAAAAAAAAATATTACAAAACATACATGCAGGGTAAGCATTGGTGGGAGCAATGTCCAAGCAGTGTAGAGAAATATTTCTGTACGACTTCATTGTTTTGTGCTGTGTAGTATAGTATTGTAATAGCTGATCAGAGTGATCAACTCCCCATGTGCTGGTTGTACGCAGTCACAGGACATGGAAATGTCTTTGTAGTCCATGTACCTTGTAATTTCACCCTCATCTTCACCGCGTCTACTGTAAAGCAGAATGGATAGTAGAACAGGTAGATACTTCTCGTGTGTCCATCCACTTCACAAATACAAGAGGTCCATCTGAACGGAGCTTGCGTGTCCTGATGTGAGGGGCTGGTGAAGGCAAGCGTGATGCAGACACATTCCTAAAAACAAATTAAAAAAAAAATGTTAACCTATAATGTTCAGAGTAAATGGATGTGCAATTAATATGGATGCACAATATATACAGTACAGAGATGACCAAAAATGTATCCACACTTCAACATGAAAAATATACACCTCTCTTCTGTAGGTCACATGACAGCATCAATGATGGTGATAGATAATACTACACACTGCAGCCATAATTCAATTTGAGTTTTAAAAAACACCATCCACTGGACATTACACACATATTGAACACATTCTAAACAATTACATCTTATCAGGTATTTCTAAATACACGCTAAACAAAAAGGATTATATACATTTACACCAAAGAAATATTCATAAGCATCACTTAGCTACATAAGGCAGTATTTTAGCCACATGCAACTTGCTTGTTTGTGCTAAATAACATTACTGATAGCAGTGTTATAAGCTAACCAAAATGGAGCCAAATACACATTAGCAACCATAATCTAAAGCTATCCAAAACAAGGTGAATATAAACATCTGTAAACTCCATAAGGCATTAGCTTAGCCACCGGGAAATATCATGTTTGTGCTACATGAGGCAGCATGCTAGCATGATTTACCTAAACTATATAAATGGCATTGAAAGCGAATGTGTCACACAAGCTGACAAGAGCTAGCTGTAGTGAGGAAAATATTTACTAATATTAGTTTAATATTATCAGAATAAGAGTTATATAAGACTTAATAACTTACCCAGTGTAGCATGGGTCTATTCTCTGTTCAAAATGCTCCCGTTCGTCGTCGGAGTCACACAGTCTTCTTCTGAGGTAAATGTAAACTTTCCAGAACATTCTGAAGAGTTTCCTCGGATGTGTAAGCGCGTGCCATCTTCCAAAACGTGCTGAAAACTCACTGAATCGGAGTATTTTCAAGCCTGTATGTGTGTGTGTATGTATGGGTGTGTGTGTGTATGTGTGTGTTTGTGTATGGGGGGTGTGTGTATGTATGGGGTGTGTGTGTGTATGTATGGGGGTGTGTGTGTGTGTGTGTATGTATGTATGGGGGTGTGTACATGCATACACATTTTTATAGAAATGCACTTAGTTAATTTAATTTGCCTTACATTGTTGAATGGAATGGGTTCCACAACCAAAAATCAACATTGATTCAATGTTTGTCTTTTCAACACTGAAAAGCATTGAATTATCAACATTGATTCAACATTATTTAGCATTGAAAAATCAACCTCAACCAAAATGATGATTCTGATGAAATTTCAACATTGAATCAATGTCACCTTGCTATCTGGGTCCTCTCAAGGTTTCTTCCTATTGCCATCTCAGGGAGTTTTTCCTTGCCACCGTCGCCGTCCCCCTTGGCTTGCTCATCAGAGACATTTCATTCATCATTCATTCATCTCATTATTACCTAAACACATTTTTCTCACACATACACACTTCCAAATATTTTCTTTTCTAACAAAATCTTTTTTAATTTTTTGTGAAGCTGTTTTGAGACAATGACCATTGTTAAACGCGCTATATAAATAAAATTGAATTGAATTGAAAAGTTAGGAAGCCACGGCGATCTATTCTCTTGGGGGCGGCCTGAGGGGGGCGCCGAGCCATACCCCTGTCCTTATGGGGGGGTGCGCGGCTCCTGACGCTCTCCTTCTCTGACAGATCAGTAGCCCGGCGTAATTCTATCAATGCTTCGTGATTCATATTGCCGCTCGTGCTCAGATCATTCAGTAGGTTGGCCTGGTACGCCTGCAAAACCGCCATGGTGTGCAAGGAAGCGCCGGCTTGACCTGCTGCTTGGAACGCCTTCCCTACCAGGGTAGAAGAAGTTCTACACGGCTTGGAGGGAAGGTTTGGCTTCTTTAGTGAGGAAGATGTCCCAGGAGCGAGATTGTCCGCGAGCGTCTCCTCAATCTGGGGCATCATCACATAACCTTGTGCCTTTGCATCCACGATATTCGAGTAAAACGAAGTCGATGGTACAAAGATACGGGAAGAAAAGGGTTTATTCCATGAACGAGACAACTCGTTGTGGAGATCATCAAAAAAGGGGAGAGAGCGGCGTTGTGGCGCCATCTCCTGGCCACCCGACAGAAACCTGTCGTCTAATTTAGATCGCTTAGGGTGAGCTTGCTCCTGTGGCCAATCAATGTGTAGTCGTTCGACTGCACGCGTTATAACTTCAATTAACTCCTCATACTCTTTCTCATCTCTAGACAATCGTTCTGAGGTAGCTAATTCCATTTCCACAGAATCGGGAGAATGAATCTCTTCCGAACACTCACGAGAGGCACCGAAGTGCACTCGTGAAGTGGAGGGAGAGATTCCGTGATCTGGGGAGAGAGCTAGAGAAAGGAGGGACTCCGTCTCTCGTGCCTCAGCCAGATCAACCCGAGATCCCCAAGAGTGCAGTGCAGCTCGTGGTTCCCTAAAGAACGCGAGTCGTGCACGTAACACTTTCATCGGGAGATTATCACATTGCTCACACTCTCCTTTAAGTCCAAGGAGAGCGTGGCTCTCACCCAAACATTCAAAACAGAGGATGTGCGTATCACCTTCGGAAAGAAAGCTATCGCACGGGCATCTACCTCTGAACTTGGCCATTCTGGTGAGTTTAAGGGTTATTTTTCTCTCTGTTTTTAATTATGCTTGCTGCACACATGAATTCACAATGTCAGTGAAGACAAAATGATCTGAGGTGTGTCGCCGGCTCACTAGTAATTATAACCTGCAGCTGCGTCTAATCAGATGATGTCACCTGACCGAGGTTATATATAGACAAAAAATTTGCCGTTTGCACACATGCTTCACAACCGGCACACAAAATGGTTCCCATAGCATTCTCACGCAGCATCGAGAGAAAGCCTTTGAAAGGGAACACTCTTATTTATTCTCTATACCATTTATCCTGCACAGGGTCATCACACACACACACACACACACACACACACACACACACACACACACACACACACACACACACACACACACACACACACACACAGGTGAATTCGAAAACACCAGTAAGCCTACACTCATGGAGTACACAGGAGAAACTTGACAAGAACAGGAACAAAATGCAAACTCTGCATACACAAACCTGAGATGCAGTTTCCTGTTTCTCCGGTTCTTAAAATAATCTTTTTCCATTGGTAAATCTTTTAGTTGTTTGAAATTGCTGTGTTATAATATTCTTCTTCTTCTTTGTCTTTCGGCTGTTGTGTTATAATATTAAAGTGTTATATTTCAATGGTAATAACAAATTACATTACCCCTCACTTTCTAACTCCATGGTCTTTCCTGATTTTTGTTTCTTTCTACATTGTAAAGCAATGCTGAAGGTGTCCAAAATATGCAAGAATCTCCTTCGAATAGTTTTTAACATCTAAGGAAATTGAGATCATTGTGATTTTAACAAAACAAAACAAAACAAAAACAATTGCTAACTGGAAAATTTATAACATACTGTAAAGTATTAAATAATCCCCCACAAAATTGTTTTTAGACTGATGGTACTCATAGTAAGTGTCCTAGTGGGCCAGTATTAGGATGTAGAATAACAGGCAAACCTTTGCGACTAAACGTTTACATTTCGTGGTTTAGTTTTGTGTGTCCAAACTTTTGACTGGTACTGTATTGTATTTAATGATTGAGACTTCAAAGACATTCTTTAAATCTCTCTCTGGATAAAGGGATCTAACAAATTCCAAAAATATAAATGTAAATATACAGAAAATACAAATAAAATATAATTTAGCCCAATTCGATCCAGGATTAATACTGTATGTGTGAAAGACTGGTGTTTGACACCAACCTCCCTATTAGCTGCTGTGATGTCAGCATTATACTCCATCAGTGTCCTGATGATCAGCATGTCCTCATCATCTCTGTGCACAATGTCCTTCTGTATCTCAGCTGCGAGGTGCAGGGTGGTCTCTCCTTTCTGTAATGCACGATTGTAACATTCAGCAATGGTGTTGCAGGATAAACCAATGAATATTATTTAGAAGGGATACATATACTTTTCACATTCTGGTAATGACCTGGTTCGCTTGACGAACACAGAGCTCTGCCTCCTTTTTACTTCTTTCACTGGTTAAATAGCTCAAGATCGATTCCACCATATGAGCATGGCAGTGACGTACGGCCACATGGAGCGGGGTCTCCTCTGCCTGAATAAATATGCAAACACAGGTATAGAATATGTTAAAAACCTTCTTTTGGTGATGTTCATATAGTCAAGTCAAGTGAAATCATTTTTATTAGGATAGAACATTTAAAACAACAGCTGTTGACCCAAAGTGCTTTTTTAGTTGAATACCTACTGTATACATACAACTGTACATAATCTCAAGTGCAAAATGCACAGGATAAAACAAAATAAGATAAGAATCGTAGCATAAGAAAATAGTACTATAAACTGACTACAATAGTCAGTAAAAGTCAGTGAGATAAATAAAAGCATGTTATAAGGACAAATAATTAAACATAAAATTGACAACAAAAATAAGATAAAATAATTTAAAAAATTTCAAAGTCTAGTTGCAGCAATGGAAAATTCTCTATCACTTCTGGTCTATAAACGCAGGTGTGGGACTAATAGGAGCTGTTTATATATAATAGGAGCCTGCAGTTAGTGAAGTCATTAGGTAAAAGCCAGGTTTCTTTAGTAAATGTTGCAACATCACGTTTAAAACTGGAAGGGACTATTCTGTTTGTTAGGGAGCTATTAATTATAGTGAAAATAATGGGTCATAATAAATTATAAACGTCCTTAAAAAGCCTTGATGGTACTGTATGTCATGTGGGTTTTAAGTGTACACCCATCCAAGCCAGCTAAGAGGACAACATGAACACTGAAAGTGCGTAGGTCTTGTCAATTTTATTAATAAAGAATGTAAATTAATTCAGCGTAGTACACAGTATAAGCTGTCTGGGCACTGGTGGCTCAGTGGTAGGTGTTTCGCCTGGCATGCGAAAGGCCTGGGTTCGATTCCCAGCCAGTGCCCAAACCCCCCAGCCACTGGATGCATTGCTGGTCCCAAGCCCGGATAAAATGGGAGGGTTGCGTCAGGAAGGGCATCTGGCGTAAAAGTTGCCAAGTTATTGTGCGGACTGGATATTCCGCTGTGGCGACCCCTGTGGCAGCCGAAAGACAAACAACGACACCACAGTATAAGCTGTTTAAGGTTATCATATAGGACTTGAAGCTTGTATTTTTTTTTATCTAGGATCTGCTCCCTATATTCATGTCTAGAAGTACAGGTGGAATCATTGAGCCAAAGTGAACTAAAAGTTGTATTTCATTATTTCTTTATTTAATTTACTGAGCTAGTGGTGTGTGTGTGTGTGTGTGTGTGTGTCTGTGTTTCACCCCCTCCTGCTTGTTCTTTGCCAACCCTTTTGGCCATCCATGCCCTTACTCTTTATATGTATTTTATATGTAAGCACCACAGCCATTCTACTCAACATGGTCTTTTCCCTCCAAACATATTTGATCATTATTCATTTAACAATTTTGAACATTATTGCCTTCTTTCTTTACTGTTCTACAAATATTTCATAAAAAAATTGGAAAAAGTAATGTCTTTCTGTTTACTGAGCCAATAATGCTGACCTTAAATAAACATCAGAATTAAACAATTTGCTTTAATCCTTAAAAAAAAAAGGAAAGGTAAAAGTACCAATCCTAGATTGATATCGCAACTCTTTTAGACAATACAGTTTCTTTAGGATGTATCCCTTAACATTACCTTTTATTTTTGCCCAAGTTTGAGGACTTTGTTCAGTGCATTTCTTAAAATTAAGATTAAACTTTACAGTTTGCAGCAGAGTTGCATACCTTCGATCTCCAGGTGGGATCAGCTCCATCTTCTAATAAAGTTTTCATTGTCTGCAGACTTCCATGACGTGCTACAACATGCATTGCAGTCTCACCATTCTTAAAAAAAAAAACAATACATAGTGGATATACAAAACAGCCAACAATAGATCTGAGATGACATAGCTTTTCATCAAGAAACATCCAAGCCAACCATAAGAATTTCTCAGATCCAGCTCAGAGCACACCTTTGGAAATAATTTTGATTGAGAGGCACTGGTTTGTCAGGATCTGCAAGGAATACGAGGTACTTTAGTATTAAAAGGTTTTGAGATTAGTTCTGTTTATAACCTGCCTTCGCACTTGACGCTCTGCTCCTTGTGAACGAATTCTCAATGAACTATGCTGCGAATATTTGAAAAGATGATCAGCATGCATTTGGTCGAGCTGTGGATCCAAGTTTTGTCACCGGTAAAGATTCTCGGCGTGCAGGATGGGTCAGCCACATCCTCCGGGTGCTCCGACGATCATTATTCACAAGTTGCCAAACTGTTGTGACATTTTCAGGGGTTAAGCTTGTTGAAGGTCTTCCTGATCTTGCATCATCTTTCACTGATGTACTCCCGCTCTTGAAGTGCATGTGCCACTCAAAAGACCTTGAATGAATCATTGCAGCATGTCAAATGTCTCTTTCACGCAGAATTTCACTTTTGCTCTTTGTACTAACTTGCAATGTCTTTTGGCACACTGACTTATGAAGGTCGGTGCTCCCTGTGTGTGTAGCCTTGTGCTGCCATTTGTTGGCTTGTTACAAAACTAGTCTCAAAACTTTTTAATACCACCTCTTACTGTATGTCGCCTGTAATTGACTAAACAGCACCATAGTGTGAAAAAGTCAAGTTTTTCTAACCTCCTGCTCTGTGTTGACCTCCGCTCCGCACTTCAACAGCATTTCTGCCACCTTCTCACCATCCTTCACCCTGGCGGCTATATGCAGGGGCATCTCCAGGGCCTGCAGAAGCAGCAGAGGAACCTTAATTGAGTTTTTAACTTGGACTACAATTTCTTAACTTATTTACCACCATTATTTTATTGGACTTCAACGTCAAATAAATGTGTTTGGCTAAAAAAAAACATTCAATAATGTCACATTAAAATTATAATTTATGATTTTTAAACATTAAGAAATCATTTATGGCATGTGTCAGAGCATTATCCAGTGCAACTTACATTTATCTCATTACACATACAGTGTGAGCAGTTGAGGGTTAAGGGCCTTGCTTAAGGGACTAACAGTGCCAGCATGGTGGTGCTGAAGTTTGAACCTGTTACCTTCTGATCAGTAGGCAAATGACTTAACCACTGTGCCATGCCCCAATTTCACTTGCTGGCCCAAGTAATAATCATGTGTGCTATCCAATAGTATGTCTTGAAACAAAACTGACTACACTGGAACCTCGGACTACGAGTAACGCAGTTTGCGAGTGTTCCACAAGACGAGCAAAGATTTTTAATAAATCTTGAAAAACGAGCATTGTCTTGGTTTACGAGTACAGAGTATCATGTATTATGCATGCGCTTCTTGTTTTGATACCGAGCATCACGTGATCACAACTGAGCCAATGGTTTTTCTCTCTCTTGCGCTGCGGAATTGTAGGTAATCGTCTCCCCTGCTGGGTCTTAGTGCTCGTCTCTTACTGGCGTAATCAACATCCGTGCATTTGTGTACTGTTTACTATAACACTGTGACCATGTGTGTGTGTGTGTGAAACATATTTTATTTTGTGTTTGTAAGCGCGCATTGTTTATTATAACACACGTGTGTGCGCACGTATAAAGCAAGTTTCATTAGAGGCCAAAGATCCATTTTTTTTTCTCTCCCTCCCTGTATCAGCCTGTCGTGTGTGAGCGCACATACATACTTTGACACTGTGCTCCTTCACTCACGCCAACACACACGCACACACACGCGCGCACACGCGCACACACACGCACACGCGCACACACACACGCGCACACACACACACTTATATGCCCCTGTTTACTTTACCTTTTTTTAAAGGTAAAGTGTAGGTTAATTTGTTTATTTTGACTTCATATTTTGTATTAATTATTTTTATGTTTACATTTTTTGGGCTGTAGAACGGATAATTTGAGTTTCCATTATTTCCTATGGGAAAATTTTATTCGGTTTACAAGTGTTTTGGAATACGAGCCCGCTTCGGGAACGAATTATGCTCGTAATCCAAGGTTCCACTGTAGTTTCAAAAGTGGCAGTTAACATAACTGTCACGGTGTGTGCCTGTGATGGGCGCGCACCTCAATCTATTATCACTCCTCGCTCACTTCGTAGGCTCCCTATGTAGGCAGCTCCCCTTCTGCAGGCGCACAAAGGGGTCGGGGCCATCAGGTAAGCTGGCTGGCAATTATCAAGTCTAATACCTCAGGCTTTTTCCGCATTATAAAAAAGAGCGGCATTTAGTCCGGTGTCCACCTGTGCTTAAAAGGTCAAACCCGTTACAATAATATAATTATAAATAGCCAGCTACAGTACATAGTTAACAGGTAAAGTTTACATCATAAAGGATAAAATTGTAATTGCATACTTTATGGTTGAGTTCATTTATTGGTTCATCCATTCAGTCAACATTATGCTGATACATTTAACAAGTGTTTACACTGTTTCATAAAAGTGGATGTAACTGCACACAGATATTTAACCAATCACTTTTCATAAAAAAAAGGCAGCTGTTTATGTAGGATTTTTTTGATACATCATTGGTTTCATATAGCTGCTGAAGCCATGGTTTGCAGAGAACTTACAGAGCCGATAAGAGATTTCATTGTGAAAAGTTTCAATCACGAACATTCCCAAAATATTTTCTGTAAAATGGAACTTCACACAGGCCAGTATAAACAAGTGAAGATAATGGAATACCATAACTATATTACCTAATAAAACTTTGTTAAGTGCCTGGTGAATCTGATTGGCCAATTGTGACTACATTTTTTAAAATTCTATTTAACCTTGGTCGTCACCGCTGTAGTTGTCCACTTTATCCTGTGTGCAGGGTCACGGGGGGGTCAGGAACAGAGGTCAGTAGTAATGAGTTACATTTACTCTAATACATTTACTTAAGTCACGTTTTGAAAAAAAAATTACTTCTTTGAGTAGTTTTACTGCCCCATATATTTTACTTTTACTTGAGTAGATTTGCGAAGAAGAAATGCTATTCTTACTCCACTACACTCGGCTACACTTGACTCGTTATTTTCCTAACCATTTATTCTACACATTATTCATTCATTCATTCAATCATTTTCTATACCGCTTTATCCTGTATTTAGGGTCGCGGGGACCTGGAGCCTATCCCAGGAGACTCAGGGCACAAGGCAGGGTACACCCTGGAAAGCGTGCCAATACATCGCAGAGCACACACACACACACACACTCATTCACACACTATGGTCAATTTTGGGAACGCCAGTTAGCCTAACCTGCATATCTTTGGACTGTGGGAGGAAACCGGAGTACCCGGAGGAAACCCACCAAACACGGGGAGAACATGCAAACTCCATGCACACAGAGACGGGAATCGAGCCTGGCCGGGAATCGAACCCGGATCCTGGATGTGCAAGGCGACAGTGCTAACCACTACACCACATTAGATATTCTTTATTTTTGCCACAGAAATGCAGCCAGTGGATCAACCACGTGACTGTGTTTAACCAATCAGACGTAGCAACAGCAATCACATGACTCCGTTGGACACACAGACCCGAGGTGGGAATCAAACCGGGACATGCAAGGCGACAGTGCTAACCACTAAGCCACAATGTTGGCACCGACCTTGGTATATTGTTTTAACCGCCGGTATTGCTTAAATAGTTTTAGTAAGAGAGGTGCCATTACCTTTCCTCCTCTGAGATGCACCTGTGCACCGAAGCCCAATAGGATCTGCACAACTTCAGGCTTGCAGTTTTCTGCAGCAATGTGAAGCGCCGTCAGGCCGTCTTTAGTTGTGGCATCTACATGCGCCCCATTCAGGAGTAAAGCTCGCACTACAATTGCATGACCGAACTTTGCGGCCACATGCAAACACACTGCACCTGACTGGTAATAACAACAACAACAATAATAACAGATTAGTACTGATGCAATCCATAAGTTACAAATCTATGAAGTGGAATACCTTGTTTGGCATGTGTATTGGCACGCCTTTCTTTAGCAATGACTGCACCATCTCTAGCTGACCACACTGAGAAGCGATATGCAGTAACGTGCTCCCATCCTTCACCGTGAACCATCAGAAAGATAATGTCAATAATAAAATCGTGCCACCACTAATTAATTGAAGAAAATAAAAAGTTAAAAGTTAAAAAAAAGGTTCTTTTTGACGAATGCTCCTTTTTTTGCACCACTGAGGAGCTCACTTAAAACTTAACTTAACTTTAACTTAACTCTAACTTAACTTAACTTACAGTAGCTTAACTTAAAAAAAGTTATTATTTGTAAATCAAACAGTACTTGACTACCATTTTCAACTCAGACCATCAGAGGGCATCTTTAACTGATTTTTAGCACACTTCTTTGCTTATCAGCACACGTACTGTACTGTACTGTACTGTTTGCATGATGCAAAAGCTCGACATTGGCTTTACACTAACTGTGAACACTTAAAGTTTGTTAAGAAATAAGTATATGCTTGGAACAGTGCCTTTTACTAAACATTTTTTTTTCTGGCAATGCTTTTGCCTTTTTCTTTTCCTGGTTTTTTAATCACATTTTTGGATACTGGTTTCATATAAATAGTTTTTTTTAAGAATCACAATAAATAAAGAGTAAATTTAATCAGTAAGATTTTTCAATGAACACGTAAGGCACTGATTTACCTTGGTTCTTTCGAGCACATTTGAGTTGAATAACTGAGTGAGAACATCAACAGCAGTAGTGTGACCTCGTTCAGCTGCAATGTGCAGAGGGAATTTGTCCAGCTGATGGGGAAAGGAATCCATCATAGGGTACATGCTACATAATCTACTGGATTTCTCCAAGGAACTTTTGAAGAACACTTTGCCCCATAAGTTATTGGTGTTGATGCAATAATAATATTATCATTGATGCTTGATGTTTGAGAATGCCAGATTCAGCTCTTTTGATCTCACCTTGTCTACAATGTTAGGATTTGCTATCCTGTAGTAGAAAAACTTCAGCATTGCCTGATCACCTTCCCAGGCTGCTATGTGAAGAGGAGTTTGCCCTTCATCCTGTGTGAATGAAGCAATTACAGGCTGCTCAATGAACCATTTGCTGTTGTACTATTACAGCAAGCATACTCCTAAAATCCCTCTAAATGAAATTCTCCATTGTCATTCCAAAAAAACATATACCTGAAACATAACTTTCGTTAATCAGTTTGGTCCAGATTCAGAGCTGAATTATACGAATAGTAGAAACTTAGTTGGCATTATGAAATACTGTACATATTTTATCCATACTGTATTTGCACATATCTGGGACTCTGGTAAGAAATAATTTATAAGTCCACAGCCTCTGTCTGACAATTTGAAGAATTTCACACTATGTTTCTAAAAGCAGACAAGCATTTCTGGACCAATATTAAATATCATTTTACAACATGAAAAAATAAAGTGAATTGTCAAACCTTTTTCTGCACCTCAAAGTCAAAGCCTTTTCATCCCATGCTAAAGCCCTATCACCTTTATAATAATAGTTAGGATATGTACTGTTATACCTTGGGCTTTTGAGTCCTGTCTGAAACATCACATCAATAATTTTTAGAGATTGTAAAAATGTATATAAAAAATAATATTGCCTTCTTACATTTTGGCAATCAAGGTTTCCGTTAAATTCCACCAGCACTCTGGCTATATCAACATGCCTTCTTCGGCAGCAGATGTGCAGAGCCGTGTCTCCATTTTCCTAAGGGGAGGATAGAGATTAAAAGGATTTCATTTCTTTTTCTTTTTTAACTGTAATCTGCTTTTACTCTATTTTTACATGAAATAAAAAATTTTGTAGTTTTAAATTGCTATAAAGTATGTGTTCACTTACTTGGAAATAAAACACGATTAAGTATCAAAGTGAAAAGTCCATTTCAGGAAACAACTTCATCTACCAAATAATGAATGATGCTATTAAATTAATTTCAAGTAAATACTCCAGTTGGGTTGTCAAAATCTGAAGAATTCTCAAATTCTTCTCTGCTTCCATAACACTTCTTAGAAATAAAAAAATTGAAAATTTGGAGTGCTGCACATCCAAATGAATAAATATAATATGTCGCCATCTCTCACTCATTGCCTATACCGCTTTATCCTGTATTCGTCGTCGTATCCAGGAGACTTGGCAGGGTACACCCTGGACAGGGTGCCAATCCATCGCAGGGTACTAATACTGTATGTTTAAGATGTAGATGTAGGCTTAAGATGTTTTCATTCAATTTTCTACAACCACCTTTATAAGTACTGTTGGCTTAGACAGAAGTACTAGTCATAGGACCGCAAGCAGCTAGAAGTAAGCTTTCTGATCATACTGATTTTAAATGGCCTTTCTGTTCCATCAAGTGCAACAGTGAAAGACAGGTGTGATTATAGATTCCGGCCTTTCATTTGAATCACATGTAGATAATATTACCAGGATAGCATTCTTTCACCTCAGAAATATTGCCAAGATAAGAAATATATTGTCACCAAATGATGCAGAAAAACTATTTCATGCTGTTATCACCTCTAGATTGGATTATTGTAACGCCTTTCTGTCTGGTTGTTCAACAAGGTGCATAAACAAGCTTTAGTTAGTCCAGAATGCAGCAGCAAGAGAACTCACTCGAGCCAGAAGAAACGACCACATCACCCCTATCTAATCCACATTGCATTGGCTTCCTGTGAAATTTCGCATCGATTTTAAAATACTACTACTGACGAATAAAGCATTAAATGGTCTTGCACCGCAGTATCAGAGTGAACTGCTAGTGTCTTACAATCCGCAACGCCTACTTCGATCAAAGGATTCAGGCTGCTTGTCAGTACCACATATTATTAAAACTATAAGGAGGGGGCAGAGCGTTTTCTTACAAAGCCCCACAGTTATGGTATAGCCTTCCAAATAGTGTTCGGGACTCAGACACAGTCTCAGTGTTTAAGTCTAGGCTAAAAACCTATTTATTTAGCCAAGCATTTTTATAAATAGATTTGCCATAAGGTAAAGGAGCAGATCTGGGGGACTCATGGACGTAGAGTATTATGGTGAACTGGTATGTTTAGATGCTGTCTTCCCCACTCTCATTGATCACTCAGGTTTGTTGACGGTGAGGTGATTGTTTGCTTTACATCTCAGGGAGCCCTCATGTCTGTGTTTCCTTCTGGCTCTCCCTTTTAGTTATGCTGTCATAGTTAGTCCTGCCGGAGTCCCTGCTTGCACTCTGCATAAATATACATTCACCTTATACATTGTTCGACTGTGACCATACAGTACCTAACTGCCATCTCTCCATCTCTTTTGCTCTCTCTCTCTCTCTCTCTCTGTCTCTCTCCATTTTTCCTCTACCTATCTCTCTGTCGAGCTATACTGTACATGTCGCTCTTGAGCTGCCAGTGATCCGGACTCCCTCTGCCCTCTGGACCTGTCAAACCCATCCTGGAGTCCTGCTTCAGGTTGGAGATCTCGTCGCATGGATGCCCTGTGTGGTCTGCCTGGGATGCGTGTGGTGACTGGGGATATTTTCACTTTTCCACGAAGACGGCTATTCTCGTGACCTGTGACTTCAGTCGCTCAATAATTCAGGACTGGAGTTTCCTACAGTCTACCTGAGCATCCAGGAACAAACTGGACTTCTTTTACTTTAACACATCTCCTGTTATACTGAACTTCCGGTCTCACATAGTATTATACAGATCAATCCCTGCTATCCGTTTTCACCCAAATGAGGTTGAGTTCCCTGTTGAGTCCGGTTCCTCTCAAGGTTTCTTCCTATTACCATCTCAGGGAGTTTTTCCTTGCCACTGTCGCCGTTGTCCTCGGCTTGCTCATCAGGGACAATCTTATCATTTTGATTCATACACATTTACATTTCTTACTAACTTAAATAATTCTTTTGATTGTGTAAAACTGCTTTGCGACAATGTCAATTGTTAAAAGCGCTATACAAATAAAATTTAATTGAATTGGATTGAATTAGACGAGATGGCAATGAGAGTGTGATAGCCCAGCTGTCCTTACTTTTGTCTTGGCTTTCAGCTGTGACTCCGAAAGGTCTGAGAGGAGCTCTTTGACAATTCCAACATTGCCAGCTTTGACGGCCAGCAACAGTGGAATGTATCCATCCTGAAGGTAGAAAAATCCAATGTATTCAAATCCAGTGTATTTGATACAAAGCAAATAATTTATTTTTCTAGTGAAAAAAAAATCTTTTAAGACACTTTCAGATGAACAATTTAAGAAAAATGGAAATGACTTGTGAATTTATGAATAAAAATTTTTATTAATTAGTTAATAATTTTTTTCCCCTCCTTGGGGCTCTGTTTATATTACCGGGTACCACATCAGATAATTTTACCTAGTTGGACTGTGACCCTCAGTCGAAGGGATGCGAGAACTCTCTTTCTCGCCTTGATACTCCCCCACACGCCCTCTCTGCTTCACACATATGCACACACACTCTCTGCTCTACACAGAAACACTGCTCTGTCGCGATTCTTTTCAAAGGTAAAGTGCAGGTTCATTTGTTTGTTTGTTTTACTTTACAGCAGTGATTTCGTTAGTGTGTCACTCACACGAGTATCATTAGCGATGTTCCTTGCTACTTTTGCTGACAAAACAGTCTTTCCGTTAATTTGTGTGTGTGTGTGTGTGTGTGTGTGTGTGTGTGTGTGTGTGTGTGTGTGTGTGTGTGTGTGTGTGTGTGTGTGAAATTCAAATGAGAGAGGAGAAAGCTTTACTGTGTAAGATGAGAAGGGGGAGACAGGAGGGGCTAAAAGTAAGAGTCTCCCCTTACTTTAGCTTCACACATGTATACAAACACACACACACAGCGCCTACATGCATAAATGGAAACACTTATCTGTCGGGATTTATTTTTACTTTTTTTTTTGTTAAAGTTTAGGTTAATTTGTTTTATTTTTACTTCATATTTTGTATTAATTATTTTTATGTATTTATTTTTGGGGGCTTTTTGAGTTTCCATTATTTCTTATGGGAAAATATGCTTTGATTTATGAGTGTTTTGGAATGTGAGTCCGCTTCTGGAACTAATTATACTCGTAATCCAAGGTTCCGCTGTACTGTAAATAAAAATATACATTTACTGCAAATATTCCCACAATTCATCTGTTATTTGAACTTACCAAATCTGTTCTACATTTCAATCCATGATTACACGTTTTTAAGGGATCACAAGCGTTAGTATTAAAGCTTAAAAAGATAAAAATCCTTAAATCAAAACAGCCAGAAAAAGCTGACAGTTTTATGGAGCACTGTTTATCAATAGTGAGAGAATTTCTTTTCCTATTTTATTCAGAACAATGCAAAAGTAGACTGCTGTAAAGGCAGTGTGGAATTTACCTTATCTGGTGTAAGACGTGAATCTTTGTTGGAGAGTTCGAGCAGAGTGCGCACCACATCAAAGGAATCATCAGGTCGAGCGGCAGCGTAATGCAGAGGCAGTTGAGCATTGAGCTAGATCCAAAGAAAATAAATATATGAACAAGTCCAAACTCCAAAAATCCTCCTCCTTAAACTCCAAAACTCCTTAAACACCTTGGAATTTCATGTTTTTCTGCATTAATTTGTCATAAATTGTGATCTGATCTTATTATAAGTCAACAGTATTGACAAGTATATTGTGCATAAAATAATAACACAAAAAATTCTGATCTTTCATGTCTTTATTACACTCATTCAACATTTTAAAATGGTAGTGGAAAAATTAAGTGAACCATTGGCATTAATAACTGGTTGTCTCCCTTTGGCAGCAATAACCTCAACCAGGTGCTTCCTGTAGCTGTGGTTCAGACCTGACCCTAACCCTAGCATCTCACTTGGGTTGATGTCTGGGCTCTGACTTGGCCACTCCACAAAGTTGATTTTGTTTTTCTGAAGCCATTCTGTGAACTTCCAGTGTTTTGGGTCATTGTCCTGTTGCTGACATAAAGACACTCACATTTTCCTGAAACATTTTTTAATACGCCTAGAAATTAATATTTTCCTATATGACTACAAGCTCGTCAGGTCCTGATACAGCAAAGCAGGCTCAAATAATGATATTTCATCCATTATACATTATGGGTGGGATGATGCTTTCATGATGGTATTCAGTGCTCTTTCTATGACAGGCGTAGTGCTGCATGTTTGTTCCAAATTGTTCAATCTTAGTTTTGTCAGTGCACAAAACAGGCTCAGTGCACAAAACAGGCTCTTTCACAAAACTTCAGGGGTGCATCAGTGTTCTTTTTAGTAAGCAGCGGCTTCCTTTGTAGAGTCCTGCCATGGACACCCTACTTGTTCAATGTTCTACATACAGTAGTTAAACAGCCGCCTGCTCCATGGCAGGACCGTTTCCAATCCATGATGGATTCATGACCGATTCCTACACAGACCTTGATCCCCGCGCTTTAACGCAGAGAATGAAGCCCCGCCCCATAAATGTCTTCTTGCACTGTTCTAATAATATGTTTGCAATGCTGTATAGTCCCACCAGGGGAATCCGTGACCGCTCCAGTTAACTGCAGTTCTTGCACTGTCAACATATTTTATTGATTAAATCAAGCGTGTCATCTTAGAGATATATACAGTGCGAGAGTCTGAGTATCAGTCACTAACTCTGCTTTAATGGTCACTAACTATGCTTAAATTTCACCCAATGAATCCCACAGCTTCGTATGTGGGAAATATCAAATGGTTAAGGCAGCTGCACTGAAGGCAGGAAAAACTCCCTAAGATACAACAATAAAGGACGTTGAGCTCTGCGATGTTGCTTCCAAGCTTGTGCTTAACAATATATGTTTAGACCAGAGAATTTCTTAACTTTGCAAACACATAATGTGTTTTTTCTCAAACCTGATTTTACCAACTTGGCGTACAGATTCAGACAGACTGAACTTAAGAATTCACCCCTAAGCCCTCTAAACCACAAACACACACCACAACCAAAAATGTCTTCGCTTTACACAGCGTTTAACAAAGCAGAGACACACATTAACGATAGTGTAATATTTTGTAAATGTTAGGTTGGGGGGTTACACAAAAACACATACCATTTCAAAGAATGAAAAATAATGGCAAGATTTTGGCAAGAAGTTTTTCTCTAATCTGTCTTTAACGAAGATGATGAACAAGCCTTCCAGTCTGTGTTGTAGACGTTAGAGTAAACTCTTTGTGTCTAGGTGTACCGGGTTCACGTCTCAGCACCTGACTCCTTAGCTTTTTTGAGCTCATTCACTCAAGGATTCATATACTTTTCCCACTAGTACTATGAAGTTTATGTGGTTGTTTTCAATAAAGACATGAAATCATATTTTATGTCTATAGCACTATTTGGACTGGACTAGTTTTCCAAACGACGTTTGAGTTTGAATTTTTTTCAGACGACGTATGTCATTTCATGTCTGCATTTGGACGGGACTAACATCTCCGAGTTTATTACAGAGGTAGGAGTGTCTGTGTTTTACATGTGGGCGTTGCACAAGACCACATGTCCACATCCAAATCCTTTATTGGTGTGCAAACATGAATACTGGAGCGCTAGAGGTACAGTAGTATGGTAGCTCACGTTGACCAAAACACAAAAGAAAACGCGTTTTTGAAAAAAGAAATTCGGCAATTGGCCGAATTCAAAGACAGTTGCATTCGGACGGGATTAGATTTCTCAGAGGACCGCCGAGTTTGCTGAAAAACAGTAGGTAATTTGCTCTGGATTTTATTTTTTTAGAGGTCGTGTGAGAGAAAGACAGACATGCCAGATTCGGACGGGATTAAAATCACAAAGTACGTCTGTGAAACAGAAATTTCTCTTACTGTAATGACCCCCTGTAAAACTAGTCTCGTCCGAATAGGGCATTTAAATTATATCAGATTAGTTGTCTGTGATTTACAATCTGCAGTGGTGGTGATTTGGCATTTCCCCCCCGACAAGTTGTTTTGCACGCGTGTTGTTTAACATAAAGCTCATTTTAAATAAACTCCCCATATTCTAAATTTCCTGTGTTTTTAACTTTTTGTTAGTTGTTCAGAAATGGTCACTATTATATAATGTAAACAGTCACTAGATTTGGATATTAGGAATGATGATAATGAAAACAAAACAACTTGTTACTGTAGTTCCTGTCAATCAAACCCTCACTCTATGCAAAGCATGACAACATGCCCTACAGTATAGCTATCTAATAATAGTGTAGATTATATTATATTGTCTAGTAATTCCCAAAGCTGCTGAAGGTGGTGCTGGCAAAGAAAAGTAATCAATAAACAGACATGAAGAGAAAGACAGATGAGAAAGAGAACACAGAAAAGGAGTAGAATATTGAATAGTGTATGCAAAGAAATAAAGGGTGGTCTAATCGCACCCCTCCGGGAGTATTTGGGTCTGTTTTGCTTGCTAACAGCTTCACAATGTCATCATTTGAGCGGGCAGCAGCGATGTGCAGTGCAGTCTGGCCATCCTGTTCAACACATAATCAACAGCAAACAGTGAGCATTCCAATTCAAATGTCACAAATATTGAGCAGAATTAAAAAAAAAAATTCTATAAAAGAACATTTAAATGGATCACCATCAGCTACTTTTACAAAAAGGCTTAAAATGACATTATGACCACTTGGATCAACAAAGTCCAAAATGTATAGCTGTTATTGGTACTGTATGCAGTATGATTAAAAATTCTGAGTACCAGTAAAAATGCATCAATTTTGCATTGTTTTAAAGTTTAAAGTTGCCCCCAGACCAACTTCATAGTTTCATGACCTGCTCTGAAGTGATGAGCACTTTCAGTTTTCTTTTAATAGTCTTTCAGTTTGTTTTCTAATAAAACCCACCACCCACCATGTCTCTTTCTGTTCAGGTGGTTTGAGACCTGATGAGCGTAAAGGCCATAGAATGTAACTTGCATCATTTTTTCTCCTTATAAATCTATTTGCTGAGCTCTTGTGCTTGGTAAAAGGGAATGGGGTCATGCTGTCCCAAAGAAGGTATAAATGTGTTATCATATTGAGCTGTTTTTCATGTGCCACAAGTTTTGTTTTTACGAATCTGACAAACCTGATGATTCCTGAACCCACATCATAATAGTTGGAAGTCTTGCCTGGCGATCTTGGCTACACTTTCACAAAGAGCTGACATTCTGACTCATTAGCACTTCCTGATTTTTTAGACCTGGATTGTCAAGTCTAAGAATTTCCTCTGCAATAGGAAGCAGAATCTCAAAGATTATCAGGTTTGTTTTCCTTAGGGGGAAATTTTGAATACTTGGTAATTCTCCTCCTAATAAAAACAAAACTTTATCATTCCTTTTTACACTGCGTTCCAAATTATTACGCAAATTATATCTTTCTCTGATTTTCATAATTAGTAAATGTAAATGACAGTCAGTATAATTTTCTAGTCATCAACTATTAGGGTAGAATTTGAATTTTATTGAACAAACCTCCTAATGATAACAATATTTATTTTAAAAATAAACAACTGAAAACACATTATTCAAAATTTTTATACACAACAGAGTTAAAACATTTCATAGGTTGTAAAGAACTGAAAATAAGCTTTTGTTGAATTTGCAGAATTAGGAGGTCATATTTACTGAAATGAAAAACTATTCTGCTTGAATTTCTTTGTAGGATGTCAGAATAGCCTCCCAGAGCTGCTTTTTTTAAAATCAAACTGCCTCCCACCCTCATAGATCTTTTGAGGATTCTCCAAAGGTTCTCAATGGGTTTGTGGTCAGGGGAGGATGGGGGCCAAACCATGAGTTTCTCATCTTTTATGCCCATAGCAGCCAATGACACAGAGGTATTCTTTGCAGCATGAGATGGTGCATTGTCCTGCATGAAGATGATTTTGTTATGGAAGGCATGGTTCTTCTTTTTGTACCATGGAAGAAAGTGGTCAGTCAATATACTTTGCAGAGGTCATTTTCACACCTTCAGGGACCCTACAGTGGCCTACCAGCTCTCTCACCATGATTCTGGCCCAAAACATGACGGCACCTCCTTGTTGACATTGCAGCGTTGTTGGGACATAGTGGCCACCCACCAACCATCCACTATTCCATCCATCTGGACCATCCAGGGTTGCACGACACTCATCAGTAAACAAGACTGTTTGAAAATTAGTCTTCATGTATGCCTAGGCCCACTACAATGGTTTCTGCTTTGAGCATTGATTAGGGGTGGCCGAATAGTAGGTTTATGCACAACTGCAAGCCTCTAAAGGATCCTACACCTTGAGGTTCACGGGACTCCAGAGCACCAGCAGCTTCAAATAACTGTTTGCTGCTTTGTAATGGCATTTTAGCAGCTACTCTCTTAATCTGATGAGTTTGTCTGGCAGAAACCTTCCTCATTCTGCCTTAATCTGCACGAACCTGTCTGTGCTCTGAATCAGCCACAAATATCTTCACAGTACGATGAGTTTTCATGAAATATCTAATGTTTTCATACCTTGTCCAATTTGATGCTTTTCGGCAGCAGAGAGATCCTTTTTCTTTCCCATATTGCATTAAACCAGTGGCCTGCTTAATAATGTGGAACAACCTTAACAACCTTCTTCAGTACCTTTCCTTTAATTGGGCTCATCTGGCAAAGTAATTATCACAGGTGTTTGAGATTCATTTCAGTAATCCAAAGAGCCCTGAGACGCAATACCATCCATGAGTTTAATTTAAAAACTAAACATTTAATGTTTATGACACTTACATCTAATTTGCATTATAATTTGGAACACAGTGTATGTCATCATATGCATTCAGAGTCAGAACCCCAGTTGTTATTGTCTCTGCCCTTTAAAAAGGGCATGGCGGCACAATGGGGTAGTGGTTAGCACAGGTGCCTTGCACCTCCAGGTTTCAGGTTTGATTCCCACCTTGGGTCTGTGTGCATTGAGTTTGCATGTTCTCCCCGTGATTGGTGGGTTTCCCCCAGGTAGTCTGGATGTTCTTCCCGCAGTCCAAAAAACGTGCAGGTTAGGCTAATTGGTGTTCCCAAATTGCTTGTAGTGTGTCATTGAGCATGTGAGTGTGTGTATGCATTGGTACCCTGTTCAGGGTGTACCCTGCCTTGTACTCCAAGTCTCCTGGAATAGGCTCCAGGCCCCTCACTACACTGTTTACAGGATAAAGGGGCATAGGCAATGAGTGAGAAAGAGTGTAAAAAGGTCATACAGTATGTCTGTATTTTAACAGTGTAAGAACCAGCACTAAACTTGTGTTCCTTGGCATTTCAGGAAAGCTGAGAACTTTCTTTCACTTCTTAGGCCTTTAGATAACATAAATGTCTGTGTCCCAGACCAGTCACAACCACTATATTTTACACAACATGCAAGCTGGATTTAACTGGCAAACATGGCTCAGTAAGTGCCATGATACTCAGTCAGAGGTATGGGATTATTATTATTGTAACATCCGAGCCGCCTCAGATCCGGTTCACCGGTTTACTGAGCCGTAGCTTTGTCTCCCCCTAGTGTGTCTGTGTATGTCATTGTCCGCCCTTAATGATTGATGGAAATCACCTGTGTCTACCTCATGTGTCTCACTATTTAACCCAGCCGAATCCACACCACAGCGTCTGGTCACCATTATGCTACGATACACTCTAACTGTGCCATTTCCTCTGTCTCTCCCAGGTTAAACGTTATCTGCAGGCGAGGTTGTGTGAAGCAAGACAGCTTCACGTTCATGGACTGACTCTGCCGTGGATCAGTATAAAGTCAAGTTTGTTTTCCCTCGTTTCCTAGAAAATATCTAGTTCTCTGTGTTTCCGCCTGCAGACCGCGCCTGGCGAAGCTACCCACGGGGTGGATATTACGTTTTGTTGTGTTTTTGTTTTGTTCAAGTCAAAAAGGGACTAAGTAAAATAAAAGACTATCATTTCCTGTGTGTGTGTGTGTGTGTATCACTAGGGAAGCATGACAGATGACCAGACCGCATTCCAGACTGCAGCAGGAACGCCCCTGCCCGGCGACACCCTGCCTATGATGGATTACATCTGGAGACAGCACGGGCAAATGGACAGTCTCGCGAGGGCCATAAACCACCTCGCACACAGTGTCCGTGACATTGCTACCGGCCAGTCGCCCTCCTCCCCGGCGCCGAGGCGCCCCTCACGGTCCCCCCCTTGGGCGGCCCCACCCGAAAGGTATGCTGGCGACCCCGAAGGCTGCAGAAAGTTTCTCCTCGCCTGTGAGCTGTACCTGGCAGACTACCCTGACCTAGATGATCGGCAGAAGATCAGTTTCGTCACTCAACAACTCACAGGTGCTGCTATGGACTGGGCAGCCGCGATGTGGAGTGTGGGCGGCCGGGACATGATTGACTTCACGCGGTTCCGCCACGCCTTTCGCGCGGTTTTCGATCACCTGGATCAGGGCCGGACAGGAGAACAACGGTTACTGAGACTGAGACAGGGGCAAGCCACTGTGGTGGACTACGCCGTGAAGTTTAAGATCCTGGCCGCGGAGAGTGAGTGGTGCGAGAAGAGCCTCCTCGCACGCTTCTGGGACGGTCTCCAGCCAGAGATCCAGCTCGAATTGGCATGCCGAGATGCCGAGATGGACCTCGATGAGACCATTCAGCTCACCATCAAGCTGGACCAGCACCTCCGCGGTCAGAAACGGCTGCCCCCCGCTAAAGTGGCAGGAGGCAGTTTCGAGCCGCGCCACCGCCCCAGCCCCAGTAAGAGCCCGCCGAGCCCACGAGAGAACCCACCGTCGGAACCCATGGACGTAGGCACGTAGGCTGTCCGCACAGGAAAGGAGACGCCGATTCACAGCTGCCTGTACTGTGGCGGGGGGGCAGCTCATAAAAACCTGCCCACTATTACAAGTAACTCAGCACACACCCCCACGCACTACCCATTCCTTTTGAATCAATGCTACTCTGTCTTATAATAATCATTTGGTTTCTGTTTCCCCCTTAATAGATTCCGGGTCGGCTGGGAATTTTATTTCATCCTCTCTCCTTTCCTCGCTGCGCGCTCCAGTGTCGAAGCTTCCAAATCCGATCGTGATTAAAGCTCTAGATGGCAACCTATTAGGTCAATCGCCAGTTAACATGATCTCCGTGCCCCTACGGTTAACTTTCCCGAATCACACTGAGGAATAAAAATTTTATGTGATTTCTCAGGTGAGTCAGTCCGTCGTGCTCGGCCTCCCTTGGCTTCGCTCTCACAACCCTAATTTCGATTGGGCCGGCTTGCATATCCTTCCCTGGTCCCCACGATGCGCGAAATTTTGTACACCATCCTCATCGATGGTCCAAACGACCTCTGTTGAAAGCCCCAGCGCCCTAGTTTCTACTCTAGTGCCATCAGAGTACGGAAAATTTAAAGACGTGTTTAGTATCAGGGCTGCAGCACGACTTCCCCCTCACCGCCCGTGGGATTGCGCTATTGACCTCCTGCCAGGGAAAACACCACCCTGCTCGCGGATTTACCCATTGTCTGTGTCTGAGACCCAAGCAATGGAGGAATACGTGAGAGAGGCTCTCCAGCAGAGACTCATTAGTCGCTCCACGTCGCCCGCCTTGGCAGGTTTCTTTTTTATCGAAAAGAAAGGGGGGGGCCTTAGGCCGTGTATTGATTATCGGGGACTCAATGCAATCACAGTAAAATATAAGCACCCACTGCCCTTGGTGCCGGCCGCGATCGACCTGCTCCGCGGCACGTCCATCTTTACTAAACTTGACCTCCGCAGCGCATATAATCTCGTTCGTGTTCGCAAGGGCGATGAGTGGAAGACTGCGTTTAGCACGACATCAGGTCATTATCAGTATAATGTGATGGCCTATGGACTGGTAAACGCACCTGCGGTGTTTCAGGGGCTCATGAATGACGTGCTCCGACATATGTTAAACCGGTTTGTGATAGTATATCTAGATGACATCCTAATATACTCTCGGTCATACGAGGAGCACATCCGTCATGTGACCGCTGTCCTCCGTCGGCTAAGGGAACATGGGCTCTATGTGAAGGCGGAGAAGTGTGAATTCCACAAAACGGAGGTAGCATTTCTGGGCTATCGCATTGGGGGTCAAGATGGACACAGCCAAGGTCAGAGCGGTACAACAATGGCCGGAGCCCACATCAGTGAAGGCGCTACAAAGTTTCCTTGGGTTTGCCAATTTCTACAGGCGCTTTATTAGGGGCTATAGTACGCTGGCAGCGCCGCTCACTAGCTTATTAAAGGGTAAGCCACAGCGACTACGCAAGTTCATGCCGGAAGCGCGTCTCGCATTCCAGCGTCTAAAACTAGCTTTTACCTCCGTGCCTATATTAAAACTTCCCGATCCCAATAAGCCCTTCGTAGTTGAGGTCGACGCGTCGGAAGTAGGACTCGGAGCGGTGCTGTCACAGCGCCATGGCCACCCAGAGAAGCTGTACCCCTGCGCTTTCTTTTCGAGAAGGTTGACACCTGCCGAGAGCAATTATGATATCGGGAATCGCGAACTGCTCGCAATAAAGGCGGCGTTAGAGGAGTGGAGGCATTGGTTGGAGGGAGCAGAACACCCATTTACGGTACTCACGGATCACAAGAACCTAGAGTACCTCCAACAAGCTAAAAGACTAAACCCGCTGGGCGCTGTTTTTCACTCGTTTTCATTTCATTGTTACATACCGCCCCGGCTCTAAAAATCTAAAGGCGGACGCGCTCTCCCGCTGTTTTGCGACGCAGGACCGAACCATGGCTCCCGAACCCATTCTGCCCACGGCACTCGTGGTGGCCCCGATCACGTGGGACCTCGATGCGGAGATAGCCCAGGCGACACGGTCCGACCCCGTGCCGTCGGACTGTCCTCCGGACCAAACCTACGTACCGGGATCACTACAGGAACGAGTGACGGTTGAGGCCCATACCAACCTCTCATCAGGACACCCCGGCGAATTAAAGACACTCAAACTACTGGAACCTACCTGTAGGTTTTGGTGGCCAAATATGCGGGAAACAGTCAAAACAGTCGTTTCGTCTTGTGCTACCTGTGCAACTACTAAAAGCCCCCGAGGGTTGCCAGTTGGTAAATTAATGCCCTTGCCCACACCTAACAGACCGTGGTCTCACCTAGCGGTGGACTTTGTGACGGACCTGCCTGTGTCAAAAGGGTACACGACAGTCCTAGTAGTGGTGGATCGGTTTTCTAAGGGCTGTCGATTTATTCCGTTCTGCGCTCTCCCAACCGCTTCTCAGGTAACGGAAACCCTATTCAACACAGTGTTTCGCTACTATGGTATTCCGGAGGACATCATTTCTGATCGTGGTCCCCAATTTATCGCTAAGGTCTGGAGAGCTTTTTTTCCAGAAATTGGGGACCACTGTTAGTCTAACGTCAGGCATCACCCGGAGTCTAATGGACAGGCAGAGCGGACTGTTCAGGATCTCGGGAAGTTCCTTCACGCATATTGTAGTAGTCGACAACATGAATGGGCAGACTATTTACTCTGGGCGGAATATGCGCAAAACTCCTTAAAACACTCCTCAACCGGCCTAACGCCGTTTCAATGTATGCTCGGACACCAGCCACCGTTCTGTCCCTGGGATGCCACTCCCACCAATATCCCCATGGTGGATGAGTGGTTTAAGAAGGCGGAAAAAGTATGGTAGGGGGCGCATGCCAATATCTCCCAAGCAGTTCGCCGCTTCAAAAGATTTGCCGATAGACGGCGAAGGGAAAGTCCTCCGCTCCAGGTAGGAGATCGGGTTTGGCTCTCGACAAAGGACCTCTCTCTCAACCTCCCCTGTCGTAAACTTTCCCCCCGGTTCATCGGTCCCTTCCCCATAATAGGTCAGATTAACCCCGTTTCCTTTAAATTACAACTCCCCACACACATGCGCATTAACCCAATTTTTCACATCTCTCTTCTCAGGCCAGTAAAGGTCGTAGACCCTTCGCTCCCCGGGGCTGTGGAGATCGAGGGCGCTCCAGCGTTTAGAGTCCAGCAACTGCTGGACTCCCGAAGGCGAGGAGGCTCACTCCAATACCTGGTGGAGTGGGAGGGGTATGGACCGGAGGAACGCAGCTGGGTCCCGGCAAAGGACATCCTGAGCCCAGAACTCATTTTCGAGTTCCACCGGGCTCGGCCGGATCGTCCTGCGCCACGACCTCCAGTCCGACCCGTCCGCCGGCAGTTCCATCAGGCCGGTGGGTCCCGACCCCCTTTGGTAACGCAGGGGGAGCGCCCACCTCCTCTTCAGGAAGCCGGTCCTGGGGAGGGGGGTAATGTAACATCCGAGCCGCCTCAGCCCCGGAGATCCGGTTCACCGGTTTACTGAGCCGTAGCTTTGTCTCCCCCTAGTGTGTCTGTGTATGTCATTGTCCGCCCTTAATGATTGATGGAAATCACCTGTGCCTACCTCATGTGTCTCACTATTTAACCCAGCCGAACCCACACCACAGCGTCTGGTCACCATTATGCTACGATACACTCTAACTGTGCCATTTCCTCTGTCTCTCCCAGGTTTAAGCGGTATCTGCAGGCGAGGTTGTGTGAAGCAAGACAGCTTCACGTTCATGGACTGACTCTGCCGTGGATCGGTATAAAGTCAAGTTTGTTTTCCCTCGTTTCCTAGAAAATATCTAGCTCTCTGTGTTTCCGCCTGCAGACCGCGCCTGGCAAAGCTACCCACGGGGTGGATATTACGTTTTGTTGTGTTTTTGTTTTGTTCAAGTCAAAAAGGGACTAAGTAAAATAAAAGACTATCATTTCCTGCACCTGCAGTTGTGTGTGTGTGTGTGTATAACTAGGGAAGCATGACAATTATGAAAATATGGGCAGGAACATTAACTACTAAGATATATAAGAAAAATAAGTCAAGCATTTACATCGGTATGGGAACAAAAAATCCCTAATTGACAATGTTCATTATTTATTATGTAACTGATTGTTCTAGAGTGCACCGTTTTCCTCATGTGCCTGATGGAGTCTCTTTGCAAACAGATGCTCAGACTTCATACCTTGGTCTCTTCTTCAGGATTCACTTCAAGCTCCAGCAATCTCTCTACTATAGGAAGCTGGTTTTCTTGTACAGCAATCATCAAAAGACTCAGGTCTGAGTTCTTTCAGCAATAAAGAAAAGGAAGATTTGCATCCATGTCAATGTAAGTAATCCAGGAATGCTCAAATGCAGATGGTCTATGTACCAATTGTGACTCAACTTAATAAAATGCCAATTTGATGCACACACACACACACAAACACACACACACGCACACGCACACACAAACTTTTGCAATTTTTATTAATTTCTTTTCGGAAGTTTTTTTTTTGAAAGTCCCATTGACAAACATCTCTTTTGAACTTATAATAATGAAACTTTTTTCAACAAGAAAGAAAAGACAAAACAGCCCTTTCTTTTTTTCTTTCTTTCCTTTTTTCTTTCTTTCTTTCATTTTTTTCTTTCATTATGTCTGTCTGGTTGTCATAAAGGTTACTTAAAAGTATCATGCAACACAATGGCATAAAAGCTTCAAGTTAACAAATTAATTTAACAATTTTCTATTCTAACTGTACTATATATCATTATAACTGAGGCAGAGTTTACATAGCTCTACGCTTACATAGCTCTCAGTGCAGAAGCAAATCATTAACACACTCACCTCATCTACCTGGGAGATTTCAGGCTCTCCCTTTTCTAAGGTATTTAGGACTTGCTTCAGTGTTGTCCACTCTCTTCTGACAGCCAGCTGTAGAAGCTGTGTCCTCCCCGCACCCACAGGAGCATTTATTTCTGCCATCTCAGCAGTGTACAATAAAAAATTTCTTGTGCAGGAAAACCCTTTTACCAGGTCTTGGTTTCCCAGTCATCAGTTTTATCAGCAGATGCTGTTATATGTGTATAAGTAGGAGGATCTTTTTCAGTAGGAGGATCTTTCTTTACCTACAGTAGGTTAAGTTACAAAAACTCATTCAGTAGAAAAGATCATTAAAAGATCACCACACACACACACACACACACACACACACACACACAGTTCAGGCATAACATAATATTACATCACAAAAGGCTGGCTGGGACAGATAGATTCAGATATCTATCAGAGATTCATAGATATTCAGAAGTCATTGTTTTCAATATTAGTATAATTGTAAAGCATATTTTATTTGTTTATTGAATAATAAATAATTAAAAAAATTTATCATTTGAAAATAGAGTGAAAGGTCAGGTTTATTCAGAAATAATAGTATTGTACATTACTAATACATTATAAATTAATCATCAATAAACTGCAAATAAAAATACTTATATATAACTAATATACTAATATATTATTGACTTTCTGTGGAACTACCTGTACTTTCAGTTTCTTCAGTTGGGCACTATTTTAAATGTTGCCATGCCCTGTTTGTCAGGGAATCAGAACGGACACAAGTGCAGGTCTCCTTCAAGATTTTATTTGTTGCAGAGATGCCTTGATTCAGACAGAATAAACGAGACAAAAAAAATACTAAAATCAGGAACAAGCTGCACTGTTCTCTTTTAAATCAAAACCTAGGAACGCCAACGTCCCCCCAAAAAAAGAAAAACTAAAACCACTCCGAAGAGGAACAAAGCCTTGACCAGGAGACGAGGCTGTAGTTCCTTTGGCTGCTGAAGCCCGCTGAATTGCACGGCCATGAAGAAGAGCAAGAGCCAGAGGTCCTCAACCAGCGCCTGATCCAGAACATCCCGGGCCGGAATCCAACTCCTCTCCTCTGGACCTTAGCCCTCCCAGTCCACTAGGTACTGAAAACCCCGACCTCTGCGACGAACGTCCAGCAACCTCCTAACAGTGTATACTGGGGAGCCATCCACTAGACGGGGGGGAGGGGGGTCTGAGCAGAAGGGGCAAGAGGGGAGGAATACACAGGTTTAACCCTAGAAGCATGAAATACTGGGTGTACCCGACCAAGCGTGGAAGGAAGCTTGAGCCGAATCGCCACTGGGTTCAAGACCTTTGTGATCCGGTACGGACCGATGAACTTGGGAGCCAACTTGCGTGAGGCTACCCTGAGAGGCACGTCCTTGGTAGAAAGCCATACTTTTTGACCACAAACATAGTTATGGGCAGGAGTCTGGTGGCGATCGGCCGCGGCTTTGGTCCGTCTACTAGTCCGGGCCAAGACCTCCTTAGCTTTTCTCCAGGTGCGCCGGCAACATTGAACAAAAGCCAAGGTAGACGGGACTGCCACTTCGGGTTCATGTGAAGGGAACAGAGGGGGTTGATAGCCAACAGAACACTGAAATGGTGACATACCTGTGGCAGAAACCGGTAGAGTATTGTGGGCATACTCTACCCAGGACAGCTGTTGACACCAGGAGCTCGGATTGTGGGATGCCAGGCAGAGGAGAGCACGTTCCAAATCCTGGTTAGCCCGCTCAGACTGCCCATTGGTCTGGGGATGGAATCCAGATGACAGTCTCGTCGTGGCCCCGATTTGTCTGCAAAATTCCTTCCGAGCTTCCAAAACCGAGAGACGAACTGTGGGCCCCTATCGGAGACCACGTCTACCGGAAGACCATGAATCCGGAATACTTGGTCAACCACCACCTGAGCAGTCTCTTTGGCGGAGGGGAGCTTGGGAAGAGGGATGAAGTGGGCTGCTTTGGAGAAGCGGTCCACCACCGTGAGAATGACAATTGTGCCCCTTGACTCGGGGAGGCTAGTGACAAAATCAAGAGCTAGATGTGACCACGGGCGGGTGGGGATATGTAATGGCCGAAGCAGACCAACGGGAGGCGAAGGTGAACAGAGACAAACTGGGACTTTAATTTATCAAAGGCCTCCTGGGTCTCATTACTCCATTTAAACAGTACCTTTGGAGAAGTGAGCGCTGTTAAGGGTGCAGCCATCTGACTGAAGTTCCGGATGAAACGCTGATTAAAGTTGGCGAACCCCAGGAACCGCTGCAGAGCCTTCCGAGAGTCAGGAGTTGGCCTCTCAGCTACCGCCCTTATCTTAGCAGGGTCGGCTCTGATCTCACCCGCCGAAATCATGAACCCCAAGAATGAAACCGACCTTGCATGGAAGGTCGCACTTCTCCGCTTTCACAAATAGTTGGTTTTCCAAAAGCCGTTGCAACACCTGGCGGACATGCTGAGTGTGTACCTGCAAAGAGGGAGAAAATATCAGGATATCATCTAGGTACACAAAGACAAATTAATTTACCATGTCTCTCAGCACATCATTGACCAGGGCCTGGAAGAGAGCAGGAGCATTGGTCAGACCAAACGGAAGGACTCGGTATTCGAAGTGTCCCGTGGGTGTGTTGAAAGCTGTCTTCCACTCATCTCCCTCCTGAATACGGATAAGGTGGTAGGCGTTGCGCAGGTCAAGCTTGGTGAAGACCTTGGCTCCCTGCAAAAGTTCGAAAGCTGAAGACATAAGAGGGAGGGGGTACCTGTTCTTAATGGTAATGTCATTCAACCCACGATAATCAATACAGGGACGCAGGGAACCATCTCTCTTCTTGACAAAGATGAACCCCGCACCCACAGGAGAGGAGGAGGGACGGATGAGGCCGGCGTTGAGTGACTCGTTAATATATGTGTCTATATGTGTATATATGGCGTCTCTTTCCAGACCTGAAAGGGAATATAAGTGACCCTTGGGCGGAGAAGTGCCTGGGAGGAGCTGGCGCAGTCATAAGGGCGATGAGGAGGCAAGGACATGGCCCGGGACTTGCTGAACACCAGCCGCAGGTCGTGGTACTCCGCAGGGACCCCAGAAAGATCAGCAAACTCCACCTGCAACACAGGACAAACAGAACCAGAAAAAGGGGCAGGACCAAGACAAGAAGCAAGACAATTTTGGCTCCAAGACAAGACAGAATTTCCAGACCAATCAACGTGAGGGCCATGTTGTACCAACCAGGGGTGCCCCAACACTATAGGAGCACTAGGAGAGTCCAGAAGGTACAACATGGTCTCCTCACGGTGATTGCCTGAGACCACCTGGCTAACCTTGGGTGTCTGGTGAGAGATAATAGTAATTAAGTTCCCAATTAGGGAACGGGCAGGGATACTTTCAGGCAAGGGGATAGCTGGAATACCCAAACGTGCAGCTATCGAGCTGTCCATAAAATTACCCTCAGCCCCTGAATCGACCAAGGCCGAGCACGAATGTGAAGTCTCCCCATACTGAACTAAGACAGATAAAAGTGTGCGAGAGGAGGGGGATTGTGAAAAAGGAATAGCGCTCACCAGGATCCCCCGCTTCACTGGTGAGCCTTGGCTTTTGCTGTGCAGGCTGTGGCAAAGTGGCCTGGCTTGCCACAGTAGAGGCACAGGCCTTTGATCAGACGCAGTTGTTTCTCCTGGGGTGTTAGACGGAGGCATCCCAGCTGCATGGGTTCAGGTTCTGGCAGGTCAACGGTCGCCAAGGGAGAGTTAGAACCCTCCACCCTGCTAGAGGAACGGACCATCCGGCGGTGGTGCCGACGACAGAGACGAGCCTCGATGCGGAGTGCCAGGTCGATGAGGTCTTCAAGGTCGCGGGGCAGGTCATGAGTGGCCAGTTCATCCTGGATTTCCTCCTCAAGCCTTGCCCGGAACATTGCCCGATAGGCTGCCTCATTCCAGTCACAGGAGGCTGCTAAGGTCTTGAACTGAATGGCAAACTCCGTGACTGAACGACCTGCCTGACGGAGCCATGCGAGCTTGTCCGCTGCCTCCTGTCCTCTGACAGACCCAAAAAGCCTCAACATCTCCTGTTGAAGCTCATTAAATGAGTCAAAACATGGGGCTCTGGACTCCCAGACAGAAGTACCCCATTCACAAGCTTTGCCTGTAAGAAGAATCAGGACAAATGTCACCCTTGTCTCTTCTGCCGTGAACGTGCATGGCTGGAGGGCGAACACTACAGAGCATTGTGTCTGGAAGGCATGGCAGGAGTTAGGGTCCCTGTCATAGGGGGTGGGTTGTTGCAGTGGGGTTCAGGATCGTGACGTGAGGCGAGGCGGGCGGAACCTGCTTGAGCGCCCTCCCGCTGGAGTTCCTGGATGCGCGCAGTGAGGTCTGCCACTTGGTTGGCGACCTCTCTCATGGTGCTGGTCAACCGGTTCTCATGCTGGCCTAGGAGCACCCCCTGTTGGTCCACTGCCGATCTGATGGGGTCTGGACCTGCTGCGTGACCATGATGGTCAGATAGTTCTGTCAGGGAATCAGAATGGACATAAGTGCAGGTCTCCTTCAAGATTTTATTTGTTGCAGAGATACCTTGATTCAGACAGAATAAACGAGAGATATGGCCAAAGTCCGCTGAATTGCACGGCCGTGAATAAGAGCAAGAGCCAGCTGGCTTCGGGACGGGGAATTGCAGCGCAAACTAAGAAAAGAAAAACAGGACCCAGCCTGGATGCAAAGAGACAAAAAACCATGGGAAAGAGGAGGGGAAAAGGGTGAAAAAACAAGACCGAACGATACTGGCTTGGAGCCAAAATAAACTACACATACAGGACTAGACAGGACAAGAAACGGGCAGGTGATATGGCTAGCGACATGGGACAACGATCTGACACAGGACAACGGACAAGAGGGAATAAATAGGGCGAATGATTACAACGAAAAACGAGGGGAACAGGTGAGTGAAATCATCTTGATAGAGTGATAAAGAGGAAGTGGGAGAGATGGTGGTGATGTCACAGAGACACGGGCACATGGCGAAGGATCAAAACAAATGCCATGTGCTTGAATAGACATGTAAACAACACGGGGAGAGCGGAAGGAGAAAAAAAATATGAAAATCTTAATGATCAGACCAGGGTTTTGACACTGTTAGAAAACAAACAAATAAATATATACTGTAGCATCATCAGTGCAATGAATGCTGGTCTCATTTTCCACTCAGCTTCTACAAGTTTAAAAGTACAGTGGAACCTCGGATTACGAGCATAATTCGTTCAGGAAGTGGGCTCGTATTCCAAAACACTCTTAAACCAAATTAAATTTTCCCATAGGAAATAATGGAAACTCAAATTATTCGTTCTACAGCCTCAAAAAATAAATACATAAAAAAAATTAACAAAAAATATAGAGTAAAAATTAAACAAATTAACCTGCACTTTACCTTTAAAAATACGTAAAAAATAAATCCCGACAAATAAGTGTTTCCGTTTATGCACGCAGGCGAACAAATTAACCAGCTCCTCACCTTTGAAAACAATCGCGACAGAGAAGAGTTGCTGTGTGTTTGTTGGGAACATGAGAGCAGGGGGGGCTGTAAACGCGAGTGAGTGTGTGTGTTGGTGTAAGTGAATGAACGCGCAGCACACACACACACACACACACACACACACACACACGCTTGCGTTTACAGCCCCCCCTTCTCTAAGGTTCCCAAACAAACACACACACTCTCTGCCTTACACGGACACACACAGACACACAAACACACACACACACACACTCAAAAACTCCGCAAGCACTAAGACCCAGCAGAGGAGACGATAGGTCTCGGCTTTACAGCCCCACTCCTCTCAGGTTCCCAAACAAACACACACAAACTCTGCTCTGTCGCGACTGTTTTCAAAGATGAGGAGCTGGTTAATTTTTTTTTTTTGTTTGTTTTGTTTTACTTTACAGAGGTGATTCCGTTAGTATGCGCTCACGCGAGTGTGACTAGCGATGTTCCTTGCTAATTTTTAAGTTTTAAAAACAGTCTCTCCGTTAATGTGTGTGTGTGTGTGTGTGTGTGTGTGTGTGTGTGTGTGTGCACGCACATTACACACACACAAACATACACACACACAGCATATGTGTGTGCATTCACCCAGCAGGGGAGACGATTACCTACAATTCCGCACCGCAAGAGAGAGAAAAACCATTGGCTCAGTTGTGATGACGTGACGCTCGGTGTCAAAACAAGATGCGCATGCATGATACATTATACTCGGTGCTCATAAACTAAGACAATGCTCGTTTTTCAGGTCAAAATTTATTAAAAATCTTTGCTCGTCTTGCGGAACACTTGTACACTGCGTTACTCGTAATCCGAGGTTTCACTGTAAAGTTCTTTTACAGTTAATCCTACTTTGGTGGTTTTCATTGACATGTGAATGAAAATGACATGCAAAAAATTATTTTAATCAATTGTAAGATGACTATGTAGTACAAAATATGGAAAACTTGAATGGGTCTGAAAACCTTCTGTCGGCACAGTATATTTGAAAGAATGCTGATGAAAGAGTTCTGTTATTAATTTTAGTTGTAATTGTCAAAGTGAAAGTTTCATTAAGATGTCCTTTTTGTTTGGTCATGATTGTGTTGATATAAATCCATGATTGCTTAAGTTCATACTGTACAGCTGTTAAAAATTTATTTAAATATGTCTTTATATGTAAATATATACGTAACCATAGCGGAAGCTTTTATTTTGGTGAACAGGTCACTTGACAAATATCTCTGTATCACAGTGGCATTATGGGTCAGGGTCAACATGGATGCAGAGAAGAGACGTACTTAAATTAACTTTATTCTGCACTTGGTTCAAGAGGCGCACACGGTAATTGTGCTTTACTTACTGTATGTTTATGTTTAACACTGTTAATGTGCTCAATCACAAAAGTGTGTTACAGTATGTACATGTATATGATATGTTACTAGTTTTACTTAATTATTTTGCATTTCCTTTATGCTGGCATGCTTGGGCCTGTTTTATCAATGTATAAAAACGATTGAGAGATGTGTACATATTCAAATATTTATGTCCTTTTATTTATTTTAGTTTTCACGGTGTCTGCTGGAAAAGAGAGAAAGAGATAAATAAACGTTCAAAAGACATCTGTATGATGCGTGGCCAACATTTTTTTGAACCAGTGTTGCTACACTAGTCTTTCTGAAATCAGAGGTAAGGAAAAGAACATGGGTGTCCATTAAATCTGTGCAATCTTTTATTAGTCAGTTCAATCAATGAAACATACAGTGGTGTGAAAAACTATTTGCCCCTTCCTGATTTCTTATTCTTTTGCATGTTTGTCACACTTAAATGTTTCTGCTCATCAAAAACCGTTAACTATTAGTCAAAGATAACATAATTGAACACAAAATGCAGTTTTTAAATGAAGGTTTACGTTATTAAGGGAGAAAAAAAACTCCAAATCTACATGGCCATGTGTGAAAAAGTGATTGCCCCCCCTTGTTAAAAAATAACTTAACTGTGGTTTATCACACCTGAGTTCAATTTCTGTAGTCACCCCCAGGCCTGATTACTGCCACACCTGTTTCAATCAAGAAATCACTTAAATAGGAGCTACCTGACACAGAGAAGTAGACCAAAAGCACCTCAAAAGCTAGATATCATGCCAAGATCCAAAGAAATTCAGGAACAAATGAGAACAAAAGTAATTGAGATCTATCAGTCTGGTAAAGGTTATAAAGCCATTTCTAAAGCTTTGGGACTCCAGCAAACCACAGTGAGAGCCATTATCCACAAATGGCAAAAACATGGAGCAGTGGTCAACCTTCCCAGGAGTGGCCGGCCGACCAAAATTACCCCAAGAGCGCAGAGACAACTCATCCGAGAGGCCACAAAAGACCCCAGGACAACATCTAAAGAACTGCAGGCCTCACTTGCCTCAATTAATGTCAGTGTTCACGACTCCACCATAAGAAAGAGACTGGGCAAAAACGGCCTGCATGGTAGATTTCCAAGGCGCAAACCACTTTTAAGCAAAAAGAACATTAAGGCTCGTCTCAATTTTGCTAAAAAACATCTCAATGATTGCTAAGACTTTTGGGAAAATACCTTGTGGACCTACGAGACAAAAGTTGAACTTTTTGGAAGGTGCGTGTCCCGTTACATCTGGCATAAAAGTAACACAGCATTTCAGAAAAAGAACATCATAGCAACAGTAAAATATGGTGGTGGTAGTGTGATGGTCTGGGGTTGTTTTGCTGCTTCAGGACCTGGAAGGCTTGCTGTGATAGATGGAACCATGAATTCTACTGTCTACCAAAAAATCCTGAAGGAGAATGTCCGGCCATCTGTTCGTCAACTCAAGCTGAAGCGATCTTGGGTGCTGCAGCAGGACAATGACCCAAAACACACCAGCAAATCCACCTCTGAATGGCTGAAGAAAAACAAAATGAAGACTTTGTAGTGGCCTAGTCAAAGTCCTGACCTGAATCCTATTGAGATGTTGTGGCATGACCTTAAAAAGGCGGTTCATGCTAGAAAACCCTCAAATAAAGCTGAATTACAACAATCCTGCAAGATGAGTGGGTCAAAATTCCTCCAGAGCGCTGTAAAAGACTCGTTGCAAGTTATCGCAAACGCTTGATTGCAGTTATTGCTGCTAAGGGTGGCCCAACCAGTTATTAGGTTCAGGGGGCAATTACTTTTTCACACAGGGCCATGTAAGTTTGGATTCTTTTTCTCCTTAAATAATAAAACCCCTCATTTAAATACTGCATTTTGTGTTTACTTGTGTTATCTTTGACTAATAGTTAAATGTGTTTGATGATCAGAAACATTTTGTGTGACAAACATGCAAAAGAATAAGAAATCAGGAGGGGGGCAAATAGTTTTTCACACCACTGTAAGTTTTCTATTCAGAATCAATACTTATTTTTTATATGTATTTATTAAAACTTTAAAATGTTGAATAGTCAAAATGAACCAATTCCTTAAAATACTGTATACTTATGTACTGTATGGTATAAAACCATTTCCATTTTCTGCAAATACCTGTAGGTGTACTGTATTTCGTGAGAGTATTGTATACTGGAGTCCAATGTACTGGACTACAATGGGGATCAGAAGACTGCACAAAAAAGATGACTGTTTGTACAAGACATTACATTTAAACTAACAATAACTCAAGAAACGTCTTTTTAAATCATATATGAGACACAAACTCAATACTCTGGTAAAAGCATAAAATCCTGCCTTAAAATGTCTTCCACTGCAAGTAGAAATACAACTTTTTTTTTTTTAACTCAATTAGAAATATTCAGTAAATGCTATGAAATGTACTTAAAGTACAAAACTACTTTATTAAGAAACAGATTTCTGTGGACTACATCTTGTGTCAACGTTGTAATCTGAAAGAGATCAGTGACTACAAAGTGTTGGTAGGGTAGAGCGTAGCCAGACAACACAGACTGGTGATGTGTAAAATAACCCTGGTGGTGCGGAAGGTGAAGAGAACAAAAGCAGAGCAGAGGACAAAGTGGTGGAAGCTGAGAAAGGAAGAATGTTGTGTTGTCTTTAGGGAGGAGTTGAGACAGGCTCTGGGTGGTCAGGAGGTGCTTTCAGTTGACTGGACAACTACAGCCAATGGGATCAGGGAGACAGGTAAGAGGGTACTTGGTGTGTCATCAGGTAAGGCAAAAGTGGACAAGGAGACTTGGTGGTGGAACGAGGAAGTCCAGGTGTGTATACAGGGAAAGAGGCTAGCTAAGAAGAAGTTGGACTCTGAGAGGACTGAAGAGAGTAGACAGGAGTACAGGGAGATGCAGCGTAAGGTGAAGGTAGAGGTGGCAAAGACCAAAAAAGAGCATATGAGGACTTGTATGCTAGGCTGGACAGTAAGGAGGGAGAGGTGGATCTGTACAGGTTGGCGAGGCAGAAAGATAGAGATGGGAAGGATGTGCAGCAGGTTAGCGTGATTAAAGATAGAGATGGAAATGTACTGACAGATGCCAGGAGGGTGATGGGAAGATGGAAGGATTACTTTGAGGAGTTGATGAATGAGGAAAATGAAAGAGAACAAAGAGTAGAAGAGGTGACTGTTGTGGAGCAGGAAGTAGCAAATATGAGTAAAAGTGAGGTGAGAAGGGCAGTGAGGTGATGAAATACCTGTGGAGGTATGGAAGTGCTTAGAATAGGTGGCAGTAGAGTTTCTGACTAGTTTGTTTAACGAGATCTTGAAGAGTGAGAGGTTTCCAGAGGAATGGAGGAGAAGTGTATTGGTGCCGATTTTTAAAAACAAGGGAGATGTGCAGAGCTGTGGCAATTACAGAGGCATAAAGCTAATGAGCCATACAATGAAGCTGTGGGAAAGAGTAATTGAAACTAAGTTAAGGGCAGAGGTGAGCATTTGTGAGCAGCAATAAGGTTTCATGCCTAGAAAGAGTACAACAGATGCAGTATTTGCTTTGAGGATGCTGATGGAGAAGTACAGAGAAGGTAATAAAGAGTTGCATTGTGTCTTTGTAGATTTAGAGAAGGCGTATGACAGGGTGCCGAGAGAGGAGCTGTGGTGTTGTATGAGGAAGTCTGGAGTGGCAGAGAAGTATGTTAGAGTGGTGCAGGACATGTATGAGAGCTGTAAGACAGTGGTGAGATGTGCTGTAGGTGTGAAGAGTTCAAGGTGGAGGTGGGTCTGCATCAAGGATCGGCTCTGAGCCCCTTTTTGTTTGCTCTGGTGATGGACAGGATGACAGATGAGGTTAGACAGGAGTCTCCATGGACTATGATGTTTGCCGATGACATTGTGCTTTGTAGCGAGAGCAGGGAACAGGTGGAAGAAAATTTGGAGAGGTGGAGGTATGCTCTGGAAAGCAGAAGAAATAAGGTTAACCGCAGCAAGACGGAATACATGTGTGTGAATGAGACGAACCCAAGAGGAACGGTGAGGCTACAGGGAGCAGAGGTAAAGAAGGTGCAGGACTTTAAGTACTTAGGGTCAACGGTCCAGAGCAATGGAGAGTGTGGAAAGGAGGTGAAGAGGTGGGTACAGGCAGGTTGAAATGGGTGGAGAAAAGTGTCAGGTGTGTTGTGCGATAAAAGAGTATCGGCGAGAATGAAAGGAAAGGTGTACAGGACAGTGGTGAGACCAGCGATGCTCTACGGCTTAGAGACAGTCGCACTGAAGAAAAGACAGGAGGCAGAGTTGGAGGTAGCAGAGCTGAAGATGTTGAGGTTCTACTTGGGAGTGACAAGGATGGATAGGATCAAGAATGAGTTCATCAGAGGGACAACCCATGTTAGATGTTTTGGAGATAAAGTCAGAGAGGCCAGATTGAGGTGGTTTGGACATGTTCAGAGGAGAGATGGTGAGCATATCGGTAGAAGGATGCTGAGGTTGGAACTGCCAGGCAGGAGGTCTAGAGGAAGACCAAAGAGGAGATTTATGGATGCAGTGAGAGAGGACATGAAGTTAGTTGGTGTGAGAGAAGAGGATGAGGGGATAGGGTTAGATGGAGGCAGATGATTCGCTGTGGCGACCCCTGAAAGGGAACAGCCAAAAGACAAAGAAGAAGATTTTTCTGGATACCTATCTTCCTGATTTTGTGATCAGTTGTATTTAAAATACTTTTGAAGTTGATGCTGTTGGTAACATGAAATTCAAATTCAAATTTTATTTGTCACTTACACAGTCATACACAGTACGATATGCAGTGAAATGCTTGTACGACCGCCAGTGACCTTAAAAAGAAAAAAAAGCTTATACGTAAGGAATAAATATTAATAAAAAGAAATAAGAAAATAAGTAAATAAATAAATGTAACTAGTAAAATAAACTGTACAAATAAGGGCATAAAAATATTACAAAATATAGAAATATAGAGAAAAAAAAGTTAAATGTGAAAGTGATTTTGTTTTCTGCAGAAATATTAAATGTTTTTTTTTAAAAACAGATTGAAAGTAATTCTGGTAAAATCTAAAATAATAAATTAATAATGAATGAATAAATAAAGAATTCATTGGCTGTGTTCAGATGCTTTACAAGTTCATGAAACCTTGTACGCATTAAAAGAGATAAAAATGTTTTAGTTTAGAATGCATTTCAAATTTAAAATGCGTAAGTAATTTTAATTATTTGCCTGTGCGGTTTAGTCATGACTGGGCAGAGAAGAATTTTCTAAAACTAATAGGTTTTCTAGACAAAGCACATTATAACTAGAATGTTTAATAACTTTCAGCATTGGTGAGTTTTATGGGTTAAAAAGAGATGCCTTACAGCAGTGCAAGTAGCCACTCTGTACTGCTTCTAATTTTATTTCAAGGGAGCTGTGGCTTTTCAGATGATTAAAAAATAAATTGTTTGCAATATGTCTTGAAGGAATAATAATAATAATAACAATATAAATATTAATATTAATAATAATACTCTTTATTATTATTATTGTTATTATTATTATTATTATTAAAAACCAAGAAAGAGCCTTTTTCTCCATAAAGGCAAGTGAAAACAAGGTTACTGTGTAATTGTTAAGTTACTAAAGCAAATGGAAAGAAGTCTCTGGACGTGATGCCTGCAGCATTGTTAAACATCTGAAATTAATTCGGTAGCAATTAATTAGTCACTACGCTGTGTAATGCAAGTACTCTACGTATTTAAACATGGGCATATTGCAAGCATGCAGAATACAATGAAGTTAAAGCAAGCACCAAAACTTTATAAGCTTATTATAAAACACAACATTGTTACTAGATTGAAACCAAACTCGTACTGTAAGACTTCACAACTCTATTGTAAAGTATGTTAATTATTTGACTACATGTATATTACTGTACTTCTAATCTTACCTCAGTAAATGCGCCTGTTCGAGTTGCTTGAAAACGTTGACAGATGAATCCGCAGCCCTGAGACCAAGGGGTGCGTAAATTTCCTTCCATTTAGCTTCAAACCGCCACCACAGACCAAACTGATAAAAAGTTGTTTACAAACTACTTCCTTTTAAATCCTCTGAGCAGAATAGCAGATGATAATTATGCATAATTACAGAAAGCGAGTCAATAAAACTAGTTATATTGTATCTGATTTCACTTAGAGGTTGCCATATAAGGAATATAGCATGGCATAACATAACATAACATAACATAACATAACATAACATAACATGAGCACATCGTTTTTATATCAGTGGTGACTTTTATGGGATCAGGTTGCTAGTTTGACACCCGATACTCCTCATTTCTCAACTGGCAATAGGGGCGATTTTGCATGGGCACAGGGTTAAAGGCCTTGCTCAAGGGCCCAAGAGTGGCAACAGTCTGATCAGAATCATAGAACTTCAAACGCCTGAGCCACAACTGCTCGTTAATAGAATGGAATAGAATAGAATAGATATACATTGTGTATTGTTGTACTAATGCAAAGATATATTTTAAATATATTACTCGCACATTCATTGTGTATACCGCTTTATCTCGTATACAAGGTTGCAGGACAGGCCTGGAGTCTTTTCCAAGAGACTTTGGCAAAAGGAATTTTACACCCTGGACACGGTGCCAATCGATTGCAGAGCAAACACGTACTGTACACAGACACTAATCTGAATGCAAGAGAACAAGCAAACTCCATGCATGCAGACCTGAGGTGGTAATCCGACTTGGACCCTGGAGGGGCAAGGCGACAGTGCTAACCAGTTTGCCACTGGGCCACCTATTTAAAACGTATATTCAATAGAACTTACAGTAAATTACTGTATATTACACACACACACACACACACACACACACACACAAATTGATATAACAATGTTGATTATGATTTGATATGTTTATAGAAAATTTATGTTAAATCTTTTACTTCATACATTTTATTCCTTTTCACCTGTTTTGGAATTGAGTAATTTTATTGTACTGAACCAAACGATTCAAATAGCCAAAACTAATCACATGACTAGACGGTTAAACTGATTACCTGTACATTTATTTTCTAACAATAAATCACTAACATGCAATTGTCTATACAGTAAAACCTCGGGTTTGTGAGCGTTCCGCAAGACGAGCAAAGATTTTTTATAAATTTTGACTTGGAAAACAAACAAGTCTTGATTTACGAGTACCGAGTATTTTGTATCACGTATCCGCTTCTTGTTTTGATGCCGAGTGTCACGTGATCACGAACGCTTTTTCTCTCTCTTGTGCTGCGGAATTGTGGGTAATCGTCTCCCCTGCTGGGTCTTAGTGCTTGTCTCTTACTGGTATAATCAACACGCGTGTACTGTTTACTATAACACTGTGACCCCATGTGTGTTTGTGAAACATATTTTATTTTGTGTTTGAACGCATGTGTACAGTGCGCATGTGCTGTTTCTTATAACACACGTGTGTGCGTGCGTGTAAAGCAAAAGAAAGTCTCATTAGAGGTTAAATATCCATTTTCTTTTTTGACACCGTGCCGGTTCTCTCTCTCTCTCTCGCCTTTAGTGTGTGTGTGTTTGTGTGTGTGTGTGAATGTGTGAAGCACCCCCTTTCTGCTTCACACAGACACACACTAAAGGCGAGAAAGAGGGAGAGAGATAGTGAGTGTGTGAGAACTGGCACGGTGTCAAATTACGCGTGCACACAAGCCGCAGCGCAAGAGTGAGAAAAAAAAACACACACACAACCACATACAAACACACACACACACACACACACGCACACAGTGTCTGCGCGCATAAACGAGATTTACTTTTTTAAAGGTAAAGTGCTGGTTAATTTGTTTTATTTTCACTCAATTTTTTGTGTTAATTATTTTTATGTATTTATTTTTTTTTGGGCTGTGGAACAAGTAATTTGAATTTCCATTATTCTTTTTACTAATCCTCTAGCCTCTTGTAAACCTCAGATTGATTACTAACATCACAGTTAAGAAGTTAATGTCTTATTGCTTTTATCTATAATTATGGTAAATCTGACAGGTGACTTTCCTGCAACTGTTGTGGATTTCAGCTGTAGTGTTTTCGCTCCTGTGGATATGCACCATTACAGCACCATGTCTTTCCCGTTGCTAACCCTATTTAAATATTTAGATAAACACCAGGATGAATAAGTTCAGGTAGATATTACAGTATTTATATATTATAAAAGTTCCCACAAAGTCTATTTATTACAGAATATAAGTAAAGCATCTGATCATTCTGGTTTAGGGACTTTATCTTCCTTAATTATTGGTATTAATGTTAAATACCTAGAAGATAAGCAAAGTCAAAATAAGCAGACGAGCTGAAATCTTCATTCATTCCTTTATGGTGATGGTTGCTCTGGCCACTGTCCACATAAAAGCTGGTTGCAAAATAAATAAAAACTGAGTACATTTTGGCAGTTTTATTCACCACCTGGAGCTGTGCTTGTGTTGCCTTTAAATGTTACACTACATGAGTTTTCTGCTGGTAAAGAGACCACCATATATAATCCACATGCCATCTGTCTTTTGGTCCGATGTTGAAAATGCCAGTGTGATCACTAAGTGAACCATGACTAATGCATCAAATCAAATATAGGTAATCAAATATATTTACCTAGACTGACAGCAAATAATTAAACAAATGATATCATTAACAGGATGTTTGCCAATATTTATTTATCATCTTGAAATTATATGTAAAGTTACATTTATTTAAAATAAAAATAAGTGAAAAACTCTACATAAATTCCTGACTATGTTTATGTTACCTGTAATAATTTACAGCCTTTTGGAATTAAATAATTGCACAGGTCCATAGTGCGATTTGGATTATTATGCGATTAATTGTGCAGTGGATTGTGCATGGAATTTGCATGTGATCCCCGTGCTCAGTGGGCTTCCTTCAGGTGATCCAGTTTCCTCCCTCAGTCCAAAAATATGCAGATTAGGCTAATTGGCAATTCAAAATTGCGAATTAGATACACACATATACTGTATAGGGCTGCAACAACTAATCGATAAAATCGATAATGAAATTCGTTGTCAATGAATGCCGTTATCGAGTAGTTGGGCTGCTCATGTTACTGAGGAGCCCGACCACAAGAAGCACAAATACACAAAGATACACACAGATACACAGCCGCTCGCGCAATGGCGGTTACAGAAGCGTCTGCAGGACAAAGCGTGCGCCCCAAGTCCTCCAAGGTATGGGAGCAGTTTACATTAAACGCCTCTAAAAAGACGGTAAATTCCATCGTAACCTGCATGCTATGCAAGACCGAGCTTCTATGGCATGGCAGTACCACGGTCATGCACAAACACTTAAAAAGAAAACGTTTGTGTTACGGATGGCGAAAAAACCTCAGTAAAAACTGTATCTCTTCATTGTGTAAAAGTTGTATAGATTAAGTGCCTTTGTTTAAACTGTTTGCTAACTTCGCGCTAGATCTGTTCACTTGGTACTTGATAGCATCACTTTGCGCAATCACCTCATAAGCAATAGTGATTAGTTAAATGGCGCTCCGTTAGATCCGCTTAAATTACACGGTGCGAATAACAGTAGAATATTACATTTAGTGATTGTTGTGGTTTTCAGTGATTGCAGATAACATTACATTTGTAACTATTAACATTTTGCATTTCTACAGTTTTTTTTTATAGTCCACTACAAAGTTAACTTGTTAACTAGCAAATCTGTTTTCAAACTAAATTTTTACTGTGGTTTTACTTATGCATATATTATTTCATTATACAAAATTACATTATTTTAGCTGTTTATATCTTAACAACTGAATATATCAGTGTATTCTTTATACATACAGTACATACATACATCATACATATATATATATATATATATATATATATATATATATATGTATACAGTGGTGTGAAAAACTATTTGCCCCCCTCCTGATTTCTTATTCTTTTGCATGTTTGTCACACAAAATGTTTCTGATCATCAAACACATTTAACTATTAGTCAAAGATAACACAAGTAAACACAAAATGCAGTTTTTAAATGAGGGGTTTTATTATTTAGGGAGAAAAAAAATCCAAACCTACATGGCCCTGTGTGAAAAAGTAATTGCCCCCTGAACCTAATAACTGGTTGGTCCACCCTTAGCAGCAATAACTGCAATCAAGCGTTTGCGATAACTTGCAACGAGTCTTTTACAGCGCTCTGGAGGAATTTTGGCCCACTCATCTTTGCAGAATTGTTGTAATTCAGCTTTATTTGAGGGTTTTCTAGCATGAACAGCCTTTTTAAGGTCATGCCACAACATCTCAATAGGATTCAGGTCAGGACTTTGACTAGGCCACTCCAAAGTCTTCATTTTGTTTTTCTTCAGCCATTCTGAGCTGGATTTGCTGGTGTGTTTTGAGTCATTGTCCTGCTGCAGCACCCAAGATCGCTTCAGCTTGAGTTGACGAACAGATGGCCGGACATTCTCCTTCAGGATTTTTTGGTAGACAGTAGAATTCATGGTTCCATCTATCACAGCAAGCCTTCCAGGTCCTGAAGCAGCAAAACAACCCCAGACCATCACACTACCACCACCATATTTTACTGTTGGTATGATGTTCTTTTTCTGAAATGCTGTGTTACTTTTACGCCAGATGTAACGGGACACGCACCTTCCAAAAAGTTCAACTTTTGTCTCGTCGGTCCACAAGGTATTTTCCCAAAAGTCTTGGCAATCATTGAGATGTTTTTTTAGCAAAATTGAGACGAGCCTTAATGTTCTTTTTGCTTAAAAGTGGTTTGCGCCTTGGAAATCTGCCATGCAGGCCGTTTTTGCCCAGTCTCTTTCTTATGGTGGAGTCGTGAACACTGACCTTAATTGAGGCAAGTGAGGCCTGCAGTTCTTTAGATGTTGTCCTGGGGTCTTTTGTGGCCTCTCGGATGAGTTGTCTCTGCGCTCTTGGGGTAATTTTGGTCGGCCGGCCACTCCTGGGAAGGTTCACCACTGTTCCATGTTTTTGCCATTTGTGGATAATGGCTCTCACTGTGGTTCGCTGGAGTCCTAAAGCTTTGGAAATGGCTTTATAACCTTTACCAGACTGATAGATCTCAATTACTTTTGTTCTCATTTGTTCCTGAATTTCTTTGGATCTTGGCATGATGTCTAGCTTTTGAGGTGCTTTTGGTCTACTTCTCTGTGTCAGGTAGCTCCTATTTAAGTGATTTCTTGATTGAAACAGGTGTGGCAGTAATCAGGCCTGGGGGTGACTACAGAAATTGAACTCAGGTGTGATAAACCACAGTTAAGTTATTTTATAACAAGGGGGGCAATCACTTTTTCACACAGGGCCATGTAGATTTGGAGTTTTTTTTCTCCCTTAATAACGTAAGCCTTCATTTAAAAACTGCATTTTGTGTTCAATTATGTTATCTTTGACTAATAGTTAACGGTTTTTGATGAGCAGAAACATTTAAGTGTGACAAACATGCAAAAGAATAAGAAATCAGGAAGGGGGCAAATAGTTTTTCACACCACTGTATATATATATATAAAACACTGTCAAATTGCCATCTGCAATCTGTTAAAAACAAAACAAATGTTGGTATGGTTTTATATATAATTATAAGCAAAATATCAAATTAAAGAAGCGTTTAGCTTTTATCCGATTAATTGAGGAAAAAAAATATCGCCCAACTAATCGATTATCAAAATAATCCTTAGTTGCAGCCCTACACATATATACATACATACAGTATATACATATATCCTGTAGCATATTGCTGCTGATTGAAAGTATAACGTATAAGAAGGTATAACTTTTTGTAAGTCGCTCTGGATAAGAGCGTCTGCCAAATGCCTAAATATAAATAACTGGTTATATTCTGCAATTTTTCCTCAGGATTAATAAAGATTTGTCTGATCTTATTGTCTGCTTCTAATCAACAAGAATATGAATTTGTTTTCATTTATTGACTCTACGTTTTTTTTTTACGGTTTTGTGTAATGCAGTGCCTGGCTGAATGGATTAAGTGTCTCAGCCTGTCCTGAAAAACATGGAGAGGTCAAGAAAATTATGGAGATAAAAGATAGAGAGGCTGGGAGAAGGAAAGAAGACAGTGTGCATTTATGAACATCTGGATGTCCACCCTGTGCATATTGAGGACTTAGTTGAGAGAGTGAGACATTTTAAAGCATGCATTAAAATTTAAGTTAGAAAAATATTCAATGAGTGGAGTAGAACCAAAGCATTAACAAACATGTCTCATAATTTACACCTGAAAATCAAACTTCAGAAAGTTTTTATCATTTAGAAGCATGTGGTGTTAATTTTTTTTTTTTACTGTTCTGAAAGCTAACAGGCAAATTTAAGACTAAGACTAAAATAGCTAGTTCATAAACCTACCACAGTGGTGATTAAAGTGAAGTGATTTGTATCTCATTTAGTGGTGGCTCTAAAATTGCATAATGGGCTTTACATTCATCTTCTATACCGCTTTATCCTGTATTTAGGGTCGCGGGACAATGGGCTATACAGGCAAGGTTAATTAGTAAAATTAATTAAATAAATATCAGTTAAAGGGAAATAATAAAGGATATAAGAATGTTTAATAAAAATAGAACAAAATAGGAATAATAAAAACAATTGAAATGAACAGTAAGGGTAATGGACCATTGAAAATTTTAATAGTTACATTTTAGTTAGTTTTAAAATTAATTAGTTAATTTTATTAGTGGGCGGCACGGTGGTGTAGTGGTTAGCACTGTCGCCTTGCACCGCCAGGGTCCGGGTTCGATTCCTTGGCCAGGCTCGATTCCCGTCTCTGTGTGCATGGAGTTTGCATGTTCTCCCCGTGCTTGGTGGGTTTCCTCCGTGTACTCCGGTTTCCTCCCACAATCCAAAGACATGTAGGTTAGGTTAATTGACATTCCAAATTGCCCGTAGTGTGTGAATGAGTGTGTGTATGTGAGTGTGTGTGTGTGTGCCCTGCGATGGATTGGCACCCTGTCCAGGGTGTACCCCGCCTTGTGCCCTAAGTTTCCTGGGATAGGCTCCAGTCCCTGTATATAAGGATAAAGCGGTACAGAAAATGAATGAATGAATGATTGAATGAATTTTATTAGTTACAAAGTTTATATTAAATTAAATTAAACCTTATTTAATTTTCGCCTCAAAAAGAGCTATAGGGAAACCTTGTGCATAATGATTACATGTCAGTAAAACTAAGGGGTTTATTTTAAATCAATATACGTACTGTACAAGAAATCTAATTCAATTTAATTCATAGAATTAAATGTCGCTCATTACCTGGTACTTAAACTAGGGGGCATGACCTCATGTAAGTTTGCTTAATTTACAAATTTGGTCAGGCACCTTAATATTTTAATATTGTTCTTAGAGTCACATTTAGAAATGCTGTACTTAAAGGAATATGAGTACTGTACATGTTATTTTTGCCATTATCTAAACAAGCTGCTGTAGTGCAGGCATTCTGCAATTTTTTTTTGTCCATTTATGAAGTCTAGCATTGTATCTTAAATTCCATATTTGTTTATTATTCTAGTGTTATTACATACTATTACTGGTTTTTCTAATACAATTTTCTATTTAAAATGTAACCTTTAAACCTACTGAGAGGTCTGTTTGATAGGAAACGAAATTAATTTCACTTGTAGCCCATGACATTGGCCGTAACAGCCGGATGTTTAAAGACAGGCCAAACAAAACTTATTGTTTAACATTGCTGTACAGGAAATTTTCCTGAAATAGGCTTCAGTCCAATTTCCCTCGAACTGGCTCCAGGCTAACCACACCCATCCTGGGCTTCCACAGAGAATAAGCAGTAAAAATAATAGATGAACAGGTGTTCTTAGCATGAATATATTGGGGGTCACAAAAAATTTATGTAATTTGCCCAAAAAGTATGGGAGCCCCTGCTCTTATTTGTTTTAAATCACATCAACATTACGTCATTATTCTTAACAAGCCAAACTGTGTCTGTGTCATTAGGCATATTAGCCATTTTGAATTTCCACACTAGTGTTGTCTGTTTGCAATACTAGTATTGTTTTTGGATTCACAGTCTCCCTGATTGGTCTGTGGAGAATAAGAGTTTTTTTTGTGTGTCTGTGTTTGGGTTTCAGGCTCATTAGTGGATAAGAAGGGGAAGATCCTGGCTCTGGGGATGTATGACAATGTTGATGAAGCTCACTGATGAGAAGAAAAAGCTGCAAAGAGAAGATGCATGTCCTGTTCAATTGTAAACCAACTATCCATATGCAGTGACACAATTTTTTTTCTGTTTCTGTTTCCACATATTTGTTCTTACTCACAGCTCTTGCAACAGTCAGTGATGCTAAATCAGCTGCTTTATGATTGAACAGAAACAGAAAAAGAGAAATTAGAGAAACATTAAGAATTATTCTGACAGTGTTAACATACAGTGCACAGTTGCATTCGGACATCGCATCACAAATTTGTTTATATAAAAATATTAATTATTTGATTATTGGTTTCATAGACATTATATAGAGTGCTTGCAGCCAGGTGGCAGGAAGCTTTCGTTCCTCTACGGTGCCAGTCCAGCAATGTGTAGCTTCCAGCATTCTTACAGTACAATAACACAAACAATAATTTAACACAATTAACACTCAAATTCCTCTCAGAAACAGAGAAAAAAAGTCTTTGGATTTAGCTTATCAGACCCCAACAGCGGGAAGCAAGTGATATTTCCTTAAAACTGCTGATTGTGTGCTGAAAACACAGTGGCCAAGCATTTACTTTTATCTTATCAACCTTTTCAAATGGCAAAGGGTAAAATGCGAGATGTAATTGACTCTATAATAAAAATATAATGTAACTTTGATTTGGGTATTGTCACGTACTCTATGGTTGCACTGTCGGTGAGTGCGTGGCATGAATGCAGGAGGCGAGCTGACGGTGTATTACAAACACAAAGGAAATAAGAGGTGTAAACTGGGAACTGAAGTTTAAACTTAAACAAAAGACAAAAACCAACAAAAAAACTCAAACCAAACGGGCGTTTTGGCACCCTCTAGGGGTTAACCCTTACAGTACCCCTCCTCAAAAAATGGAGGTCCTGGACTCCCACCCCAGTGTTCCCACCCCAGTGTTCACACTTCCATCACCGGAGGTCCTGGACTCCCACCCCAGTGTTCACACTTCTTTCCTCCGATCCCGAGGCTCGGTGGCTGCAGAGCTGAAGAGCTGGAGACGTGCTCGGCGGCTGCAGAGCTGGAGAGTCGCTCGGCGGCTGCGGCGGGGCCGAAGCGAAACTCGACGTCAGCGGCGTCAATGCGAGGTTCGGTGACGGCGGTGCTCGACGCCGGCACGTCGTCCGAGGCGGCGGCAGAGCGGATGCGTAGCTCGACGGCGGCGGCGGAGCTAAAGTGAAGCTCGACGGCGGCGGCGGAGCTAAAGCGAAGCTCGACGGCGGCGGCGGAGCTAAAGCGAAGCTCGACGACGTCGGCGTTGCTGCCAGGTTCGGTGGCGGCAGGGCTGGAGCAGAGCTCGGCGCCGGCACATCGTCCTCGAAGCCGGGAGGCGGTGGCAGAGCGGATTCGTAACTCGATGGCAGCGGCGTCGATGCGAGGCTCGGTGACGGCGGTGCTGGAGCGGAGCTCGGCGCCGGCACGTCATCCTCGAAGCTGGGAGTTTCTACACCTCTAAATGGTGTGCGCCGGATGGCGAGCCTGCAGCCTTCCCAGCTCTGTCTCGCCATTCTCTCTTTTTCCGACGCGCGGTCCTCCAGTGAGTCCGCCCGCTCGGTGAGCCTACCGCCTTCCCAGCTCTGCCAGAGCTCTGTCTCGCCGTGCTCCTCGCTGTCCTCCAGCAAGTCTTCCTGCTCTTCGAGCAAGCTGTACTCCCAGCTCTGATACATCTCGGCCTCGCTGTCCTCCAGCCAGTCCGCCAGCTCGTTGGACATGGTGTTAGCTCCCCCCCAGAAATTCTCCAGTGGGAAGCCCTCCACTATGCCACATTTGAGGTCTAGCTTTCTGTCATGTACTCTATGGTTGCGCTGTCGGTGAGTGCGTTGCATGAATGCAGGAGGCGAGCTGATGGTTCCAGAATGTCTTTTATTATACATGTATTACAAACACAAAGGAAATAAGCTCTTTCTGAGCACTTGTTAGTCTTCACTTTACTAAACCAAACCAACAACACAAAACATAATAAAAGGCAACAAAAGCTAGACGCCTGACTGAGCTTCAGTCAGGCTACTTATACCAAATAAATCTAATTGTCTATCCTTGGTTCAGGTGAACGCCTACGTCACCTGACCGAGGTGTAAACTGGGAACTGAAGTTTAAACTTAAACAAAAGACAAACTACAACCAAAAACTCAAACCAAACGGGCGTTTTGGCGCCCTCTAGGGGTTAACCCTTACAGGTATATAAAAGATAATTTTTAATATTTTACATTTTAATTATTATGTGTTACTCAGACCATGTTCATTATTGCATCATTCAATCGTAAAATTGACTATTGGTATAGAGTATAGTATAATGCAGTAGAGAAACTTTAATCCAAATATATGTTTTTTTTTTAAATAGATAAATGATTTATAATGAAACATGGAACTTATATTCTTGAACTAAATGTTTGTCATGATGGTAAATTTTTATGGCTACATCATTATTCAGCTGAAACTGAGGTCTGGGTTTAATTCTACATGGATTCTATATACAATATATATATATATATATATATATATATATATATATATATATATACATACACTGAGCTCTGAGAAATGTACAATTTAGTAGAATTAAAGATTTAGTAGAATGTAAATTTGTGTTTATGTGTAAATTTATGCATAAAACATATTTTATTTTGTGTCTGTATGCATGCGTGTGAGAAGGAGGCCAGGGGAGCTTCCTTTCGATTCACATACATTGCACAAGAACAATTTCTCCTCCCCAGGCAATTTATCAACCTCATGAAAAGTTAAATATTCTCCCTACTGTGCATTATTATATGTCCAGTAGATTGCAATACTGTGCAATACCAGTATAATTTGATAATTTGTTTTTGTTTCGTGTTGTGTGGTATTTTGTACAGCTTTTAAACATGTATTGTCTGATGCTTGTAACAATTATTTGTTAGTGTCAACCAAGCAAATTTATGTTTCATACTGTAAGGTTGAATGTAAAATGTTAGTTAACTTGCTGATAGGTACATTTGATCATTAATTTCCTTTTTTTTTGTGTAGGAGCAACTGCTGATGCACCACTGAAGATACCCTTCTTTTCCCTGCATGGCATTGAGGGCACTTTTACTGCATGCAAAGACATTGACAAATTCTCCATCCACCTGGTGCCGGACATGGTGGTGGAGGAACAGGTGCCGAGACTTTTTTATCTGATGGCTTATATTTACAGATTTGAGAGCTTTGCCTTTCGAAATAATAAAGTGTATATACTGTAGGCAAATTAATGTCAGTGTTACCAGGAAGTGTATTGTACTGTACTTCATCTTTTCATTCTTTAATTTATGTTATTAGATGATACTTCTATAATTATTCATTTTACAGCCAGGTTCATAAGTATTTGAACAGTGACCATTCCCCCCCCCTACATACACTAAGAGAATAGAATTGAAATGATGGTAGTTGAAAACCTTAAGCTTTAATTGAATAGGTTTGACAAAAAAAATGTGTTAACAGTTTAAAATAAAGGCCTGATGGTCAGTTTCATGATAAAAGTTGTGGAACTTATTCCAAGGGTTGAATTTGCATTTGGTAGCTGTTCTGATCCTGAGAAGGAGACCATCATTAGGCTGATAAAAAAAAAGAGACTTATTAGAGACTGAGAAGAAACTTTAGAAGTGGCTAAATGAACTTAAAAGCAAAGAGGAGTGGGCACATTAGGCAACGTCTAGATGTGCAAAGTACAGAATAAATGCTGTAATTAAAGCGTGGTTCAACAAATTACTGACACAAAGGTGATTCTTTTATAACTTTTTTTTGTTTGTTTCTGACAGATTGGTGGTATATCTTTCACTTAGAAGTGAATACAGCTGGTTAAAACAAAAACGGTCTGTCTTCATTTCAGCCTTAAAACAACAAAATCTGAATTGAAATGATGTAGGAGGTGATTCTTTTCTATACCCACTGTGGTCAGGTCAGATCACAAATTCAACCGTCATAAAATAATAATAATAAAAGACACTTTTATTATTATTATTATTATTATTATTATTAGCATTTCACAGTGGTTTCTTTTGCTTCATGTTATGTGAAACTAATCACATCCTTTGAGCCACATCTAAAATGCAAAACACTGTAGACCAAGGTAAATGTACGCTTAATGACAATATGAAGAAGCTTGCCTTTATTATTTAATTTAAGATTACATAACAAAGTACTGTTTTTAATTTGTCCATACCCTATTCCCAAATACTTTAAAGTAAATGTTAAATATTCAGAGAGGTAAACCTGTATATATTTTATATTACTGTTCTATGTATTGTTAATAGGAAAAGAAATTCACACCCGAGTGCATATACTGTACTGTGAAACACTGCTCTCCAGTGTCTCCAAAAAGAGCCAAACAGTGGATGGCACTATTCTCTTTCAAGGCTACACTCGATGCTGCGTGAAACGCTATGGGAACTATTTTGTTGCATTGCCGGCTGTGAAGCATGTGTGCAAAAACGACAATATTTTGGCTATATATAACCTCGATCAGGTGACGTCATCTGATTAGATGCAGGTGGAGGTTATAAATACCGGTGAGCCGGCAACAAACCTCAGATCATTTGTCTTCATGCTGACTTGTGATCGCGTGTGTGGAGCAAGCATTTAAAAAAGAAAAAAGCCATTCTAAACAGAGAGAAAAAGAAAAAAACAATAAAACTCACCAGATATAATGGCCGAGTTTAGTGTTTCATGCCCGTCTTACTTTTAGTGCAGTAACCGTCTTTCTCAAGACGATAGTCATAACCTCTGTTTTGAATGTTTGGGTGAAAGCCACGCTCTCCTTGGACTTGAAGGAGAGTGTGAGCACTGTGATAATCTCCAGATGAAAGTGCTACGAGCGCGTCTCGCGTTCTTTAGGGAGCCACGAGCCGCTCTGCACTCCTGGGGCTCACAGGTTGATTTGGCCGAGGCACGAGAGACGGAGCCCCTCCTTTCTCTTGCCTCCTCCCCGGATCACGATCTCTCTCCCTCCACTTCGTGAGCGCACTTCGGTGCTTCTCGGGAGTGTTTGGGAGAGACTCACTCTCTTGCTTCTGTAGATATGGATGTAGCTATCTCAGAACGATCCTCTAGAGATGATAAAGAGTATGAGGAGTTAATTGAGGTTATAACACGCGCAGTCGAACGTTTACACATTGACTGGCCACAGGAGCAAGCTCACCCAAAACGGTCGAAACTAGATGACAGATTTCTGTCGGGTGGCCAGGAGATGGCGCCACAATGCCGCTCTCTCCCTTTTTTTGACGATCTCCACAACGAGTTATCTCGTTCATGGAGACGTCCTTTTTCTTCCCGTATCTTTGTACCTTCGACTTCATTTTATTCGAACATCGTTGATGCAAAGGCACGAGGTTATGTGATGATGCCCCAGATTGAGGAGACACTTGCGGGCTATCTCGCTCCTGGAACATCATCCTCACTAAAAAAGCCGACCCTTCCCTCCAAGGCATGTAGAACTTCTTCTACCCTGGTAGGGAAGGCGTTCCAAGCAGCAGGTCAGGCCGGCGCTTCCTTGCACACTATGGCAGTTTTACAGGCGTATGAGGCTGACCTGCTGAATGAACTGAGCACGAGCGGCAATATGAATCAGGAAGCATTCATAGAATTACGCCGGGCTACTGATCTGTCCCTGCATGCGACGAAACAGACAGCCCTAGCTATTGGCCGTTCTATGGCCTCCCGTGTCTGCAGAGAGGCACCTCTGGCTAAATCTAACTGGCATTAAGGACAAAGATCAGGCATTCCTTCTCGATGCTCCCATCTCACCCTCAGGCCTATTTGGCGAAGCAGTTAATACCGTCGCCACCAGATTTAGAGAGGCCAGTCTTTATGAACAAGCTTTTGGGAAATTTTTCCCATGCCGTGCCCAGGTGTCGAGGCCATCGGCCACCCAACCTCGACCTGATCTGAATCTCGCTAGACGAGAGGCGCAGAAGGAAAGCGTCAGTAGCCGCGCACCCACCCGTAAGGACTGGGGTACGGCTCGGCGCCCCCCTCAGGCCGCCCCCAAGAGAATAGATCGCTCTTTCTTCTTTACGAAGAAGCGTTCCTGAGAGCAGAGCTCAGGACGTGGGGGTGACCCCCCCTGGGGACGGGCATATAGGAGCATGCCCCCCCGGGCACCCCCAGGAGATCGATGTTCAGTTTTCGCCACCTTTGGTGTTTCGGATAACACCGGTCTCCAACGACATGTTAGTCCTTCAGTCGCATCCTGCCACATTCCAGGACACCGAACCACTAACACCCCCCAGCCCAGTAGAAGTACTTGCACCCCTTTCGGGGAAGCTGGAAGCGTGGAAGCTACTGCCAGGCATATCCCCCTGGGTTTTAAAGACTGTAGAGAAAGGATACAGGATACAGTTTGAATATCTCCCTCCGCGTTTAACCGGCGTGGTCTCCACTTCCGTGATACCAGAAAGGGCGCATTTTCTGAGTTCCGAACTCCAGAAACTACTGCAGAAGGGAGCCATAGAACAGGTTCCTCCTCCAGATATGGAGTCAGGTTACTACAGTCGGTACTTCCTGGTCCCCAAGAAGGACGGGGGTCTGCGTCTGGATCTTCGCGGTTTGAACCGCTATCTCAAAAAATGCAACTTCAAAATGTTGACCATAAAAACTATTGTTTCACAAATCCAACCACAGGATTGGTTTGTGACAGTAGATTTAAAGGACGCATATTTCCACATAGAAATTTTGCCACAGCACAGGAAGTTCCTGAGGTTCGCTTTTGGGGGAAAAGCCTACCAATTTCGGGTTCTTCCATTCGGTCTAGCCCTATCACCCCGCTCATACACAAAATGCATGGATGCAGTTCTGGCTCCCTTGAGACTCCAGGGCATCCGCATTCTGAATTACATAGACGACTGGCTAATCCTGGCCCAGTCTCAGCAGCTAGCACTTCGACACCGGGATGTCGTCCTAGCTCATCTTCATTCGCTGGGATTGAGACTCAACGCCACGAAAAGCGTTCTCTTTCCGGCGCAGGTGACAACCTACTTGGGCGTCAGGTGGAATTCGATCGCTATGCAGGCACATCTGTCTCCTGCTCGCGTCGAATCCATAAACAACGCTCTGAAGGAAATCAGGCTGGACCAAGAAGTGACTGTACATCACTTACAAAAATGTTTAGGCCTCATGGCAGCTGCATCCACGGTGATACCTTTGGGTCTCCTGCACATGAGAGCTTTTCAGCTGTGATTAAGAGCCAGGGGAGTTCACACGAGAACAAATCCCCGAAGGCGATAAGGGTTACGCGCAAAGGACTTCGTACCCTTTCTATGTGGTTCAGACCCCGGTTTCTCACCTTGGGTCCCACTCTAGGTCCGTCTTGTCGTCGCAAAATGCTAACGACAGACGCTTCCCTTACCGGCTGGGGCGCGGTCTTGGATGGCCGTCCAGCCCAAGGGATCTGGAGAGGCCACCTTTTCGCATGGCACATCAATTGCCTCGAAATGATGGCTCTATTTTTAGCTCTACAGCATTTCCTCCAGCAGCTGAGAGGCTACCATGTCCTAGTGCGGGTGGACAGCACATCGGTAGTCTCCTACATAAATCGCCAGGGCGGCCTGCGTTCGCGACGCTTGAACCAGCTAGCACATCAGGTTCTGCTCTGGGCTCAGGACAAGTTCCTGTCCCTCAGGGTGATTCACATTCCAGGATACAGGAATGTGGGAGCAGACTTTCTGTCCAGACAAGCTGTGAATCACAGGGAATGGAAACTCCACCCCGAAGTAGTCACTCAAATCTGGGAGAGATTCTCTACAGCAGAGGTGGACCTCTTTGCCTCACAGGAGACTGCACAATGTCCCCTCTACTACTCTCTGACTCATCCAGCTCCCCTGGGTCTGGACGCGATAGCCCATACTGTATGTGGCCCAATTTACGCCTCTATGCGTACCCTCCGGTAGCTCTGCTCCCGGGAGTCCTGGCGAGGGTCCGTCAACACGGTTTGCGCCTCCTATTGATAGCGCCCCGTTGGCCGGCCCGAGTATGGTTCTCAGAGATAATATCGCTCCTCGACGGCTCACCTTGGATGATTCCAGTGAGGAGGGATCTTCTATCTCAGGCGCAGGGGACAATATTTCATCCTCGGCCCGAGCTCTGGTACCAACACGCTTGGCCCCTGAACGGGACCAATTGATTCAAGCCGGCCTTTCAGCCGGCGTAATTGACACCATCCTAAGTGCTAGGGCTCCCTCCACTAGAAGGATTTATGCCTTCAAATGGAAGGTATTCGAACCAAATATCCACTGCCAAATCGTTTCAATGCTGGAATTCCTGCAAGAGAAATTGTGCTCGGGCTTGTGCCCTAGTACCCTCAGAACGTACGTGGCCGCTATTTCAGCCTGCCACGTTCTGTCTGAAGGGGTTACTATGGGAAATCAACCTTTAGTTGCCCGGTTCATTCGTGGAGCTAAACGGTTGAGGCCACCCACTAGAGTCACGGCTCCTTCGTGTGATTTATCTATTGTGCTCGAAGGTCTAATCGACACTCCTTTTGAACCGCTAGAGTCAGCGCCCGACAAGCTTCTGACTCTCAAGATGGTTCTTCTTATGGTCATTACCTCTCTAAAGAGGATCGGACACCTGCGTGCATTATCAGTCTCCCCATCTTGCCTGGACTTTGCCCCTGGGCTAGTCAAGGCCATTCTGCATCCTCACCCAAACCATCTACCGAAAGTTCTCTCAACCATGCACCCTGTCGTCCTGGAAGCCTTCTGTCCTCCGCCTTTTGCGGATTCGGAGCAGGAGAAACATCACCTACTGTGCCCAGTACGTGCTCTTCAGGCTTATGTCCACCGCACCAGCCAGTCGCGTAAGTCAGAGCAACTCTTTATATGTTATGGAGGCCGCAACCGGGGGGCGGCCGCCACCACACAAACTCTGTCACACTGGGTGAGAGATGCTATTGCCCTCTCCTACGAGGCGCGTGGACTCACTTCGCCTCTAGGAGTCAGGGCTCATTCAACCAGAGGGGTTGCCTCATCTATTGCTCTTGCAAAAGGTACTCCCCTGCAACAAGTGTGTGACGCGGCGGGTTGGTCCTCTCCGCACACATTTGTAAGATTTTATAGTCTGGATGTCCATGCCACTCCAGGCTCACGAGTCCTCGAGTCAGCTTCCCAGACATGAATCTGAGACCTTCTCGGTCTTGTGCGCACACGCTACACAACCTTGGGGTCCAGACACCTGTAGTGCGGCGGCGTTGGTATTCTCGTTCCCATAGCGTTTCACGCAGCATCGAGTGTAGCCTTGAAAGGGAACGTCTTCGGTTACTTTGCTGTAACCCTGTTCCCTGAAAGGCGGGAACGAGATGCTGCATCCAAATGCCACACTACCACGTGACCGGACGTCCATTCAGACAAATTAATCTGAGGTTTGTTGCCGGCTCACCGGTATTTATAACCTCCACCTGCATCTAATCAGATGACGTCACCTGACCGAGGTTATATATAGCCAAAATATTGGCGTTTTTGCACACATGCTTCAGAGCCGGCAATGCAACAAAATAGTTCCCATAGCGTTTCACGCAGCATCTCGTTCCCGCCTTTCAGGGAACAGGGTTACAGCAAAGTAACCCGAGACGTTTTCACTTACTAAACACTTAAAAGTTTAATATTGTATTGTGAGCATTAAAACAAAAAACAAGTTATTTAAAGTATAGCCTACATTTATATTAGTTAATAGAGTAGAAATAATTTCTTTCTTTGCACATTTCTTTTTCTTTTAAGATTTAATAGGATAAGAATACTTCAGGTATCACTTTTGGCATTACTGTTAGGCAAACAGAGGCTATTAAGGCAGTTAATATTAATAATACATAATGTAGCACATGGCTTTTTACCATGTTTTTGGGGCTTTAGTTATTATCCTGATAAGCTATAAAAATTGGAATTTAAAATGTTGCATCTCTTTAACAATACAAGGACATTTTTAGTGAATATAGTTGAACTTTTAGTTGCACAGAGATTAAAAGGGTGTGTAAAGTAAGACCTACATTCCTGTCCATCAGCAGATTTGGTGCATCTGGCTGTTGGAGAAGAAAGATCATGGAGGTCATGTGGCTGTACTTGGTGGCATACCACAGTGGAGTTCGCCCAATGTGACACAAAGGCTGTACAGTTACACCATTTCATACCACTTAATGCCCCTTTTCAGCCCGTCTGAGACAGAGGGAGAAGTGTGTGACTAAATCTTATCCCTAACTGTATGTTCTCAATGATGTTTTTATCAGTTATCAAAAAAGGTTATAATAGTTTACTTCCCTGACCTGGTGGCAAAAAAAAAAAAAAAAAAACATTTTACAAAGCTATTCGAAGTGACCTCTGACACCACCACACATTCATCAGTAATCAATTCATCAATAAACACAACTGACCCAGTTCCAGTGGCAGCCATACATGTATTCACAATCTCTCCTCTGAACATGTCCAAACCACCTCAATCTGGCCTCTCTGACTTTATCTCCAAAACATCTCACATGGGTTGTCCCTCTGATGAACTGATTCTTGATCCTATCCATCCTTGTCACTCCCAAAGAGAACCTCAACATCTTCAGCTCTGCTACCTCTAGCTCTGCCTCCTGTCTTTTCTTCAGTGCCACTGTCTCTAAGCCGTAGAGCATCGCTGGTCTCACCACTGTCCGGTACACCTTTCCTTTCATTCTCGCTGATACTCTATTGCACAACACACCTGACACTGTTCTCCACCCATTCCAACCTGCCTGTACTCGTCTCTTCACCTCCTTTGAACACTCTCCGTTGCTCTCGACCATTGACCCTAAGTACTTAAAATCCTGCACCTTCTTTACCTCTGCTCCCTGTAGCCTCACTGTTCCTCTTGGGTCCCTCTCATTCACACACATGTATTCCGTCTTGCTGCGGCTAACCTTCATTCCTCTGCTTTCCAGAGCGTACCTCCACCTCTCCAAATTTTCCTCTACCTGTTTCCTGCTCTCGCTACAAAGCACAATGTCATCTGCAAACATCATAGACCATGGAGACTCCTGTCTAACTTCATCTGTCATCCTGTCCATCACTAGAGCAAACAAAAAGGGGCTTAGAGCCGATCCTTGATGCAGACCCACCTCCACCTTGAACTCTTCTGTCACACCTACAGCACATCTCACCACTGTCTTACAACTCTCATACATGTCCTGCACCACTCTAACATACTTCTCTGCCACTCCAGACTTCCTCATACAACACCACAGCTCCTCTCTCGGCACCCTGTCGTACGCTTTCTCTAAATCTACAAAGACACAATGCAACTCTTTATTACCTTCTCTGTACTTCTCCACCAGCATCCTCAAAGCAAATACTGCATCTGATGTACTCTTTCTAGGCATAAAACCATATTGCTGCTCACAAATTCTCACCTCTGCCCTTAACCTACAGTAGCTTCCACTACTCTTTCCCACAGCTTCATTGTATGGCTCATTAGCTTTATACCTCTGTAATTGCCACAGCTCTGCACATCTCCCTTGTTCTTAAAAATCGGCACCAATACACTTCTCCTCCATTCCTCTGGAATCCTCTCACTCTCCAAGATCTCGTTAAACAAACTAGTCAGAAACTCTACTGCCACCTCTCCTAAGCACTTCCATACCTCCACAGGTATGTCATCAGGACCAACAGCCTTTCCACTCTTCATCCTCTTCAACGCCCTACTCACCTCACTTTTACTAACATTTGCTACTTCCTGCTCCACAACAGTCACCTCTTCTACTCTTTGTTCTCTTTCGTTTTCCTCATTCATCAACTCCTCAAAGTACTCCTTCCATCTTCCCATCACCCTCCTGGCATCTGTCAGTACATTTCCATCTCTATCTTTAATCACTCTAACCTGCTGCACATCCTTCCCATCTCTATCTCTTTGCCTCGCCAACCTGTACAGATCCACCTCTCCCTCCTTACTGTCCAGCCTAGCATACAAGTCCTCATATGCTCTTTGTTTGGACTTTGCCACTTCTACCTTCACCTTACGGTGCATCTCCCTGTACTCGTGTCTACTCTCTTCAGTCCTCTCAGAGTCCCACTTCTTCCTAGCTAGCCTCTTTCCCTGTATACACTCCTGGACTTCCTCATTCCACCACCAAGTCTCCTTGTCTCCTTTTCCCTTACCTGATGATACACCAAGTACCCTCCTACCTGTCTCCCTGATCACATTGGCTGTAGTTGTCCAGTCAACTGAAAGCACCTCCTGACCACCCATAGCTTGTCTCAACTCCTCCCTAAAGACTACACAACATTCTTCCTTTCTCAGCTTCCACCACTTTATCCTCTGCTCTGCCTTTGTCCTCTTCACCTTCCTCAACACCAGGGTTATTTTACACACCACCATTCTGTGTTGTCTGGCTACACTCTCCCCTACCAACACTTTGCTAAATAAATAGGTTTTTAGCCTAGACTTAAACACTGAGTCCCGAACACTATTTGGAAGACGATTCCATAATTTTGGGGCTTTGTAAGAAAAAGCTCGGCCCCCAGATGTAGTTTTCATAATATGCGGTACTGACAAGCAGCCTGCATCCTTTGATCGAAGTAGGCGTGGCGGATCGTAAGACACTAGCAGTTCGCTCAGATACTGGGGCGCGAGACCATTTAATGCTTTATATGTCAAGAGTAGTATTTTAAAATCAATGCGAAATTTCACAGGGATTCAATGCAGTGAAGATAAGATAGGGGTGATGTGCTCATATCTTCTGGTTCTAGTAAGGACTCTCTGCTGCTGCATTGTGGACTAGCTGAAGCATGTTTATGCACCTAGCTGAACAACCAGACAGTAAGGCATTACAATAGTCCAACCTAGAGGTGATAAAATCATGAACTAGTTTTTCTGCATCGTTTAGCGACATTATATTTCTTATCTTGGCAATATTTCTGAGGTGAAAGAATGCTATCCTACATCTATCCTGCATCTATAATCACACTGAGGTCTTTTACTGTTGCACTTGATGGAACAGAAAGGCCATCTAAAGTTACGGTGTGATCTAAAATTTTACTTCTAGCTGTATGCGGTTCTATGACTATGTCTTATCCAGATTAAGCAGAAGGAAGTTAATTAGCATCCAATTTCTGCACACATTGCTCAACTTTAATAAGCTGTTTTTTCTCATCAGGTTTTGCTGAGACATATACAGTAACTTTGTGTCGTCAGCATAACAATGAAAACTAATACCATGCTTACGAATTATGTTGCCCAGAGGAAACATGGAAAGGAAAAAAAGCAGTGGGCCTAAAACTGAACCTCGCGGAACGCCAAACTCTGCTAGAGAACATGCAGAATAATCACCATTTAAGTCTACATACTGATAACGATCGGTCAAATAGGATCTGAGCCAGAAGAGGGCTGTAAACTTAATTTGTACTACATTTTTATAATCTGTGAAGAAGAATACTATGATGAATGGTGTCAAAAGCTGTACTGTATACAGTGAGGGATGTAAATACAGTGAGTGCAAATGATTATAGGTGGGTGCAATAAGAAATTCAAATTCAAAGTTTGTCACATACTGTACACAGTCATACACAATATGATATGCAGTGAAATGGGTGTACAACTGCCCATAGTGTAAAAAAAAGAAAATTTTCAATGAAAATATATATAAAATCTATATTACAAAAAAGAAAATATTCAAATAAGAATATAAAATATGAATATAATAATAAAAATGAGTGGTGTATGATTAGGACCAGATTACAGTGTATAGTCCTGTGTGGTAAAGGAGCTGCGGGCTTATTAATCCTTGAGAGAATGAACTGATACCTGAGGTATCAGTCTATAGTTACAGTATATAGCGCCACTCAGCGGTAAAAGCCAGCAAACGCACAAACCCAAAAGCTGCCACCGTGAGGCGTGGCAGTAAAACCAGAATACCACTTGAATACCATCTGTATACAATGAGGATGATTTTGTATAACATGTCAAATAAATAAAATATTGCTTAAAAATAATTTTTATGGAAATGCTCACTGCTCACAGGTTGATTATGTGTTTGTGTTGTACAGGATGGCCAGACTGCACTGCACATCGCGGCTGTCTGCTCAAAGGATGACATTGTGAAGCTCCTAGCAAGCAAAACAGACCCAAACACTCCAGGAGGGGTGAGATCAGACTGCCCTTTATTTCTTATTGGATATTCTGCTCCTTTTCTGTGTTATCCCTCATCTGTTCTCTTGATGTCTGTTTATTTATTAGAGTAGGCATTTTTAGTGTGTACACTTATCTGTTTCAGCACCATCTTCGGTGGCAATTTCATTACAATAAAGTTACAATATACAATAATATAACCAGGCGGCGCGGTGGTGTAGTGGTTAGCACTGTCGCCTTGCACCTCCAGGGTCTGGGTTCGATTCCCCGGCCAGGCTCGATTCCCGTCTCTGTGTGCATGGAGTTTGCATGTTCTCCCCGTGCTTGGTGGGTTTCGTCCGGGTACTCCGGTTTCCTCCCACAGTCCAAAGATATGCAGGTTAGGCTAACCAAAATTGACCATAGTGTGTGATTGTGTGTATGTGTGTGTGCCCTGCGATGGATTGGCACCCTGTCCAGGGTGTACCCCGCCTAGTGCCCGAAGTCTCCTGGGATAGGCTCCAGGTCCCCCGCGACCCTGAACACAGGATTAAGCGGTATAGAAGATGAATGAATAATATAACCCACAGTATTATTAGATCGATATAGAGACCAGCGATAACACAATAAATGCAAAAATAGAATCAGATTTTCACAAACACACTAGTGATAAAGAGGAAAGGTTTGACTCCTGAGGTGATTTTCTGAAAGATAGTTCACGGGTGTGTTTGGTCAATAGTAGTTTTCTCAGCTCACATCTTGGCCCACTTTGCTGCTCAATAAATCACTGCTGTCAGCAAGACGATGATAAAATGCTCTCCATAATGAATCTGTAAAACTGAGACAGAACATGCTGCATGTCTTTGACTACCCGTAGGTGGTTTTGAGGCTGCTAACCAACTGCTTTGCCTTCATTAGGGGAATATCAATGTTGTGGTTTAAGCATTTCCTTACTGTCCCTCACAGTAGAGAACAATTAAGCATTCATTGCACCCTTTTAGCATGGCCTTTCAGCCAGGATCAAGAATGCTTTTGTGGAGCAGGTGGTGAGCTGGAGTCAATCATAGACCTAGTTAAATACTTGGATAAATATTTTTGGGCATGTGCCCCTGGATGAGGCAGACACCAGCCCAGATAAGGGGCTCAGTATTCTAACCATGACCCTCTCAGGAGCCTTTCCCAAACCCAGTGCTCTTATGTTGATCCAATGCAGTTGGATCTATGAGACTGAATTTAACCATTGTATGAGCACACACACACACACACACACAAATTCTCCCTCTGCAACAGAGACCACCACTATTGAGGAGCACAGGAAGGATTCACGAACAGCTAGTATAATCTGACTTTCCACCTCTCCTGTGGGTGTTTGGTGGTTCTTTGTGTGCAACAAGGTTTGGGCTTCATCCTGGTGTTGATCTTCACAAATCTAGGCATTTGTATCACCTACCATCTAGTTCACTGTATAGCCCACATTCCTCAGATGATTCAGATTGATGCCTGTGGATCTACTCTTTTTTTTCTCCACCATCAGAATTTAGCAAGGAATTTTTACGTGTCATGCCAGTAGGCATGGTTACCGTAATATATATATATATATATATATATATATATATATATATATATATATATATATATATATATATATATAAGCAATTCTTGAGTTAAATAATGTACAGTGGAACCTTGGATTCCAAAACACTCGCAAACCAAAATTAAATTTAAATAAAATTTTCCCATAAGAAATAATGGAAACCTAAATTATTCGTTACAGCCCAAAAAAATAAATACATAAAAATAATCAACACAAAATATAAAGTACAAATAGAACAAATTAACCTGCACTGCACAAAAAATGTAAAAGTTTCGATTCATGCGCACAGGCGCTGTGTGTGTGTGTGTGTGTGTGTTTCTCTCTCTTTCGCTGCTGTGTGTGTGTGTGTTGTGTGGGTGCGCGCGCGTCATTTGACACCGTGCCGGTTGTGTGCGAGCGAAGACACACACACACACACACACACACAAACAATAAAGTCGAGAGAGAGAGAGAGAGAGAGAGAGAGAACCGGCAGGGTCTCAAATTACGTGCACGCAGTTGTGTCAAAAGTATTCACATTCATTACTTGAGTAGAAGTATAGATACCAGGGTTTAAAAAGACTTCTTTAGAAGTTGAAGTATCAACTCAAGCTTTTTACTCAAGTAAAAGTGTAAAAGTACTGGTTTCAAAACTACTTAAAGTATAAAAGTAAAAGTATCGTGAGGGGGGAAAAAAAGCATTAAGCTCACGTGTTTTGATCATGCGACGGATGGACAGGGGGGTTGCACGTTCTGATCATGCGACTGGGGGGGGGGGCGTTCTTATCATGCGGATATCACAAGGCTATTTTTAAAATGTAAGGAGTAGAAAGTACAGATAATGGCTTAAAAATGTAAGGAGTAGAAGTAAAAAGTCAGCTGAAAAATAATTACTCCAGTAAAGTATAGATACCCAAAATTTCTACTTAAGTAAGGTAACGAAGTATTTGTACTTCGTTACTTGACACCTCTGCGTGCACGCACACATAACACACACTCATACACTGACACACACTAAAGACGAGAAAGAGAGAGTGTGTGTGTGTGTGTGTGTCAACTGGCGCGGTGCCAAATTACGCGCGTGCACACACATAACTATGAAGGTAAAACAGTAGCAAAACCCGAGCTTGCAAATGTGAGAACTTGTAAAATTAATACTTGTATTTGTAAGTTGAAATTTATACTCACAGCTCTGATGTGTACACCTGTGTTTTGAATTCGAAGTTGCAGATTATTAGTGACAAATGTGTAAAGTGTCACTCACATAAACAAAATGACAGGCACAATTGTGTACTACACATTTACCTTTGCGCTTTACTTCAGTTTCGCTGCAGCGCTCTGACTTTTGCGACTCATTTTGTGAAATTCCTGTTGCAAAACTCACTAGTGCTCTTGTAAACGCGAATTTGAGAGAGCAGAGTCGGGGGCGGTGCTGGGGTGGGAATGAAGTAATTTTATTGGTCGATGCCTCACCAATGAACAACGCCAGCCAATGAAGTGGGACGTTTTGTGCGCGATGACGTCACAGACTACGCAGAGCAGCTCGCGCCGTTTCGGTGGTGTAGTTCATTGGTGAGGCATCGACCAATAAAATGCATTAAGCACTAAGACCCAGCAGGGGAGATGATTACCCGCAGCGCAAGAGAGAGAAAAACCGTTGGCTCAGTTGTGATCACGTGATGCTCGGCATCAAATCAAGAAGCGCATGCGTGATACATGATACTCTGTGCTTGTAAACTAAGACAAGGCTCGTTTTTCAAGTCAAAATTTATTTAAAATCTTTGCTCATCTTGCGGAACACTCGCAAACCGCATTACTCGTAATCCCATGTTTTACTGTACTTTTTTTCTGGAAAAGAAAAAAGAAAAAACAATAAAAACTAAACTAGCATTGCGGCCAGGTTCGGTGCAACTAATGTAATTTTTTTCTTGTTGGCGTAGCATAGCTCTGCAGCTCACAATGCACACATACCTTAACACCTAATTCCTACGGTTATTTATCTTTAAGTATGTTGTTAAATAATTACTGAGATGTTAACTAAACTTAATAGAAATGAGTGATTGCTAGAATGATTGTTCTGCAAATGCAAGAATTTAAAGAGTTATATTCATCATCATCTTTTTATTTTCCTTGGCTTTAGCCCAAGGCTCAGCTGCCACTGCATTACGCTGCTTCTCGACCTGATGATTTCTTTAATGTGGCGCACAGTCTGCTCAAATTCTCCAACACAGATGCCCGTATTACACTTGATAAGGTAAATTTCTTGACAGTACAGTGTCAATTTAAATTCTCATGCGCCAATCCACAATCAGTCAAATTGTCAATCAAATTCTTGTAAGACTAACAGTGCTTCACAAAACTGACAGCCTTTTCTGGCTATTTTGGTTTTGGGAATTGTATCTTTTTAAGTTTTAATTTTAAGCTTGTGGCTCAGTAAACACAGCTGTAATCATGGGTGAGGTGTAGAATGGATATGGTCAGTTCAAATGACAGATAAACTGCAGGAATATTTTACCGTATATTCTCTGCTTATCTTACAAGGGTTTCCCAAAATGTCATTACATTGATTTAAAAAAGCAAAAGTGAATGTACCTTAATATTAGTTACCTAGCCTACAAACATGAGTGTTTTAAATAACATAGCATAATTGAATTCAACATGAGGGGGCAGTGGTGGCTTAGACAGCTGAGGCTCTGGGTTGCTGATCAATGGGTTAGCGGTTTGAGCCCTTTCAGCACAATGGGTTCTTGGCCAAGACCCGTAACCCTATGCTTCATACAACCAAGCTACTGCATGCAGTATCGGTCCCAAGTCCAGCTATAAATATGTGAGGGTTGTGAAAGAAAATATATGTAAGGTTTTATAATATTGTAAGACAGTGTAATCTAATAAGAAGATTCCTGTGCCTTGAGAACAGACCCCTCACTGTGCTTCCTCATGCCTTCTGTGGTAACACCTTGTATATCCTGTATTCAGACAAGGATACATCCAAATGGCTCCTGTCTGCTAGAACCCTTTTGTTTAATCAGGAGAATGCAAATGTATCTCCTCACACCTGTCTGTCTCCGGGTCCCTCTATGACTGACATGTTAATGACTGATTCTTTTGATGTTCGGGATGTAGCAGCGTTTAAATGTGCTCTCTTTGCTGAGAATAAACAGAGATCTTCAGACATCATGCCAGCGTGTGTGTGTGTGTTTGTCTCTCCCGGTCGATCGGGCCCGGACCGGTAAGTGTATCAAGGTGCAGCGGACACAACAAGAAATAACTCTTATTCTCTTAGCTTAAAACTTAGCTCGGACACTTCTTCTACATTTTAAACTTAACAATTTGGGGGCTCAGTCCGGTCTTCCCTCTCAGAGGAAAAAGTAAGTGTTTATTTTGCTCTTTCGGATTTTTTCCTCGGTCAGGGGAGATTTTGTTCTCGTGTGATCTGGTTAAAATAAAGTTTAATTAACGTTATGTTTTCTAAATAAGTTTTGTTCACCGTAATTGATTCTAATCGTCTTGACTCAGAGGTTTTGTTTTCCGGAGAAAGTTTTTAATAGAGCTTTCGTAACGTCATGTTTAAAGAAATATCCGCTGTGTTTTAAATGTAACAGCTTGGTTGTGGTGTCAGTACCGCCGTGTTTTAGAGAACCGTTGTTACAGCGATTGTGGATAATTGAAAGATATAGATTAAACTAGGTGTTTAACTGAAACTGAACCGGTGTTGTTAGCATTAAGCTAAAAACATACACAGCGCTGTCGTCGCGAGTACCTACGTCATCAAACCGCGTCCCGCTAGAGGAGACGCGCTACTTCGGGTGTGTTTTAAAAAGATATACGTTCGCTAAATTCTGTTGTTTACGTAATTTACGCACTTTCAATATTGGTAATTTAGTGAGGCATTTGTAGCATGCACTTTGTGTACAAGCTGGCCCTGGCGTAGAGGCGCGTGGCTAGAAAATAAATAAATGAATTGGTTATAGCCATATTCCTTAGAGTGTTCTTTGGAACAGGGAGCGGCGTGCAGTTGCAGTTATACACGTGCATGAGTTTTATTGTCTCCCTGACGTAGAGGCGTGTGGACTCAGCCCGGCGCACCTGAGGTCCATTTTTCTGGTAGTGTTATCAGAAACAGGGCAGATTGGCCGAATGCCTTATTAATTCACTATATTGGTATTTGATAAATGTGTGATTAATCTCCAAAGGTGTAGAGGCACGTGAGATTTGAAAGAATCCATATTCCTGGTAGTGTTATCAGGAACGCGGAGATATTACACATTTTTGATAATACACTTTTAAATTACAGTATTCTTCAGTTTTAAATATATACTTATTAATTTACTATCGTGGTATTTGATAAGTGTGTGATTAATCTCCAAAGGTGTAGAGGCACGTGAGATTTGAAAGAATCCATATTCCTGGTAGTGTTATCAGGAACGCGGAGATATTGCACATTTTTGATAATACACTTATAAATTACAGTATATACTTGAACACTCTGTTCGAACGTCACACTACCCGTAATAAAAAATTAATAAAATTTTTTTTTTTTTTAAGTATATATTCTGGAATAATTCAATGAAACGAGCTTAGTGTCCATAATTAAACTAACCATCTTGAGGTGTCCGCCTAACTCTGATACACTACAATTTACTAACAATCAAAGCATGCTTATGAAATTATTACATTTGTGCACACAATGTAATGACTGCAAAAAAAAAAAAAAAAAAAAGTAAGCAAATAGATTAATTCTTGATTGAGAAATAACCAACTATTGGCACAAGTTGGATCCCAAATTATGCAGCGTTGAGCTCCGCTGCTCCAAATTAAGCACAAGCCTCGGCTTGGGAGCTCGTGACTGAGCGACATGCACTCCTGACACAGACAAAGAACTGACTGACTTCAACTAATATTCAAACTAACACACCTGACATGACAAACAATTGTACAGATTGTATGTGACAAAGATTCATGTCTTCCATGTTGTTTGTGACTGTACTTCTGTTTACCTATAACTATATTGCTTTTACAGAAAAACAGCAACGGCAAGATTTAATCATAATTTCCTCAACAGAACAAAAGTACACTGGAAGGAAGCAGCCGCATAACAAATCATGATAATGTGTGATGCCATTAAACAACCTTCACTTTTATTTTAGATACAGAAATTCCATTGGATCAGCTGTTGGGTGACTTTACTGTGACCAATGAAATTTATGAATGTTGTTTTATCTAACCAAAGGCTTTCTCACAGCAGCATCCGACAAGGAGGAATTCTGGAACAATTCATCAAAGATATCGCTAAATCATCCATATGTTACTCTAATCTGAGATCTGACTTATTCATATGCTGATGCGTATCTTCTGTAGTGAAGGCTTGAAGGCACGGGCCATAATGAAGTGCTAGTAACCTCTCTTCTGGGCTCCAACTGACTCTCTACTATACGTAAAGTATCTGGGTCGAAGAACAGATCAGCTTGGAAGATGACTTGGATGTTTTGGACACTGATTTTTCCTCACCTTACCCCATACACATATAGTGAACACTACTGTATTAGTCTGAAAACACTCATGGCAGAATTGTACACATATTATAGACTGTATGAAGTTATGATTGGCACCTGCACATGTTATATCTGATGTACAGGTAGATTAGTCAGACTTGAAGTCTTTTACTCTTTCCTAGTCAATTGGGGAGAGAGATGTTTGGCTTCATGGTCTGGGGAACTGGTTTTGAATGGAATCTATTGATAAGAGACCAGAAGGACTGGAGATGGCCTGCTGAATTCTTAAACGGAGGTTTGAAGTTCAGGGCTCGGTCTCTAGAGTTAAATATTACACCCACAGAGAGGAAGTTCATTATCAGTTCCTGTAGCTTAATAGCACCACAGGCGTCATGAAGACACCACAAAAGGGGGCATGTCTTCTCATTTTTTTACACAGACACAGGGTTTTGATTAGTTAAATTTTTTTAATTAGATTTTGTAAATCTCTATGTCATACTGTAGCAAATTCTGTTAGAATTTAAGGGGGCACTGTAAGGTTTTATAATATTGTAAGACAGTGTAATCTAATAAGAAGATTCCTGTGCCTTGAGAACAGACCCCTCACTGTGCTTCCTCATGCCTTCTGTGGTAACACCTTGTATATCCTGTATTCAGACAAGGATACATCCAAATGGCTCCTGTCTGCTAGAACCCTTTTGTTTAATCAGGAGAATGCAAATGTATCTCCTCACACCTGTCTGTCTCCGGGTCCCTCTATGACTGACATGTTAATGACTGATTCTTTTGATGTTCGGGATGTAGCAGCGTTTAAATGTGCTCTCTTTGCTGAGAATAAACAGAGATCTTCAGACATCATGCCAGCGTGTGTGTGTGTGTTTGTCTCTCCCGGTCGATCGGGCCCGGACCGGTAAGTGTATCAAGGTGCAGCGGACACAACAAGAAATAACTCTTATTCTCTTAGCTTAAAACTTAGCTCGGACACTTCTTCTACATTTTAAACTTAACAATATATAAAAAGCACTGTTTGTCATTCACATTTCTTTTTATTTGTTCATAAATGCATCTAAATGTCATAACGTTTACTTTTTTAGTTTACTTTTTGGAATACTTTAGTTTTTTGCTTGTATAAAATTAACAGTGTGGCATTGAGTAGTATTTTTCTTCTATTTTTGTGCCTTCAGGATGGATATATTCCACTGTTGCTGGCTGTCAAAGCTGGCAATGTTGGAATCGTGAAGGAGCTCCTCTCAGACCTTTCAGATTCACAGCTGAAAGCCAAGACAAAAGTAAGGACAGTTGGGCTGTCACACGCCTTCAGTGCTTTTAAAGGGGTTATAGAAAATCTAATGAAAACATCAACAGATTATACTGATTAAGACTTTCTATTTTTAATTTCTTCTAAAAAGTGTTAAGGAAACAAAAGGATTTGCTAATCCTGTAGGTTTTTCTAACCCAAGTATTTGTTTGAAATTAATTTAATATTATGACTCTCTCTTTTCTGAAATAGACATGTCACTTTGATACTTTTGTGGTGTCTTGTTATTTCCAAATTCACGATTCCCTGAACAAACATATGCATAATGTAAAATTCATGTAATTGTGATATAATAATAATAATAATAATAATAATAATAATGCATTTTCTTACAAAGAGTTAAAAGCATAAAAGCATTAAAGACCTGTTGATTATATATTTACATTTAGGCATTTGGCAGACGCTCTTATCCAGAGCGACTTACATTTTTATCTCATAACACATCTGAGCAGTTGAGGGTTAAGGGCCTTGCTCAAGGACTCACCAAGGCAACTTGGTGGTTGTGGGGTTTGAACCTGAGATCTTCCGAACCATAGTCCAATGCCTTAACCACTGAGCTACCCCTGGCCCCTGATTATCTGTATCGTACCATTAGGAAAATGGAGACACGGCTCTGCACATCTGCTGTCGAAGAAGGCATGCTGACATGGCCAGAGTGCTGATGGAATTCAATGTAAACCTTAACTGCCAAAATGTAAGGAGGCAATACCCATATATTTTATAGATACATTTTTAGGTCTGAAAAATTATTCTTGTAATGCATTCAGACATGAATAAAAGGCTAAATGTATACCAGTAAATATCCCAAATATCAATATACTGTACTGTGAAGGCTTAGACTAAAATTTCAGCAGATGGTTTAACAATTCATATGATTTTGTAAAATTCATATTTTAAAGAAATTTTTAATACTAGTTGAGGTTCCTACCACTGACAGGAAAAGAGTTTATAGAAATACAGTAGTTAAAATGTTAAAGCTAAAAATAAGCTGATCAGCTTTAGGTTAATCACTGATATTAGTATTTCAGGTTGGAGCCCACATACAGTACACGCTTTCTGTATGGCAGAACTCTCTGCCTAACTTATTAATACAAAGAAATAAAATGTTTTAAGGTTAAGTATCATTCGACTAACTTACTTGATCCATTGAGTTCAGATCAAATTATTCACATTATCGTATAGTATGTTTGTAATTACTTAATCGTATTACCATTAATATTAATTTAAAGAAATTCTTTAAGTATGATTATTTATATCAGGGGTGTCAAACATACGGCCCGCGTGCCGAATACGGCCCACTAAGGCGTCCAGTACGGCCCACGGGATGATTTGAACAATAATATTAAATATCAAACCTTTTTGATTATCATTATTATTAGTAGTAGTAGTATTAAATAAAGTCTATGTCCGGGTATTCGCTGCAATATTGTGTTTGGTTTTATTAATTTTTTTTTATTTTATCATTGATCATTTAACTGCTCTTCTATTGCACTTCTGCCGAAACCTCTAACATGCATGCGCATTCTAAATTGGTGCCTAAATCAAATTTCTTCGGCTATTTGAAGATGTGTGGCAAAAAAAATGTCCAAAAAAAAAAAGAAAAATTGATCTGGAAGGGCGGATGTTTCAGAAGAAATGGAAAGAGAAGTATTTCTTCTGTGAGGTCAACAGCAAGCCGGTATGTTTAATCTGCTCACAAGCCGTGGCTGTGCAAAAAGAATACAACATTAAACGGCACTATGACATAAACGCAGAGAAATATGATAAATACACTGGATAGCTCCGAACGGAAAAAGTTAATGCTTTAGCATCCGCTTTAAAAAAAAAACCTCATCTAGATTTATATTTGTTAAAGGAAAGTTCTCATTTGTAGTGTATAGTTAATGTCCAAAGGGAATGATCTTTTTTTTCATTTGCATTAACCATAAAGAATTAATTTTTGTATATGATTTTTTCTAAATTATTGAGTTGTTAAAGGCAGTTTTTTTAAATTGTGAAGTGTTTTTCTAGTTTGTAAATTATATTGTAGCCTATAGCTTCATATTTAATGTAACTGTCTGTACACAGAGTCTGCAGCATTTTTTATTTCTTATTTTACTAAAAAGTGTCTGACAAATAATATTCATGTTCAAAGGAAAGGATTTTGCTTGCCATTACTTGGCATTGTTTTTTCCCCAAAAAGGAATGAGTGTTAATGAACAGTTTCTGAGGACTTGTTAAATGCAGTTTTACAGAATATAGTGTATTTGTTGTAATTTGATGCACTATGATTAAAAAAAAAAAACTAATTCGGTCCGCACATGTTCACATTTCTTCTCATCCGGCCCTCACCCTAAAATGAGTTTGACACCACTCATTTACAGTATATAGATGTTAACATGAAAGGTGCAAGGTTCTTAAGTCACTTGAGTGAATTTTGTCTATTTATTGTATGGAATCTCTGTATACTGTACAACATTGTGCATCCTTGTATTTCACACTTTGAGGGAAAAATGCCGAATTGGCTAAAAAAATATTAATAAAAAGCGCTAGATTCTGTGACATGATCTGACACATAACTGCTCGAAACTTTTGATTTAACATTTTGATTTTATGGCACAGGTTTAACTTTAGAAAAAGTACTGCCAAAGTTTCATTAAATTCTGTCCAGCCAGATTTGTGTAATGCTACAGTATGACAAAATCTGGCTGGACAGACAAACAGACAAATTTTGAGACTGGTTTCGGCTCTTCCAATGAATGAAAAATAAATGTATTATTAAAAGAGTGAGTCCTGACCAATGTACAGAAAACAGAAAAACTTTCTTTTATTAATATACAGTAGATTGTTCCAGAAATGTTTGTCTGATTTGACAAAAATATAGCATGTACTACCTTAAACTATCATACTGGACATAACAGAGTGTATTATTCCTGAGTGCAAAATTAAGTATGTATTTTAAAATAGTGACCCTAATGAATTTTAGGAGTATTAATGGTTTATACTGTAGTACAGTACTACAACAGCAAATGCTTCATTGAGCAGCCTGTAATTGGTTTATTCACACAGGATGAAGGGCAGACTCCTCTTCACATAGCAGCCTGGGAAGATGATCAGGCAATGCTGAAGCTTTTCTACCACAGGACAGCAAATTCCAACATTGCAGACGAGGTGAGAGCAAAAAAGCTGCATCTGGCATTCGCAAAAATATATTTTTCTAGCCATAATGTACCCTTTGATGGATTCCTTTCCCTATCAGCTGGGCAGATGCCCACTGCACATTGCAGCTGAACGAGGCCACACTACTGCAGTTGAAGTCCTCACGGAGTTATTCAACTCAAATGTGTTGGAAAGAACCAAGGTAAATCACTGTCTTGCACACTCATAAAAATTTTTACTGATTACATTTACTCTAATTTACTGTGGTCCTAAAAAAGAGTAATAATACGATAACAGTATCTAAAAATGTGAGTAGAAACCAGGAACAAAAAGATTGTTAAAATACTAGTGTCAGAAAAAGTCAAAAGCATCGACAGGAAAAATTTTAAGAAAATGCACAGTTCCAAGCAAACACTGATAACAAACTTCACGATTTCACATAGGGTGTAAAGCCCATGTGGAGCTTCAATAGCATGACAATAGGAAGTGTGCTAAAATTAGATAAGGATGCCCGTTGATGGTCTGGGGTGGAAATGGTATGCAATTTATAAAGAATAATACAAGAAGAATAATTGAACCTTGGATTGCAAGTAAAATTCATTCCGGAAGCATGCTTGTATATACTGTATGCAGTGTTGGGGGACGTTACTTTTTAAAGCTTACATTACAACTACTTACATTATAAAATTATAGTCATTAAAAAGTTACATTAAAGTGTTACTTTCTGATAGAAGTAACTAGTTCGAGTACTTTTCCATTGCAGAAAATTAAAACTCCTTTGTGATTCCTCATGCATGTTGTTTTAGTCAAGACCTTTATAATTATTCTACCATCATCACTCAGCAAAGTTTGGACCATAATCTTTTAACTACTAATACCCCTATCTCACCTATGCGGTTTTGTGCAGTAGACGTACAGTACTGTAGGTACGGTTCATCATGATTCACAGCAATAACACTCAATAACAGGTTGGGAATGATTGCTGTCTGGCTCACGGATTACATAAATTATCTAAATAATGGATTACATTTTTACAAAATAACTAAATGACTGAGTACTTAAATGGCGGACCTAACGCATTAGATTACTCATTACATCAAAAAAGTACTCCCAGTACTCTAACACGTTACTTTGTAATGCGTAACACCCAACACTGCTTGTATATTAAATCACGCATACAACAAGTTAATTTCCCCAGAAGAAATAATGGAAACTCCAATGATTTGTTCCACAGCCCAATATATTCATATAAAAATTATTTTATACAAAATATGAAGTAATAATAAAACAAATTTGAAAAGAATCGTGACTGGTGTTAGACAAAAGGAGAAGCAGGAGCAGGGGGGCTACTGTGTAGGATGACTTTCATGCACACACACACACACACACACACACGCATGCACACACACGCATGCACACGCACGCATGCACACGCACGCACACACACACACACACACACACACACACATACTGTACTACCAAAATTACTCCTCTAAACAGATATATCTCCAACACTGCTACAGCTTTTTTCTTTATTGTTTCTTCACGGGGGCCGTCGTTGCAGTACAGTTATTAAAGAACTGTCACTACACTTAGACACAAAATTTTACACACACACACACACACACGGTCACAATGTCATAGTAAACAGTACTGTACATGTGCGCACAATTGTTAACTATACAAGTGATGTACGCGCACTGAGACTGAGCATGGGTGCGATTACCCCCAATCTCACAGCGCAAGGTTGAGAAAAATCATTGGCTCAGTTATGATCATGTTAACGGCAGACAAAAGCCATGCGTACTATGGTATTCGTATATAAAGACCTCACACGTTTAACAAGTTTAACAAGTTACTCGCAATCCATTTTCCAATGTACTTCCAATGTACAAAGTTAGATTTTTTTACTTTACTCAATTAGAGCTCTAGCATCTACAGTATTGATACTGACATTTTAGATTAAAATTATGCTGATAAGCATGCATACAATGGTTTACATATCTTTACTGTAATTATTTCTCTTAAATTTTTTTATTGATATTATCTTTCTGATGGCTCATGGTGCAGGATGGGAGCACGTTGCTGCACATTGCTTCTCAGTCTGGCAATCTAGAGATGCTGCAGTCATTGCTAAAGAAAGGAGTACCATTACACATGGCAGACAAGGTATAAAACTTCATAAATTTGCACTGTAAGTCATGGATTGCACCAGTGCTGATCTGTTATTCTTGTTGTTATTGCCAGTCAGGTGAAGTGTGTTTGCATGTGGCTGCAAAGTTCGGTCACTCAGCTGTAGTGCAAGTTCTACTCCAGAGGGGATTGCATGTAGATGCCACCAATAAAGATGGACTGACGGCGCTTCACTTTGCAGTAGAAAACTGCAAGCCTAAAGTTGTGCAGATCCTATTGGGCTCTGGTGCACAGGTGCAGCTCAGAGGAGGGAAGGTAATGGGGCCTCTGTTATTAAAACTATTATATATATTTTTTTACATTTACCCTAACCTGAAAAATCCCTGGCAGAGCATGTGACAATCAATTTTGTCAAGTCGGCAACTTATTTAGTCAAATAACTTAAAAGGATATACCACGGTAGGGGCCCACACTGTCGCTTTGTGGTTAGTACTGTCGCCTTGCATACAGTATGAATGAGTATGTATGTGTGTGCCCTATGATGGATAGGCACCCCATCCAGGGTGTACTCCACCTTGTGCACTAAGGCTCCTGGGATAGGCTTCAGACATTCAGCAGACGAAACCAAGGAGATGTCAAGAAAAGCCTACATAACCAGTTGATTTTTTTTTCCCAAACACAAATTTTGATTATACTGTTATACTGAACTGCCTTCCACCTAAAACACATTATGAATGCAGATAAATTCCTGCTATCTGTTTCACCCAAATGAAACAGAGAACATGCAAACTCCATGCACACAGGCCCAATGTAGGAATCGAACCCAGACACTGAAGGTGCAAGGAGACCGTGCAAGCCACCATGCTGCCAAATTGTAATTTAAATGTGTCATTATTGAAATTAAAATTTTTTAAGCCAAACTAATTTCTTTGTTGATGTCCATTAAAATAATGGCTGTAAATGAGTTAAGAAAATTCATACTATAAATTGAAATATACGTATAAACTCAATTATGATTTCTCTATTGCTTCTGCAGGCTCTGGAGATGCCCCTGCATATAGCAGCCAGGGTGAAGGATGGTGAGAAGGTGGCAGAGATGCTATTGAAGAGCGGAGCAGAGGTCAACACAGAGCAGGATGTAAGCAAAGCATGATATGTTTTTTTTTTAGTAAATGGAACTGATTAGTCCACATTTGATGACAGAAATTATTATGGTTGCTTGGAGTTTATATATTAATAAGTAAGTTGATATATAATTATATATATATAAGTATACTTTTTTTTTTTTTAAAGAATGGTGAGACTGCAATGCATGTTGCAGCACGCCATGGAAATATGCAGACGATGGGGACCTTATTAGAAGAGGGAGCTGATCTCACCTGGGCATCTAAGGTATGCAACTCTGATGCAAACTAATAATTTGTCTTAATTTTACGAAATGCACTTAAAGTATACAGACTTGGGCGAAAAAAACTGAAATATCGTAAGCTAAAAGGTATATATCATAATGAAGCTATATTCTTAAAAAGTTGTGATATTAATGTAGGATTTGCACCTGGACCTTCTCTCAAAAAAACTAATGCAGTGTTATGCAAAACTCTCTTTAAGATTTAAAGCAAATTTGGTGGTACTATTTGAGGTATGCATTATTGGTTTAAATGGAGAGCAGAGCCCAGGGCAGATCAGGGCTTCTCAAAGTCCAGACTAAAATGCCAGTCAATCGGGACCCAGCCCACATCAAATTAGGAATGCAATAATATAATGTAATAATGTGTACTGTAAGTTTCCTACTCTTAAATAAAAAGTGTTATACTTATTAATACGTTGTAATTTTTGTAGTCTCTCTGGATATTGTTACAGCAATCTTGGCCCAGGTTCTTATTAAAAAAACCTGGTCTGGCTCTGACCTCCATGATTGAGACTAACTACAGGGCTATCTCTAAACTCCCATCCATTGCTAAAGAATTGTAAAAAGTTTTCATCACTTAGGTCTGCACCCACCTGAACAATTTGAACATCTATAATAAGTTTCAGTGTGCAATTAGAGCAGTACACAGTACAGAATCTGCCATATTAAATGTTTATAATGATGACCTGGGCCCGGTTTCTCAATAACGCACACTATTCGCGCGCTAAGAAGACTCTTAAGATATATCTTACGTTAAGTGATAACTTTTCTAAGTGTATTTCTCGAACTGTCTCTTAGGAGTCTTCTTAAGTCGCTGCCTCTTACGTCCGACGTTACGCGGCGCTGTCTACAGTGAAGGTCCTGAATTAGCGGACATCGGTGGCTCTGGAATCGATTTTTGACTCCTTTTGCATGACAGTGTTAAGAAAGACGGCACTTTCTATGCAAATTAAACATTGCACTAAATTCTTTTAATAGCGTTTATTTCGACATGTGTTAACTTAATAATAACATGCCATAATAGACAAATATATAAATTAATATTAATTAATATAATAATATAATATATAATATTTTCATGTAACATGTGGCCGTGAAACGAACGGGGTTTTACAATCATAGTTGATGGACAAACAGCTGATAACACTCTTCACCACCTTCAGAAACAATGTGAAGTGTCAGTTGTTGGGGTTGTATAGCGCACTATGGAATGAATACGATGAGATGACAGGGTGGAGGTTTAATACCCCTATCTCACCTACGCAGGCCCGTAAGTGCGGTTCATTATGATTCGGCGCGAGTTTTGGTGCTGTTATTACGTTTCCATCTTACCACGCAAAAAAAATAAACATGCGGAAGCTCGCGGACCTGGCAGATCTTCGCGGAACGTCGGGCGCCGGTCACTCGAGGCAAATCACGATGCCTAATACCCCTCTCTCACCTGTGTGGTGTCTAATACCCCTCTCTCACCTGTGTGGTGCCTAATACCCCTCTCTCACCTGTGTGGCCTGACTCATCTCCGTGAGCTGCCGCGATTGCCCACCACGTTCCTTTAACGTTCCGCGAAGTTCTGCAAAGTCTGCAAGCTTCCGCGAGGACCAGCAAAAAAATTAAACGTTGAATTTTTCACGCGGAAAGATGAAAACGTAATCACAGCGCAAAAACTCGGGGTGAATCATGATCAAGCCTGCGGCCACAGCGCGAGACCGTGCAGGTGAGATAGGGGTATAACACACCGCATCTCACAGCGAGTCAAACCGCATAAGTGAATACTGTAGGGGTATTAAACATTACAATCACCCAGAAACATGAATGGATGCGGGGTTTGAAACTCCCAAGGTTATTTTCTCATTTAACTAAATCAAATTTCATAAAAATAAAACGTGTCAAAAGAAAAACCCATAAAGTCATGGATAATGGCTAATGATCAATGAAACATATTTTAAACAAAAAGCAGCGAGCAGCTGGACATCGGGACGGGGAGTGTACAGTACAGTAAGTACAGTAAGTACGACGCGTTGGTCTGGCATGCGCAGGTCTGAGCAGCTCAAGAAGCTCCATAATCTGTTGCCTTGAAAGGCAAAACGTTTATTTTATATATTTTTTCATAACGACCACGGGGAAAATATGAAAAGGGCTGAAGTTTTGTCTAAAGGATAAATGTACATGACTCACACGGCTCCACGGACCGCGCCGTCTTCAGTTTAACACAATACCACGCTGTATCGCTGCCTAATTGTTCACCACCTGTTTAATATTAATAGTGATTGGCAATTTTAATGCATTAGTCACATTATGAAATAGGCTAATTAAAAGTCACTCTATTAGTTCTGATATCAAATAAAATAATATTCTTAAACAGGTCTACAGTATATTCCATCATTAATACGACTTTGATAACGTGCCATAATGTGTTTGCATACACCGCTGATTTATAAAGTCTGCTGCTCAGTGGCGGCGACTAGCGTCTTGAGCTGAAACTACGCTAAGTATGAGTTAAGGTTGGTCCAGACCAACCTTACGAACGTCTGACTTAGCTAAGAGATACTTAGCGTAAGAACGTTTCGAGAAATGCGCCATAAAGTTAAGAGAGAGGTTAAGGTACGACTTAAGAACTACTTAGAGATAAGAAGCTTTCGAGAAACCGAGCCCTGCTCACTATCGACTATTTGAGTCTTTAACCAATCAGGACATTCTTTTAAAGCCTTTAAAGGAGGAAGTTGGTTTGCCCTGTGTTAGGATGGTTCACTTCTTATCTAAGCGGTAGAACTCTCTCAATACGAATAGAAGAATATTCTTCATCTATCTCTCCTGTGAACTATAGTACAGTATACAGTACCTTAAAGCTCAATTTTAGGACACCTGTTATTTTCATTATACAGTACATGCCCCCCCTTGGATGCATCTTCACTGTCCCTATCACTGTCATGCAGACGACTCACCGTTGTCCATGCTGACACAGGTCTAGTTTATTAAGCCATCTTGATGATATCAAATGCTGGATGGCAAGAAGATTTTTGCAAATAAAGGAAAATAAAACTGAAGTATTTGAATTGTATTTTATCCCCACCAGCTTAAATTCTAGACTAGCTCTTGGTCCCATGTCTTCTTATTTGCACAATGAAATTTAAGTTCATGGTGTATTTCTGGATGCATTCTTAAATTTTACCAAGCAATTCAGTAATGTGGTGAGAGGAAACATTTATCAAGTCAATATCAAAGCTAAAACATACTGTATTTTATCTTAAGAGTACCTATTAAATTAACATTAACATATACTATTTCATGAACTGTTTAAGCAAACATGTAATACATGCCATCATGTAAAAAAATGTTTGTGGATACATGGAAACTGGACTTACACTTTTAGCATAACAATTATAGCATAACATAAGTTACCGTTTCTCTCCTATCCTCCCAAATTCTGATAAAACAGAAAATACTGTTTTTGACTACTAGGCCTGACAGTAAGTACAGTGTATATAAATCAATTATTTCAAAATATATTAATTAACCTTTAAAATTTACATTTGAGAAATTAATACAGGTGCTTTTCTAATGGCAGCACAGCAGCTTAGTACTTTGTAATGCTGCCTTGACGATTCATACTCTATCTGTGTGCGTGGAAGTTGTATGTTATCCCCATGGGATTTTCTCTAGATAAATTGTTTTCCTCCCACAGTCCAAAGACATGCAGAGTAGGCTAATTGGTGATTCCAAATTTTTGCATTTTTTTCCCTTCATTGTCTGTGGTCATTGTCATTGTTTGTGTTTTCTGTAGATGGGAGAAACTCCAATCCACTACTGTGCCAGGACTGGCAATGTTGCAGTGCTGCAGGAGATGCTCAATAATGTGCCCAGCAACTGCCTACAGACAGCCATCAACAAGCAGAACGGGGTACTCATGCTCCAGCAACACGGTCTATTGCCAATTGTTCAGGTCTAGGCTTACCAAAGTTATGTATGTATGTATGTATGTATGTATGTATGTGTGTGTGTGTGTGTGTGTGTGTGTGTGTGTGTGTGTGTGTGTGTATGCACAGTGTGTGTATATGTATGTACTGTATGTATGCATGTATGTACAGTGTGTGTGTATATGTATGTATGTATGTATGTATGTATGCATGTATGTACAGTGTGTGTATATGTATGTATGTATGTATGTATGTATGTATGTATGTATGTATGTACAGTGTGTGTGTATATGTATGTATGTATGCATGTATGTACAGTGTGTGTATATGTATGTATGTATGTATGTATGTATGTATGTACAGTGTGTTTTAAAATTTGAGTCAGATGACTACCTGAACTTACTAAATGACCACCAAATTATGCCACCAGTGATTTCTTTTTTTTTTTTTCACAGATGGCACAGACATACTGTATTTCAGGATTTAAATTGGGAAATTGTTATTGCTTTCTTATGACTATGTCTTCATGCTTGTACTGTATGTTTGTGTGAATTACAGACTGGCAGGTCTCCACTGCTTTTGGCAGTTGATCTGGGACACATGGAGGTAGTGAGGCTGCTGCTGAAAACAAATGCCAGAGTGGATGTGTTTGATGAGGTTTGAGGATTAATGTGACTCTCAACTTTATACCACAACCATGACTGTGCGCCAATTGCCAAACTTAATACTGTATCTGCAAGTGGCAGCTTGGGAAAATGTCACTTTTTTCTTCCTAAAACACTCCCAAACAGTCAGGAATGCCCCTTAAATAAACTTTCACCACCAGACATTAAAATGCTAGAATTTTCTTCATGAGTCTGTAGTGTTGGAATAGTATAGAGCCTGTCGAGTTGTAGCATGTGATTCATTTTTCCAGACTACCACACATTTGTTCATCTATATGATTTGGCAGCACACTCATGCCAAAAAGGGATCCACAAAGCATTCATGTTTAAGGGTTCTACATTGCCAAAGACGTGTGACCTGGAATCTTTTCTTAAACAGGCACAAACTGGCTTATTGGTGTTTTTCTAATATAATCATTAACAAGGTAACTGGCTTTTGTACTGATCATTAAACACTGCCTTTTAAAATGAGTCCTCATACGATGTCTTAATAAATTATTAGTTTAACAGCAGAATGAAAACTATTATAAAACTTATTATTTTTTTTATATTAAGTATAAATTTTTGGGTAATTTCAATGTGCAATTTTGCAAAGCAGTACAACTCCACCTCCCACAGTTTTGTCATAGTGACTGCAGTTTATAATGATTAAGTATGCAACTTAATATAAAAAAAGAAGTTGACAACTGCACTTTATCAATGATATAGGTTTACACAGTACAGCATCTGTTTGGACATTGTTTGACTGTATAAACATGGTCTTCTTAGGTTATGTTCATAGTTTGCAGGAAACCAGTGCTAGTGATGGCAGAAGCAAGCGAGAAGAAAGAGATGCTTTGATTTGGAAGCAAAACAGGTCACACTACAGTATTCCACATAGCTCTGTTAAAGTGTACAGTATGATGTGGTTGAGTTAATTTAGTTCATTCATGACAGCTGCTGTTTTGCCTTGCTTGAAGTTTTACTTCATTGATCAAGTGACAGAAAATAGCGACCCAAATGGCTTTTCATGACTTTTGCTACTGTATGAAATGTGAAGGCCCAAGGTCAAAGTTTGCCTAACATGAAAGTTCTGAGCTTAAAAAGAAGAATTAGACATTCTGTTATAGTCATATTGTGTGCCAGAGAAAAATTTTGTCGTGTCATTTGCCAGAATGAATAATTGTCTGAAAATTGTGTTTATCATGTTTTGCTGTCAGACTGTTCATAGTCACAAAAATTGGACGTATAGTCTGATTTTCTTTATGGGTTGATGTTATCAGTGATTGTGTGATATACAATATGCAGGAAGGAAAGTCTGCCCTCCACCTGGCTGCTGAGCAAGGTCATGAGAATATTGCTGATATCTTGCTCTCATATAAAGCCTTTGTAAATGCTAAAACCAAATTGGGCCTAACTCCACTGCACCTGAGCGCTCAGACCGGCTCAACTCATCTTGTTCAACTACTGACCAAGACACACAAGGCTCCTACTGAGGCCCTTACTTTGGTAAGAGCCCAATTATTTGTTCAGCGCTATAACCTCCATCAATTCTGAGAGAGGTGTAAAATGGAAGGTGCCAATGCATCTTTCAAAGCCCTGTAATATTTTCCAAATTCATATACAGTAAATTAAGAGCCAAAACAGTTATTTACTTATTATTGGATGTTTTTACATTTGTCAGATTAAATTATTTATTGAAATGATGCACTTGCTGTTCCAGAGTAAACAGACTCCTCTGCATTTGGCTGCCATCAGCGGAAATTTGGACATCTGCAAGAGTTTGTGCAGCATTGACGCTATCACTTCAAAAGATATAGTGAGTTTTTTCTCAGTATTATAATTGTCTGTTTCAGTTTACTTGAATATATCACCACAATTATGCTGGTTTGGTTGGTTGGTTATTTTTTTATATGATAAACATATTTAATAAATATATTTTCGATATATTTATGATACAATTAAAAGTTTAATCACACCAATGTATAACTGCTAAATAGTGCCGGATTCCTTTTTTTGCTTTCCTTTCCTTAATTGGAAAAAGAAAAAAAAATACTGGTTTAAGAAGAACAGGCAATAGGTATTTTTATTGTTTGTTGAGATATTATAATTCTATATGTACTTGTCATGGTTGTGGTGGGGTTGCAGGCGAGGCCTAAGCCCAGAGGTTAAGCTTTAAGGTGTTTTTAATATAATACAAACAAAACATAAACAAGCACAACTCTAAAACATAAACAAAACAAACCAAGATAAACGTCTCGGGTTACATTGCTGTAACCCTGTTCCCTGAAAGGCGGGAACGAGATGCTGCGTGAAAACGCTATGGGAACCATTTTGTTGCGTTGCCGGTCGTTGAAGCATGCTTTGAAAACACGCCAAAGTTTTTGGCTATATATAACCTCGACAGGTGACGTCATCTGATTAGATGTAGGTGGAGGTTATAAAAACAGGTGAGCCGGCAACAACCTCAGATTAATTTGTCTGAAAATTAACGTGGTCACGTGGTAGTGCGGCATTCGGACGCAGCATCTCGTTCCCGCCTTTCAGGGAACAGGGTTACAGCAATGTAACCCGAGACATTCCCTTTCAAGGCTTCACTCGATGCTGCGTGAAAACGCTATGGGAACGAGAATACCAACGCCGCCGCACTACAGGTGTCTGGACCCCAAGGTTGTGTAGCGTGTGCGCACAAAGCCAAGAAGGTCTCAGAACTATGCCTGGGCAGCTAACTCGGGGACAGTGAACCCGGAGTAGCATGAACATCCAGATTATAAATGTAAGAAATGTGTGCAGGGAGGAACCAACACTTCGCGCCACACAATTACTGCAGGGGATACCTCCTGCTGGCGAGACTGGGACGATCACCCTGGTTGGGTGAGCCCTGCTTCCCAGAGGCGAAGTGAACCCACGCGCCTCATAGGAGAGGGCAATATGCATCTCTCACCCAGTATAGTGGCGCTCTGACTTACGCCACTAGCTGATGCGGTGGACGTGAATCTGAAGAGCACATACTGGACAGTAAGTGAAGTTTCTCCTGCTCTGAAGCTGTAAAAGGCGGAGGACAGAAGGCTTCAAACAATGCAGCTAAGAAAATCCTGAGGGTACTAGGGCACAAGCCCAAGGACAAGCTTTTCCTACAGAAGCTCCAGAACTGAAACATTTTGGCAGTGGACTGGGTCTACCTGCTTGGCACACACTTGTTGCAGGGGATTACCTCTTGCTAATCCAATAGCTGAGGCGATCCCCTGGTTGAATGAGCCCTGATTCCTAGAGGCGAAGTGAGCCCACGCGCCTCATAGGAGAGGTCAATAGCATCTCTCATCCAGAGCATGTAGAAGTTGCTCTGACCTACGCCACTAGCTGATGCGGTGGACGTAGATCTGAAGAGCACAAGCTGGACACAGAAAGTGAAGTCTCTCCTGCTCCGAAGCTGTAAGCGCGGAGGACAGAAGGCTTCAAAAGCAATACATTTACATTTACATTTAGGCATTTGGCAGACGCTCTTATCCAGAGCGACTTACATTTTTATCTCATTACACATCTGAGCAGTTGAGGGTTAAGGGCCTTGCTCAAGGGCCCAACAGTGACAACTTGGTGGTTGTGGGGTTTGAACCTGGGATCTTCCGAACCGTAGTCCAATGCCTTAACCACTGAGCTACCCCTGACCCAATAGGGTGCCTGTTGGGTTTATAGAGCTTTCGGAAGATAGTTGAGAGAGGATGCAAGTTACGCACGTCCTAAGAGTGCTAGGGCACAGACCCGAGGACGGAAACTCCAGCACTGAAACAATTCGGCAGTGGACTGGGTTTACCTGCTTAGCAGACACTTGCTGCAGGGGAATACCTCTTGCTAGTGCAATATATGAGGCAATCCCCATGGTTGAAAGAGCCCTGATTCCCAGAGGTGAAGTGAGCCCACGTGCCTCATAGGAGAGGGCAATAGCATCTCTCATCCAAAACATGTAGAAGCCCAAGGGAGCTGGAGAGGCTATCTTCTCGCATAGCACAGCAATTGCTTCGAGATGATGGCTCTATTTCTGGCCCTAAAGCACTTCCTCCAGCAGTTGAGAGGCTGCCATGTCCTAGTGCGGTGGACAACACTATGGCAGTCTCATATATAATCGCCAGGGCGGACTGTGCTCGCGCCGCTAACAGCTAGCGCACCAGGTTCCTGTCCCTCAGAGCGATTTACATTCCAAATGTGGGTGCAGACCTAAGTGATGAAAACTTTTTACAATTCTTTAGCAATGGATGGGAGTTTAGAGATAGCCCTGTAGTTAGTCTCAATCATGGAGGTCAGAGCCAGACCAGGTTTTTTTAATAAGAACCTGGGCCAAGATTGCTGTAACAATATCCAGAGAGACTACAAAAATTACAACGTATTAATAAGTATAACACTTTTTATTTAAGAGTAGGAAACTTACAGTACACATTATTACATTGTATTATTGCATTCCTAATTTGATGTGGGCTGGGTCCCGATTGACTGGCATTTTAGTCTGGACTTTGAGAAGCCCTGATCTGCCCTGGGCTCTGCTCTCCTTTTAAACCAATAATGCATACCTCAAATAGTACCACCAAATTTGCTTTAAATCTTAAAGAGAGTTTTGCATAACACTGCATTAGTTTTTTTGAGAGAAGGTCCAAGTGCAAATCCTACATTAATATCACAACTTTTTAAGAATATAGCTTCATTATGATATATACCTTTTAGCTTACGATATTTCAGTTCTTTTCACCCAAGTCTGTATACTTTAAGTGCATTTCGTAAAATTAAGACAAATTATTAGTTTGCATCAGAGTTGCATACCTTAGATGCCCAGGTGAGATCAGCTCCCTCTTCTAATAAGGTCCCCATCGTCTGCATATTTCCATGGCGTGCTGCAACATGCATTGCAGTCTCACCATTCTTTAAAAAAAAAAAAAGTATAATTATGTATATATATATATATATATATATATATGTATATATATAATTATATATCAACTTACTTATTAATATATAAACTCCAGGCAACCATAATAATTTCTGTCATCAAATGTGGACTAATCAGTTCCATTTACTAAAAAAAAAAACATATCATGCTTTGCTTACATCCTGCTCTGTGTTGACCTCTGCTCCGCTCTTCAATAGCATCTCTGCCACCTTTTCACCATCCTTCACCCTGGCTGCTATATGCAGGGGCATCTCCAGAGCCTGCAGAAGCAATCGAGAAATCATAATTGAGTTTATACGTATATTTCAATTTACAGTATGAATTTTCTTAACTCATTTACAGCCATTATTTTAATGGACATCAACAAATAAATTAGTTTGGCTTAAAAAATGTTAATTTCAATAATGACACATTTAAATTACAATTTGGCAGCATGGTGGCTTGCACGGTCTCCTTGCACCTTCAGTGTCTGGGTTCGATTCCTACATTGGGCCTGTGTGCATGGAGTTTGCATGTTCTCTGTTTCATTTGGGTGAAACAGATAGCAGGAATTTATCTGCATTCATACTGTGTTTTAGGTGGAAGGCAGTTCAGTATAACAGTATAATCAAAATTTGTGTTTGGGAAAAAAAATCAACTGGTTATGTAGGCTTTCCTTGACATCTCCTTGGTTTCGTCTGCTGAATGTCTGAAGCCTATCCCAGGAGCCTTAGTGCACAAGGTGGAGTACACCCTGGATGGGGTGCCCATCCATCATAGGGCACACACATACATACTCATTCATACTGTATGCAAGGCGACAGTACTAACCACAAAGCGACAGTGTGGGCCCCTACCGTGGTATATCCTTTTAAGTTATTTGACTAAATAAGTTGCCGACTTGACAAAATTGATTGTCACATGCTCTGCCAGGGATTTTTCAGGTTAGGGTAAATGTAAAAAAATATATATAATAGTTTTAATAACAGAGGCCCCATTACCTTCCGTCCTCTGAGCTGCACCTGTGCACCAGAGCCCAATAGGATCTGCACAACTTTAGGCTTGCAGTTTTCTACAGCAAAGTGAAGCGCTGTCAGTCCATCTTTATTGGTGGCATCTACATGCAACCCCCTCTGGAGTAGAACTTGCACTACAGCTAAGTGACTGAACTTTGCAGCCACATGCAAGCACACTTCACCTGACTGGCAATAACAACAAGAATAACAGATCAGATCTTACAGTTCAGTTCACGCACTTTATGTATATAACAAATGGGTTCAAATTGGTTCACAACAGGTTAACATATACAAATCAGCAATAACACAGTATGAGCAACTATGTGTATTTTTCTTGTGTTTGACTCCCTGTACAATCATTTGGCTGCATTTGGCTGCCATCAGCGGAAATTTGGACATCTGCAAGAGTTTGTGCAGCATTGACGCTATCACTTCAAAAGATATTGTGAGTTTTTTCTCAGTATTATAATTGTAAGTCTGTTTCAGTTTACTTGAATATATCACCACAATTATGCTGGTTTGGTTGGTTGGTTATTTTTTTATATGATAAACATATTTAATAAATATATTTTCGATATATTTATGATACAATTAAAAGTTTAATCACACCAATGTATAACTGCTAAATAGTGCCGGATTCCTTTTTTTGCTTTCCTTTCCTCAATTGGAAAAAGAAAAAAAAATACTGGTTTAAGAAGAACAGGCAATAGGTATTTTTATTGTTTGTTGAGATATTATAATTCTATATGTACTTGTCATGGTTGTGGTGGGGTTGCAGGCGAGGCCTAAGCCCAGAGGTTAAGCTTTAAGGTGTTTTTAATATAATACAAACAAAACATAAACAAGCACAACTCTAAAACATAAACAAAACAAACCAAGATAAACGTCTCGGGTTACATTGCTGTAACCCTGTTCCCTGAAAGGCGGGAACGAGATGCTGCGTGAAAACGCTATGGGAACCATTTTGTTGCGTTGCCGGTCGTTGAAGCATGCTTTGAAAACACGCCAAAGTTTTTGGCTATATATAACCTCGACAGTTGACGTCATCTGATTAGATGTAGGTGGAGGTTATAAAAACAGGTGAGCCGGCAACAACCTCAGATTAATTTGTCTGAAAATTAATGTGGTCACGTGGTAGTGCGGCATTCAGACGCAGCATCTCGTTCCCGCCTTTCAGGGAACAGGGTTACAGCAATGTAACCCGAGACATTCCCTTTCAAGGCTTCACTCGATGCTGCGTGAAAACGCTATGGGAACGAGAATACCAACGCCGCCGCACTACAGGTGTCTGGACCCCAAGGTTGTGTAGCGTGTGCGCACAAAGCCAAGAAGGTCTCAGAACTATGCCTGGGCAGCTAACTCGGGGACAGTGAACCCGGAGTACCATGAACATCCAGATTATAAATGTAAGAAATGTGTGCAGGGAGGAACCAACACTTCGCGCCACACAATTACTGCAGGGGATACCTCCTGCTGGCGAGACTGGGACGATCACCCTCGTTGGGTGAGCCCTGCTTCCCAGAGGCGAAGTGAACCCACGCGCCTCATAGGAGAGGGCAATATGCATCTCTCACCCAGTATAGTGGCGCTCTGACTTACGCCACTAGCTGATGCGGTGGACGTGAATCTGAAGAGCACATACTGGACAGTAAGTGAAGTTTCTCCTGCTCTGAAGCTGTAAAAGGCGGAGGACAGAAGGCTTCAAACAATGCAGCTAAGAAAATCCTGAGGGTACTAGGGCACAAGCCCAAGGACAAGCTTTTCCTACAGAAGCTCCAGAACTGAAACATTTTGGCAGTGGACTGGGTCTACCTGCTTGGCACACACTTGTTGCAGGGGATTACCTCTTGCTAATCCAATAGCTGAGGCGATCCCCTGGTTGAATGAGCCCTGATTCCTAGAGGCGAAGTGAGCCCACGCGCCTCATAGGAGAGGTCAATAGCATCTCTCATCCAGAGCATGTAGAAGTTGCTCTGACCTACGCCACTAGCTGATGCGGTGGACGTAGATCTGAAGAGCACAAGCTGGACACAGAAAGTGAAGTCTCTCCTGCTCCGAAGCTGTAAGCGCGGAGGACAGAAGGCTTCAAAAGCAATACATTTACATTTACATTTAGGCATTTGGCAGACGCTCTTATCCAGAGCGACTTACATTTTTATCTCATTACACATCTGAGCAGTTGAGGGTTAAGGGCCTTGCTCAAGGGCCCAACAGTGACAACTTGGTGGTTGTGGGGTTTGAACCTGGGATCTTCCGAACCGTAGTCCAATGCCTTAACCACTGAGCTACCCCTGACCCAATAGGGTGCCTGTTGGGTTTATAGAGCTTTCGGAAGATAGTTGAGAGAGGATGCAAGTTACGCACGTCCTAAGAGTGCTAGGGCACAGACCCGAGGACGGAAACTCCAGCACTGAAACAATTCGGCAGTGGACTGGGTTTACCTGCTTAGCAGACACTTGCTGCAGGGGAATACCTCTTGCTAGTGCAATATATGAGGCAATCCCCATGGTTGAAAGAGCCCTGATTCCCAGAGGTGAAGTGAGCCCACGTGCCTCATAGGAGAGGGCAATAGCATCTCTCATCCAAAACATGTAGAAGCCCAAGGGAGCTGGAGAGGCTATCTTCTCGCATAGCACAGCAATTGCTTCGAGATGATGGCTCTATTTCTGGCCCTAAAGCACTTCCTCCAGCAGTTGAGAGGCTGCCATGTCCTAGTGCGGTGGACAACACTATGGCAGTCTCATATATAATCGCCAGGGCGGACTGTGCTCGCGCCGCTAACAGCTAGCGCACCAGGTTCCTGTCCCTCAGAGCGATTTACATTCCAAATGTGGGTGCAGACCTAAGTGATGAAAACTTTTTACAATTCTTTAGCAATGGATGGGAGTTTAGAGATAGCCCTGTAGTTAGTCTCAATCATGGAGGTCAGAGCCAGACCAGGTTTTTTTAATAAGAACCTGGGCCAAGATTGCTGTAACAATATCCAGAGAGACTACAAAAATTACAACGTATTAATAAGTATAACACTTTTTATTTAAGAGTAGGAAACTTACAGTACACATTATTACATTGTATTATTGCATTCCTAATTTGATGTGGGCTGGGTCCCGATTGACTGGCATTTTAGTCTGGACTTTGAGAAGCCCTGATCTGCCCTGGGCTCTGCTCTCCTTTTAAACCAATAATGCATACCTCAAATAGTACCACCAAATTTGCTTTAAATCTTAAAGAGAGTTTTGCATAACACTGCATTAGTTTTTTTGAGAGAAGGTCCAAGTGCAAATCCTACATTAATATCACAACTTTTTAAGAATATAGCTTCATTATGATATATACCTTTTAGCTTACGATATTTCAGTTCTTTTCACCCAAGTCTGTATACTTTAAGTGCATTTCGTAAAATTAAGACAAATTATTAGTTTGCATCAGAGTTGCATACCTTAGATGCCCAGGTGAGATCAGCTCCCTCTTCTAATAAGGTCCCCATCGTCTGCATATTTCCATGGCGTGCTGCAACATGCATTGCAGTCTCACCATTCTTTAAAAAAAAAAAAAGTATAATTATGTATATATATATATATATATATGTATATATATAATTATATATCAACTTACTTATTAATATATAAACTCCAGGCAACCATAATAATTTCTGTCATCAAATGTGGACTAATCAGTTCCATTTACTAAAAAAAAAAACATATCATGCTTTGCTTACATCCTGCTCTGTGTTGACCTCTGCTCCGCTCTTCAATAGCATCTCTGCCACCTTTTCACCATCCTTCACCCTGGCTGCTATATGCAGGGGCATCTCCAGAGCCTGCAGAAGCAATCGAGAAATCATAATTGAGTTTATACGTATATTTCAATTTACAGTATGAATTTTCTTAACTCATTTACAGCCATTATTTTAATGGACATCAACAAATAAATTAGTTTGGCTTAAAAAATGTTAATTTCAATAATGACACATTTAAATTACAATTTGGCAGCATGGTGGCTTGCACGGTCTCCTTGCACCTTCAGTGTCTGGGTTCGATTCCTACATTGGGCCTGTGTGCATGGAGTTTGCATGTTCTCTGTTTCATTTGGGTGAAACAGATAGCAGGAATTTATCTGCATTCATACTGTGTTTTAGGTGGAAGGCAGTTCAGTATAACAGTATAATCAAAATTTGTGTTTGGGAAAAAAAATCAACTGGTTATGTAGGCTTTCCTTGACATCTCCTTGGTTTCGTCTGCTGAATGTCTGAAGCCTATCCCAGGAGCCTTAGTGCACAAGGTGGAGTACACCCTGGATGGGGTGCCCATCCATCATAGGGCACACACATACATACTCATTCATACTGTATGCAAGGCGACAGTACTAACCACAAAGCGACAGTGTGGGCCCCTACCGTGGTATATCCTTTTAAGTTATTTGACTAAATAAGTTGCCGACTTGACAAAATTGATTGTCACATGCTCTGCCAGGGATTTTTCAGGTTAGGGTAAATGTAAAAAAATATATATAATAGTTTTAATAACAGAGGCCCCATTACCTTCCGTCCTCTGAGCTGCACCTGTGCACCAGAGCCCAATAGGATCTGCACAACTTTAGGCTTGCAGTTTTCTACAGCAAAGTGAAGCGCTGTCAGTCCATCTTTATTGGTGGCATCTACATGCAACCCCCTCTGGAGTAGAACTTGCACTACAGCTAAGTGACTGAACTTTGCAGCCACATGCAAGCACACTTCACCTGACTGGCAATAACAACAAGAATAACAGATCAGATCTTACAGTTCAGTTCACGCACTTTATGTATATAACAAATGGGTTCAAATTGGTTCACAACAGGTTAACATATACAAATCAGCAATAACACAGTATGAGCAACTATGTGTATTTTTCTTGTGTTTGACTCCCTGTACAATCATTTGGCTGCATTTGGCTGCCATCAGCGGAAATTTGGACATCTGCAAGAGTTTGTGCAGCATTGACGCTATCACTTCAAAAGATATTGTGAGTTTTTTCTCAGTATTATAATTGTAAGTCTGTTTCAGTTTACTTGAATATATCACCACAATTATGCTGGTTTGGTTGGTTGGTTATTTTTTTATATGATAAACATATTTAATAAATATATTTTCGATATATTTATGATACAATTAAAAGTTTAATCACACCAATGTATAACTGCTAAATAGTGCCGGATTCCTTTTTTTGCTTTCCTTTCCTCAATTGGAAAAAGAAAAAAAAATACTGGTTTAAGAAGAACAGGCAATAGGTATTTTTATTGTTTGTTGAGATATTATAATTCTATATGTACTTGTCATGGTTGTGGTGGGGTTGCAGGCGAGGCCTAAGCCCAGAGGTTAAGCTTTAAGGTGTTTTTAATATAATACAAACAAAACATAAACAAGCACAACTCTAAAACATAAACAAAACAAACCAAGATAAACGTCTCGGGTTACATTGCTGTAACCCTGTTCCCTGAAAGGCGGGAACGAGATGCTGCGTGAAAACGCTATGGGAACCATTTTGTTGCGTTGCCGGTCGTTGAAGCATGCTTTGAAAACACGCCAAAGTTTTTGGCTATATATAACCTCGACAGTTGACGTCATCTGATTAGATGTAGGTGGAGGTTATAAAAACAGGTGAGCCGGCAACAACCTCAGATTAATTTGTCTGAAAATTAATGTGGTCACGTGGTAGTGCGGCATTCAGACGCAGCATCTCGTTCCCGCCTTTCAGGGAACAGGGTTACAGCAATGTAACCCGAGACATTCCCTTTCAAGGCTTCACTCGATGCTGCGTGAAAACGCTATGGGAACGAGAATACCAACGCCGCCGCACTACAGGTGTCTGGACCCCAAGGTTGTGTAGCGTGTGCGCACAAAGCCAAGAAGGTCTCAGAACTATGCCTGGGCAGCTAACTCGGGGACAGTGAACCCGGAGTACCATGAACATCCAGATTATAAATGTAAGAAATGTGTGCAGGGAGGAACCAACACTTCGCGCCACACAATTACTGCAGGGGATACCTCCTGCTGGCGAGACTGGGACGATCACCCTCGTTGGGTGAGCCCTGCTTCCCAGAGGCGAAGTGAACCCACGCGCCTCATAGGAGAGGGCAATATGCATCTCTCACCCAGTATAGTGGCGCTCTGACTTACGCCACTAGCTGATGCGGTGGACGTGAATCTGAAGAGCACATACTGGACAGTAAGTGAAGTTTCTCCTGCTCTGAAGCTGTAAAAGGCGGAGGACAGAAGGCTTCAAACAATGCAGCTAAGAAAATCCTGAGGGTACTAGGGCACAAGCCCAAGGACAAGCTTTTCCTACAGAAGCTCCAGAACTGAAACATTTTGGCAGTGGACTGGGTCTACCTGCTTGGCACACACTTGTTGCAGGGGATTACCTCTTGCTAATCCAATAGCTGAGGCGATCCCCTGGTTGAATGAGCCCTGATTCCTAGAGGCGAAGTGAGCCCACGCGCCTCATAGGAGAGGTCAATAGCATCTCTCATCCAGAGCATGTAGAAGTTGCTCTGACCTACGCCACTAGCTGATGCGGTGGACGTAGATCTGAAGAGCACAAGCTGGACACAGAAAGTGAAGTCTCTCCTGCTCCGAAGCTGTAAGCGCGGAGGACAGAAGGCTTCAAAAGCAATAGGGTGCCTGTTGGGTTTATAGAGCTTTCGGAAGATAGTTGAGAGAGGATGCAAGTTACGCACGTCCTAAGAGTGCTAGGGCACAGACCCGAGGACAGAAACTCCAGCACTGAAACAATTCGGCAGTGGACTGGGTTTACCTGCTTAGCAGACACTTGCTGCAGGGGAATACCTCTTGCTAGTGCAATATATGAGGCAATCCCCATGGTTGAAAGAGCCCTGATTCCCAGAGGTGAAGTGAGCCCACGTGCCTCATAGGAGAGGGCAATAGCATCTCTCATCCAAAACATGTAGAAGCTGCTCTGACCTAGCTGATGCGGTGGACGTAAATCTGAAGAGCAGTAAAAGGCAAAGCATATCTTGGAAGGCAAGAGGTCCGCCTTGCTACATGAAAATCTCTCCCTGACTACTTCGGAGTGGGGTTCCCATTCCCCGTGTGTCAGAGATAGACTGGACAGTACTACTGCTCCCGCATCCATGCTGGAATGTAAATCGCTCTGAGGGACAGGAACCTGGAGACAGCTGTGTCCGCTTACGACCGAATCCCATATGGCACCCAATGTGTTGTCCTCTGCACAGGAAAGAGCACACTTTCGTGGCGTTGGGTCCCAGTCCTGAGTACAGAGATGAGCTAGGACGACATGCTGATGTCGAAGCACTAGCCACCGGATGCCCTGGGACTCCCGTAAGAACCAGGGCTAAATACGTGCATTTTGTATGTGTGCGGGTGAGCTAGACCAATGGAAGGACCCGATACTGGTAAGCTTCGCCCCCGAAAGCGAACCTCAGGATCTTCCTGTGTTGTGGCAATGTTTCTGTATGAAAGTAAGCGTCCTTAAATCGATTGTCAGAAACAATCGCTTGGTAGGGTTGAGAGCAAATCACCTTTACAGTCAACATTTGAACTGTATTCATTGATTTTCAGGTAGCGGGAGAGCCCGCAGAATCTGAAATATTGGACGCAGCCCCCGTTCCTCTTGGGAACCAAGAATACCGACTGTAGTAGCCTGACTCACTATCTGGTGGGGGAACATGTTCCATGGCCCCCTTCCCCGGCTTCAGCAGATGCGCACTTTCTGGTTGCATGGAAGTGGAGGCCACGCCATTGAAAACACAGAAGGTGAAGTGAGAACTGAATCCTGTAGTTCCTCTCTCCAGTGCTTAGTACCCAAAGAGATATACTTGGCAGTAGCTTCCACGCTGCCAGTTTCTCATAAAAGGGCAAAAGTTTCGGCAACTTGGTTAAACGAGGGGAGGGGGGTGTTAGATGTTCGGCATCCTGAAGCATGGCAGGAAAAACCGAAGAACCAACAGCCTATTGGAGACTGGTGTTGCCCGAAACACCAATGGTGGTGGAGCAAAAACACCGACCTCCTGGGGGTGCCAGGGAGAACACTTATTCGTTAGAAAGGAATTCTGGGTGCCTCTCCCTATTGGGGGGCCACCCCCATTTATTTTATTTTAGACGTATATATATATATATATATATATATATATATATATATATATATATATATATATATGCGGCGCACACCAATTTTTTACGAGGAGGTGCCCGGGTCCAAAAAAAAGAAAACCCACACTCCTTGTGTTTACGCCTCACAAGAGTCAGACCCGGTCGAGACTGGGTGGCCGACAATCCCGACTCTTGAGCACGGCGGGGAGGGAATTTCCCAAAAGCTTGTTCGTATAACTTCGCCCCAGAACCTAGTGGCGGCTGAGTCAACGACATCGCTAACCTTATCTTGAAGAGCCCTACCAGTACTCAAGTCTCTCAGCAGGTCAGCCTGGTAGGCCTGCAAAACCGCCATGGTGTGCAGTGGAGCACCAAGCTGACCCACTGCCTGAAAAGCTTTTCCCTCCAGGGAAGATAAAAGTCTACACAGCTAGAAAGGAAGTATAAGCTTACCAGGGAGGATGATGTCCCAGGAGAGAGATAGCCTGTGAAGCGTCTCTGCTATCTGGGCGTCATCATATAATCCCGCGTTTCCACATCGACTATATTTAAATAAACAAATAAGTCGATGGCAGGAAAAACACAGCATGAATACAGCTTACTCCATGAAAGGGTTAACTCATATGGAGAGAGCGTCATTGAGGCTCCGCCCCCCGGCCACCCGACAGAAGCTGCCGTCTACTGCTTGTTTTTTTTTTTTTTTTTAAGTGCTTAAGGCTATTTTCATCTCCGGTAAGCAAGAGAGGAATCCTCGTGTTGACAACGCAGAAGAAAGGAGTTTTCTTACCTCCGTCTGCCGCAGCTCTGTCAGATGCACGAGTTTTAAGCCAGGAATGCGCAGCGGCTCGCAGCTTCTCACGGAATGCGCGGCACGCGCAGCACTAGTCGAAGCAGTGTAGAGATCGCACTCCGATATGGATTATCACACACGGAGGGATATCTGGTTTAAACTCGTCAAATCGGTGAGTTAAACACCTTCTTATTTTGCTGGTTTATCACAAGCACGCTTCACAACAAGGCTCTGAAGACAAATGATCTGAGATTGTTGCCGGCTCACCTGTTTTTATAACCTCCACCTACATCTAATCAGATGATGTCACCTGTCGAGGTTATATATAGCCAAAAACTTTGGCGTTTTTACAGCATGCTTCAACGACCGGCAACGTGAGAAAAATGGTTCCCATAGCGTTTTCACGCAGCATCGAGTGAAGCCTTGAAAGGGAACAAGAATTCCAACAGTTTAACAAAACAGACCATCTTAACATAACAGATGCAATACATCCTAAACTGAAAATTCTGGATTCTTATAGCCAAACTAATCAAGTTCAAAATTCAAAACAAAAAACAAGTGTCTCTAGGCACAAGGCACCCTCTAAGGGTTATCCCTGACAGTACTATCCATGGTAGATCTAGTGATGTATTATGCCGGCATTTTGTTATTTAATATGCATCCAGAACATATTTAATAATCATTTAAAGAGTTGCACGATAACCTGAAAGCAACAGGAGCAAAAGCAGAGGAGAACACAATCCTGGAACTTGTCAAATAGTTCACTCAGTTCGCAAAGAGTGAGGTGGTCTTCTCAATAAATAGATCTTACCAGTGTACTTTGGAAGAGATAGAGGCAACAGCTAAGACATCAGATAATGGTTCTGGCCATTTATTAAATACATTTATATAATACAGCTCAGCACATTTGTTTTTCATTTGGGCTGTCATTTTGGAATGATGTAAGGCCCTTTCCACAGGACTAGGAACTGTACATGTTGATCTAGAAAAAAGCAGCAGTGTATGCTCTCCTGGTTTTAATTTTCTGGGCTGTGCAGGGGGATCATATTTTCGACTTTGCCATGTAAAGCCGATACCACAGCCACCATTTAAATATCAGCTCAATAGGTGTGAACCTGGTGAAGGCTTCTGGAGTATCTCAGACAGTGAAAAGAACTGCAGCTGCAGTTGAAGCACTCCATCTGGCTGTCCTAACTGACCTACAATAGTCGGCTACCATTAACTTGGATATGAAGGTCGTATCTTGATCCGTTAGCAACTACTTAGCCAAACAGTCTTAACGGGTCAGAGGTAGCTCAGTGGTTAAGGCATTGGACTACGGTTCGGAAGGTCCCAAGTTCAAACCCCACAACCACTTGGTTGCCACTGTTGGGCCCTTGAGCAAGGCCCTTAACCCTCAACTGCTCAGATGTGTAATGAAATAAAAAATGTAAGTTGCTCTGGATAAGGGCGTCTGCCAAATGCCTAAATGTAACAGAAGAGGACCCTCAGCTCCCTGGCAATGCTCTTCGAGGTAGCTTTTTTTAAGGAAACTGCTTCTTGATAACATGTTACATAGACTACTATTACTATACAGTAGCAGGTATTTGTGTCCTCTTGCTGCCTTGGGCAGTTGGCCGACAAATGTCCATTCAGATTCGCTTGAACAGCACACCATTTATTAGGAGCACATTGGGGCACATTGGGGAAATTGATTCTGGATCGTTTTGATGGTGCTACAGATGCATTACACTTCACACGGTGTAAGAGTAGAGCAGCCCTTTTTTCATGAGGAAATTTGCTTGTTGCCATTCTGGGTCTCATCATCTTCACCTGACTCGATTTCCTCTTTTTAAGCTCATTCAAAGGTGCCTTAGAATAGGCCTAGATTAAGATTAGACTTTGTGTAAATTTGAATTTATTAGATACAATAATAACAATAATTATCTCAATGTGTGTGTCTGTGTGTGTGTCTTCTTAGCGTGGGCAAACCCCTCTTCACCTGGCTGCAGAGAATGACCACTCTGATATAGTAAAGTTCCTTTTGAAGAAAATGCCTGATTTAGCCACACTACCCAACATGGAGGGAGCCACTTGCATCAACATTGCCGCAGCCAAAGGCAGTCTGACTGTCATCCGAGAACTTCTCAAGTTGAGTCAGGAAGATCCTACCACTCTGAACAACAAGGTCAGTAGGCCTAGTTTGATTCTATATTGATTTTTACAGCCTTTATTGCACCCTCATTCACCCAAAATCTCTGTAGCTTCTGTTTTATTTTCTCCTTTATCTACTTGAAATAGTTAATTTACTATTTTATTGTTGATTAACTTGAAGTTAACTGTTCTGGTTTCTTCTGTTGTCATTCAGATAGCTACTCACATCTCTTTCTTAATTCTTCTCCATCCAATATTCTTTGTCCCAACATTGACAAAAAAATAAGAGCAGAATTCATCTTAAGGCTGCTTTATATGAATGAAAGTCTGTATACAAGTTAAAAAGTTTCCCCTAAGGAAGCTAATCATGACAGTTGCAAAGAAAAACATGTGGAAATGACATGAGGAAAATCTTTGAGAGGAGCAAGTCTCAAATGAGAACCCATCCTCATTTGGGTAATACCAAATCTTAAGCCTACAAATTTGTCCCTATAACTGTGTGTCCCAAATTCAAAAGGTAACATGTGTTTGAGTTGATAACGTCCACTTTGTCGACGTTACCACCTGTTGATGGACACTTGACATGGATCCTGGAATTCAACTTAGCATTTGAGCAAGGGCTGGAATTCGCTATCAGTACTGGGTTTGCATTTGGCATGGGTACAAACAGAACTTGACATGGGCACTGAGCCAGGACTTTATTTGGGTACTGGCCCTAGCCTTGAGAGTCTGCTATGTGGGCCATTGGGGAGAGCTTGAACCTACAGTAGGTAATGGAACAAGCACAACATCAAAACTAGGGTGTGGAGCAAGAAGAACGTTATTGAAGCCAAATGGTTGTGCCATGATGACCTTGTTACAGCTGAAGCCGGATGGTAGCTCTCAAAAAAATATCCAAAAAGTGTATCTTTAAAGACATGGGGTATTGTTGTGAATGACTCGAGAAGAACAAGGCGCATCACAAGCAAAATAGAGCGTAGGTCAAATAGAGCATGGCTGGATCTAACTCCAGGTGCATTGGCCTCTATTTAGAGCTGGAGGCAGACCAGTCATCATGACTTGGGCACTCTGTTGCTACTCCCATTAAGTGTAAGAAAGATGACCAACTCTTAAGAGCTAACTTTTATAATATCTTGGTTCCTCGACCAGCTACTAAAAAGGTGGTTAAGGATTGCCATGTTGTATGAAGCATTAGTTGTAACACAGCCGCCCACAAGACAGGCGAAGCCATCGGGGTCCACTCGGCAGGTTTATAGACAGGCAGAGAGGCAACCCAGCCTTGCTGGCAATCAGAGTAAACGTGCTACACCTGACCGGTAGGCTACTTAAGCACCCAGAAACCAGCACACCATGTGCGAACATTTAGATAGCACCAGGTCTGGGAGCGTCACTCCGGTATAGGTAAAAGATTTTTTTTTTTAATTAAAAAAACTGAGAAAAGAAAAAATGAGACAAGTGAAAAGATAAAGAAAAAAAGATCAAAACAAAACTGAGAAAAGTGAAAAGATAAAAAAAAAATTTTATTTTATAAATAAATATATATTTTAATTTCACAAGAGAAGGAGGGGAACCCATGGATGGGTTGGGAGGTGGTACGTGCGGACATAAGCGCGCCCCTTGTCAAAGGAGAAAATATATCTCCGTTTGAGTTGTAAGAGGCAATATTAAGAAGGCGCTCTCACCTCGCACTCCATAGTGCTTACATTAATTACAGCATCATATACGAAGAGGTTCTTGTCTCAGTTTCAGTTCTGCTCCAGTTCATTTTTACTTCAACTCCATTAGTTTTCCTGTATCAGATGTGTAACACCAACCAAAAGTTGAGGTGGTGGTCACTGATTGTACAGGGAGTCAAACACAAGAAAAATACACATAGTTGCTCATACTGTGTTATTGCTGATTTGTATATGTTAACCTGTTGTGAACCAATTTGAACCCATTTGTTATATACATAAAGTGCGTGAACTGAACTGTAAGATAGCTCCTGTGCAGTTGCACAATACAGATGTAACTCTAGTTAACCTTTTGTTCAAATGTAAACACCAGAAATAGTAGTACTGTATATTACTGGGCTATCGACTGTCTGGTTGGGATTAAGCTTGTTGCAACAAATCGCTCTATCACTGTTAACTTAAAAGTGGCAACTCATTTGGTATTTGGAGTTCAATGCTTTCAATTCCTTTACTTAAACATATGGGAATTATAAGGATTTTTACAAGCAAATACTTACCTACTTAAGTAAAAAGGTTAATTCAATACTTTAACTTTTTTGGGGGGGAATACATTTTGCCTGTTTATTTCTTCTTTTGATTAAGTAAATTACTTAAAAAAATACTACTAGATATTACTAAAAAGATACTTTTGGTATAAAAATGCCATATGTAAGAAGGCATACATGATCTGTTTATCATCAGGCATAAATGCTGTAATTCAGCATTATTAATTGGATCTCTGAAATGTGAAATTAAGAGAAATACAGTATAAAATAAATAAAAATATTGTGTTAAAAGCCATATGTATTTATTGTTTGCTATATGTAATAGACGACTTTTGCGTTGGCAGGTAATGCTGGCCTTCTCCGCTGGCCACCACCACAAGTATATTTCAGACCTGTGGGAAACTGTAACATCCGAGCCTCCGCAGCCCCGGAGATCCGGTTCACCAGCTTACTGAGCCGTAGCTTTGTCTCCCCCTAGTGTGTCTGAGTATGTCATTGTCTACCCCTAATGATGTAATAGGAAACACCTGTCTCTACCTCATGTGTCACACTATTTAACCCAGCCGAACCCATACCTCAGCGTCTGGTCACCACTATGCCACACCCTTCGCATCTGACACTCTCTTTGTGTTTTCTCCCCAAGGGCTAGCTGTATCTGCAGGCGAGGTAGTGTGAAGCAAGGCAGCTTCACACTTAAGGACTGACACGGCTGTGGAGCAGCTATTTCGTCTCATGTGAACTCTGCGTTTACGAACGCCCCATTTGTGTTTTTTTGTGTAGCCGCCTGCAGACCGCGTCGGGAAAGACCACCCGCGGGGTGGAAATTTAAGTTCCTAAGTTGTTTCATTTGTGTTTAAGAAGAGTAAATAAAACCTGATTGTTCCTGCACCTGCAGCATTTGTGTGTATTCTTCGCAGAGAGCATGACAGAAACACTGTGTATTTAGACTTTGACACAATAAATGGCAGTATGCACCTACAGTAGATGATCTGCAAGCTGCCAAACATACAGAAGAAAAATACAACAAAGTCAACCTTTATGCTATGCGTAATATTATTAATATTAATATTACAATGTGAAATTTCATTTTAAGAAATCCGGAACTGATTTAATTTGTATGCCAAGGTACCACTGTACTTTAAACTTTATGCTGATTTGGGTAGAGAATGGTGTGTTCACGTTACACAAAGATACCAGTTAAGTGTGACTAAGTAATATGAATTACAATGTTTTTGCATTATAATTTTAATCTGATTGTTATTAAAATTTAATCCACAGGCTAATGGTTCATGTCCTCTGCACATAGCTGCTGCAGGGGGTCACACTAAGGTTGTTAAGGCTCTACTGGAGGCAGGGGCTTCAGCTGAAGAGGAAGACTTGGTGAGATCACAATATACAGTACTAACACAATCTGGATGTCCAAACAGCACTTTAGCACAGTACAAACATGCATATAACACATTCAAATAAACAATACAGTGGCTTACACATTTCTGCACTTTGACCATCATGCTGAAAAAGAAATCTCTATACTGGTTTGTGACTGCAGGAGGAAATGACGGCTGTGCATCTGGGTGCCCGGAATGGACACATAGACATTCTGGAGGTCTTGAAAACAAAAGTATCTCTGAAAATTACCAGCTTTAAGGTACAATTTAAAAAAAAAGTGTGTCTGGGTGCATTAATAGAGTATGTCTGTTGCAAAGATATTTTGTTTTTGAAACTCCACACACCTATTGGAAACTTTTAACTTTAAACTAATTAGGTACTAAATTGTAAGGAATTTACTTTGTTTCTCTCTCTTCTGCATGTTTGCATGGATACAGACAGGACTAACAGCTCTACATGTGGCAGCCTTTTCTGGACAGGTGGACGTTGTGAGGGAGATTCTGACAGATGTGCCAGCCACAATCTGCAGTGATCCACCCAGCAGAGATGCCACAAGGAAAGAATAGCTACTTGAAGAGGTTTCACCACACACACACTCACTCACATACTATAAAAATTGTCAATGGGCACCAATTATATATATAGAATATAGAAACAAAATAAAGAAACAAAATAAATAAATAATAGAAACAAAATAAAGTTTCCACAAACATTCTATGGCAAGTAAAAGGAAGGTGTAACAGTGTAGAATAGGCATTAATGATACATAAAGCAATGTCTGTTTTCAGATTATCAGATTATAATAAAACATGAATTGATCAGAAAAATCAGAAATGAGTGAACACCACAAGACAACATAGAAAAGAAACACTGCACCTTTTTATAATGTAAAATGTAAGGGTAATTTTACTGTATGTGGTCTTTGACATGACTTAGGCTGTTAATTTTTCTGAAGCCCAAATGACTCATTCATATCCAGCATGTTTTAACATTCAGGTCTTTAGTAAATCTAAATCTAAAATAATGTGTTGTTAAGATTTGTATGGGATCAAATTTCCATCAAAAGTATTGCGGTAACAGATAGAAAAATAATAAGCGTGAATAAAAGAAAATGAGGGCGGCACGGTGGTGTAGTGGTTAGCACTGTCGCCTTGCACCTCCAGGGTCCGGGTTCGATTCCCATCTCTGTGTGCATGGAGTTTGCATGTTCTCCCTGTGCTTGGTGGGTTTCCTCCGGGTACTCCGGTTTCCTCCCACAGTCTAAAGACATGCAGATTAGGCTAATTGGCGTTCCCAAATTGACCATAGTGTGTGAATGTGTGTGTGTGTGTGTGTGTGTGTGTGTGTGTGTGTGTGCTCTGCGATGGATTGGCACGCTGTCCCTTCCTCGTGCCCAGAGTCTCCTGGGATAGGCTCCAGGTCCCCGCGACCCTAAATACAGGATAAAGCGGTATAGAAGATGAATGAATGAATGAAAAGAAAATGAAAGACTTGTAAAATTATAATGCACAAAAATGAAAAACAGATGCAAAGTTATTTAGAAAAACAAACAACGCAGTCACAGGTCGAAAAATAAAAAGCGAAAATTCCAAATGTAAACCCATTACAAATTATATTGCACAAAACTGAAACACGAATTCAGTCACAAACAAAATCAGGTTTTCCGCTCATATTTAATTTTTTTGTGTGCTTATGCTCATTTCCCTTTTGCTCACATTCTCATGTTTTGCGCTTGCGTTTCAAAACTTTGCCATCAGAGTTTGATGTAAATTAGGGGCGGGCTTCAGTGTCACCATTGGTTAACTAGTCCAAATTGACAGCTGCTCCTCTAGCCAATCAGTCAAAGGGGAGATTACATCACTCCAGTGCGACTCATGACTTCTGTGGCCATAAATACAGTGGTAGTGAAAAACTATTTGCCCCCTCCTGATTTCTTATTCTTTTGCATGTTTGTCACACAAAATGTTTCTGATCATCAAACACATTTAACTATTAGTCAAAGATAACACAAGTAAACACAAAATGCAGTTTTTAAATGAGGGGTTTTATTGTTTAGGGAGAAAAAAAATCCAAACCTACATGGCCCTGTGTGAAAAAGTAATTGCCCCCTGAACCTAATAACTGGTTGGGCCACCCTTAGCAGCAATAACTGCAATCAAGCGTTTGCGATAACTTGCAACGAGTCTTTTACAGCGCTCTGGAGGAATTTTGGCCCACTCATCTTTGCAGAATTGTTGTAATTCAGCTTTATTTGAGGGTTTTCTAGCATGAACCGCCTTTTTAAGGTCATGCCACAACATCTCAATAGGATTCAGGTCAGGACTTTGACTAGGCCACTCCAAAGTCTTCATTTTGTTTTTCTTCAGCCATTCAGAGGTGGATTTGCTGGTGTGTTTTGGGTCATTGTCCTGCTGCAGCACCCAAGAACGCTTCAGCTTGAGTTGATGAACAGATGGCCGGACATTCTCCTTTTTTTGGTGGACAGTAGAATTCATGGTTCCATCTATCACAGCAAGCCTTCCAGGTCCTGAAGCAGCAAAACAACCCCAGACCATCACACTACCACCACCATATTTTACTGTTGGTATGATGTTCTTTTTCTGAAATGCTGTGTTACTTTTACGCCAGATGTAACGGGACACGCACCTTCCAAAAAGTTAAACTTTTGTCTCGTCGGTCCACAAGGTATTTTCCCAAAAGTCTTGGCAATCATTGAGATGTTTTTTAGCAAGATTGAGACGAGCCTTAATGTTCTTTTTGCTTAAAAGTGGTTTCGCCTTGGAAATCTGCCATGCAGGCCATTTTTGCCCAGTCTCTTTCTTATGGTTGAGTCGTGAACACTGACCTGAATTGAGGCAAGTGAGGCCTGCAGTTCTTTAGATGTTGTCCTGGGGTCTTTTGTGGCCTCTCGGATGAGTTGTCTCTGCGCTCTTGTGGTAATTTTGGTCGGCCGGCCACTCCTGGGAAGGTTCACCACTGTTCCATGTTTTTGCCATTTGTGGATAATGGCTCTCACTGTGGTTCGCTGGAGTCCCAAAGCTTTAGAAATGGCTTTATAACCTTTACCAGACTGATAGATCTCAATTACTTTTGTTCTCATTTGTTCCTGAATTTCTTTGGATCTTGGCATGATGTCTAGCTTTTGAGGTGCTTTTGGTCTACTTCTCTGTGTCAGGTAGTTCCTATTTAAGTGATTTCTTGATTGAGACAGGTGTGGCAGTAATCAGGCCTGGGGGTGACTACAGAAATTGAACTCAGGTGTGATAAACCACAGTTAAGTTATTTTTTAACAAGGGGGGCAATCACTTTTTCACACAGGGCCATGTAGATTTGGAGTTTTTTTTCTCCCTTAATAACGTAAACCTTCATTTAAAAACTGCATTTTGTGTTCAATTATGTTATCTTTGACTAATAGTTAACAGTTTTTGATGAGCAGAAACATTTAAGTGTGACAAACATGCAAAAGAATCAGGAAGGGGGCAAATAGTTTTTCACACCACTGTACTGTATATACTGCCTAGATGTCGCCTTGGGCCTCTAAGCATACTGTACAGTACTGTACGTCAACATCGCCGCCATCTTGGGTCGGGGATCTGAAGGAAGCGCCAAAGTTTCCCGGCATTATTTTCATGAACTGGATGTTTTCAAAGAACGGTTAACCTGTGTTATATATGTAGCCTAATCATTTAATCATTCAATTCAATCATTTTCTTTTATTTGCGGTTATTATTTTTCTATCTGTTACCGCAATACTTTTGATGGAAATTTGATCCCTTATATTTGCTCCTTCCTAATTTTTTTTTAATTAAGCCACACTGGAGGGTTTTTGAGCATGAACGGCATGTTTAAGGATCTCAAGCAGGTTTAAGAATATCAAACAGGAATAATCAAAAAACACCTGTATATACACACACATATATTAATTAATTAATTTTTTTTTTTTTTTTTAATCGGGTCTATATACAGTCCCGATCAAAAGTTTAAGACCACTTGATGAAAATAAAGATTTAATGAAAATAACGATTAAACTGAAACAGGCTATTTTACAGCTGATCAAAAGTTAAGGACCACACCTCCAAAAAAAAAAAAAAAGAAATCAAACTTCCAACCATGAACTCAGTACTGAGTAGCTCCACCGTTATTGTTGATCACTTCAAAAATTTGTTGCGGCATGCTTGATGCAAGCGTTTCCATGAGGTGAGTGAGAACATTTCTCCAAGGGGTTGAAGACGCAAGAAGGGCATCTACTGTCTGGAACTGTTGTCCATTTTTGTAAACTTCCCTTGCCATCCATCCCCAAAGGTTCTCAATTGGATTTAGATCAGAGGAACATGCAGGATGGGCCAAAAGAGTGATGTTATTCTCCTGGAACAAGTCCCTTGTCCTGCAAGCATTTTGTACTGTAGCGTTGTCCTGTTGAAAAACCCAGTCATGATGAATGCTCTCTGTTACCACACAGACGACGGCCCTCAGTCATGATGAATGCTCTCTGCAAAATCTGGACATAGCCAGTGGCCATTTGACGCCCCTGCACTTCCTGAAGCTCCATTGTTCCACTGAAGGAAAAAGCACCCTAGACCATTATGGCGCCCCCTCCACTGTGGCGCGTAGAAATCATCTCAGGTGGCATCTGCTTGTCATGCCGGTAACGTTGGAAACCATCAGGACCATCAAGGTTACATTTTTTTCTCATTAGAGAATAAAACTTTCTTCCACCTTAGAATGTCCCATGTCCAAGGTGCTCCCTTGCAAAGTCCAAATGAACAGTTCTGTGGCGTTCAAGGAGACGAGGTCTTTGAAGACATTTTTTGTTCCTTTCAGTCTCAGATGCCGTTTGATGGTTATGGGGCTGCAGTTAGCACCAGAAACGGCCTTAATTTGGGTCGAGGATCGTCCAGTGTCTTGACGGACAGCCAATTGGATCCTCCGGTTCAGTGCTGGTGAAATCTTTTTGGGTCTTCCACTTTTTTGGGGACTTTTTTGTTCCATAACCCTCAGAATCATTTAAGAAATTCCAAATGACTGTCTTACTGCGTCCCACCTCAACAGCGATGGCGCGCTGTGAGAGACCCTGCTTAAGGAGTTCAACAACCCAACCACATTCAAAAAGGGAGAGTTTTTTTGCCTTTGCCATGAGAACGTGTGACTATCTGACAGCAAATGACAATGAATCCACATCTTTGCACAGATTTGGCCATTTAAAGGCATGTGGTCCTAAAATTTTGATCAGCTGTAAAACAGCCTGTTTCAGTTTAATAGTTATTTTCAATTAACTGAATGCTCAAAAAATGTTTTGTCTCACTCCCATTTCTTCTTGTTGGATGCAAGCTCTACTTGGAACCTTGTTAAGATGCAAAATATGATGGAGGTCACTACATGCAAAGAAAAATGTGTCCATATTCAGACTTGTTTTTTTCCTGATGTGTGTGTGTGTGTGTGTGTGTGTGTGTGTGTGTGTGTGTGTGTGTGTGTGTGTGTGTGTGTGTGTGTGTGTGTGTGTGTGTGCGTGTGTGTGTGTATGTGCGTGTGTGTGTGTATGTGCGTGTGTGTGTGTATGTGCGTGTGTGTGTGTATGTGCGTGTGTGTGTGTATGTGCGTGTGTGTGTGTGTGTGTGCGTGTGTAGTCTGAGTACACACCTCTGCACATAGCAGCACAGTCAGGCCATGAGGATGTGGTCCGCTTGTTGCTGAACTCACCTGGAGTCCTGCCTGATGCTAAGACAAACCCAGAGGTACCGTAAAACTGTTTGCACATTTGTAAAGGAAGAAAGAATGAAAGAAAGAAAGACAAAATAGACTTTACAATGTTTAGGATATTACCTAATTTTTTTTAATGAGAATGAAAAGTGAACTATACTGTAAATGAATGAACAAAAAATGTAAGGAGGAAAATGTGATGCAGAGCTTTATTTATATTTTTTTGTACTTTGTTTAATTTGATTTTTATTTCAGTATTAATATGTATTCTTAATACAACATTTTACAATTATATGATATTTAATAAAAAATAATTACTGTCCGGACAGAGGCTGATGCAAATGCTTCAGTGCAAAAAACAGCAAGTACGAGCATGGTTAAAACAGCCAGAAAGTCTGGCGATGTACAGTACAAACAAAATATCACAAGGCAAAGGGCAAAATTCAAATATAGTACTTAACAAAAGCCAAGCAATCTGGAAGATGAGTCATGCCAACTGTATTGTTGTGGTTGTTGTTGGTTTGAAACTTTTGCTCCACATCCCAGAGACTGTAGGTTCTTCAGGCTGAGAAACGTTGACTAGGGACTCCAAATATAATATTCCCTGACCTGACCAGAATAGACCCTTTGGTGTACAGTAGACAGGATGAGAATAAGTGGAAGTTATTAGGATGTGATGGTTACATGTCTTTTTCACCTCATGGGTAGTTAGGTTTGGGTTCCCTGGTGGATGTTTGAAGTGTTCTTAATCCTCCTAAAAATAAATGAAAAAGCAGAATGGAAAATGGAGACGGGTTGTGTCTAAGGCCCCCACCTATGTTAAGGGAAGGGTTTTCCTTTGTCATTACTTTCACTAAACATTTTGAAATTCAAGTCTACTTATGGATGATAAGCATTAAATACAAATTACATTTTGTAGTTCTCATTTTACGTACTGCATGTGAAATCCTTATCAACTGCTATGAATTCTACTTTATGAAACCTATAGATCATACAGTACCTCCATGTTTGTGCATTGTAGTGTTTTACCCCACTGCACCTGGCAGCTCAGAATGGTCACACAGCTGTGGTTGGCCTGCTGCTCAGCAAATCCAATGCATTACTGCACCTCCGTGATCGGCGTGGCCGTACTTGCCTTCACCTGGCATGCACTAGTGGGCATGTGGCGACAGCGAGACACCTGCAAGACCATGGTGCTGCCATAAACGACACAGATAAGGTGAGACAGTATAATTTACCTATAAGGGGAAACTCTATCATTCTGATGTACTCATATTTTTACTCTGCGTAAACTTTGTGTATTCTTTTAATCTGTGTGTGCTGTAATATCAAAATTATTCATGATAGTTAATGATTTTAAGAACCTAAGGAACAAGGGATTAGTTTAATGGGTTCGGTTTAAGTAGCTGAATAAGCATTCATTTTCATCTGTTATAACCTTTAAGTGTATGCATACAGAGAATAAAAATCTAGGCTCACATTTCCAAAACAAGAACAAAAGCCTGCACACATTACCCTTTAAATTATAATCTTTCTTTCTGCTTTCACTTGTATCATGTTTTATAAACTGTTTTTTTTGTTTGTTTTTTTAAATCTGTAATATGTGTCACAGCGTGTGCCTGTGACGGGTGTGTTATAGTTCCTCACTCCATAGGCTCCCTATGTAAATGCCAACGTACTTGCACATGCATACCTTCACTTCTTTCCTCCCCTTTTATTCTTCTTGCCTTCTTTTAACCCTTCCTACCTCATTTATTCCAAATAAAATTTCCCCAGAAGAAACTTTTCCATAAGAACTCGCCATCTGTCCTTGAGTCTGTGGTGCCACCTGTGCACCATGGTCAAACCGGTTACAGTGAGCTTTTAAAAAAAGCTATTTTTAAGCCCCGAGGTAAATTTTCTAACCTTTTTGATAACTGATGTATTGTAAATTAGTATTGTAGCTTATGCATTTAGGGATAAGGTTTGGTCACTTTGCAGCATGTATTTCTCACCTGTCTCATTGTTGCAGGAGGGCTGGACTGCACTGCATTATGCTGCTAAATCTGGTTGGCTTGAGCTGGTGCAGTTTCTGGTAGAGACTGGTGCATCAGTGCAGGCTGAGTGTTTCATCAGGCGCACACCACTTCAGTATGCTGCTGAGGGGAACCACCTGACCACCTTTAGCTTTCTACTACGGCAACCAAACAACAACATACTAAAACTTCTGAAGAGCAGAAAGGTATTCCCTTACTTTCCACACCCTCTTTAGTATATAATTTAGTCTGAGATTCAGAGGCTTAAAAACAGGCTTTTGGACAGACCTTACTTTCTTCCTTGTTTATACTGTATTTGACTGTTACAGCGTTAAGTGTTCTGAATTGATCTACAACCTATCATTTTATGTTATATTTATATAGAAATGTGGCATGGTTAGCTTAATCTAATGTGTTTAACATTTACTAAATATTTGAATATTTTCCCAAAGAATACAGGATGTGATTAGTGTCAGATTGGACCTATTTTTTTTTTTTTTTTTTTGGTCTTGCCTAACGCCAGTGCATATTGTAGTCCTACCTGACTGTATGTTCAGTGTTCCCCTAAAGAATTATTTCTACCTGTTGGGTTATAAGGGAGACAACAATAGTTCCTTGTTTAAAAATTATGTATTATGTTTGCTGCATTTCATGTTTCATGTTGTATTGTGTTCACTGCCTTGCAGTTTGTGTTTGATCTAATGATATGCGGGAAACAAAACGATAACATTGCCCTGGAGGAGGTGGTGCTGTTTTCAGCATCTCCTCTGGATACGGCCATGCATCTGTCCCGAGCTTCAAGCTTGGTTTCTCTAAAGGAGAAGGTACGCTTTGCAGACCTGCAGGCTGCTGCACGCCACTGTGAGACCATGGCCTCAGATCTCATAATCACGGCCTCCACTGCTGAAGGTTTAAATGCTGGGAAGGAGCTCAGGGCAGTTGAATACAATGGGAAAAGCATGCTGGACTGTCTGATACAAAGGAGAAAGAAAAATGTGATGTCAATACCAGCTGTGCAGGAGTACCTAACAGAGGTGTGGTATGGCAATCTGCAATGGGCTTCATGGAAGATCTTACTGCTGTTCTTCGGTCTGCTGTTCTGTCCTCCGCTGTGGCTGGCCCTGTCACTTCCACTCAAACACAGGTACTCTTGACTGGCTGTCTTAATCTGTCATAATGAATGAAAAGGAAAATTATAATTTTCAAATGACAATTTATTGCCTGCTGTAAATAACTCAATTGAATAAACTCCTTAGCATTTACTCGTACATCTGTAAGAAGACATCGCTGCTTCTGTTAGAAAAGCCTTTGCAATTGAATTCTACTTTTCTCATAGATTCAGATTCATTCCTGTTGTGAAGATGATGAGCCATCTAGTGTCCCACATATTTCTCCTGGCTCTCTTCATCCTCACCATTGTCTACCCACCTATGAGTCCACCATCTGAATGCCGGATAAATCCAGGATGGTGTGAGTGGTTTTTACTGATCTGGGTATGTGGCATGCTGTTATCTGAGCTCACCCAAACATCTAAGCGCATGGATTTGGCATGGATCAGGATCCTTCTCTTGGTCTTCTCTGGAGTTGCTCTTTTATGTCACCTGTTGGCTGTTATCCTTTACTTGGCTGAAGACTTAGCAGTTCACGTCTCAAACTGCCTGTTTGCCCGCAATATTCTATTGGCAATTGCAATGACACTGGGTTTTATCCAGCTCTTGGAGTTCCTAATGTTCCACCACCTGTTTGGGCCATGGGTCATCATTATCAAGAATCTGATAAAGGATCTGTGTCGCTTTGGCATTGTCCTGCTTCTCTTTCTAATTGCTTTCTCTTTGAGCTTTACTGCTATTTGCCAATCTGTGTCTACACTAAATCAAGGCAATATTACAGTGACCCCCTGCAATAAAAGCATTAGTGAACCATTGAGGGAAAATGCGACCCCAAAGATCACCCCCCTGAATGGTGCAGTTTTGCTCTTTTTTGCTCTTTTTTTGCTCTTTTTTTTCTTAACTGAGCAAAGTCAAGTCATATGTTCAGACGAGACTGCAGGCTTGATTGAACTTGTCTTTGGAATCTATTTGGTGGTGACGGTGATCGTGCTGCTCAACCTGCTCATTGCCATGATGAGCAACACATACCTGTGCATCCAGGATCAGTCAGATACTGAGTGGAAGTTTGGTCGTGCTATCCATATCAGGGACATGAGCTGCAAGCCTGACGCTCCATCTCCATTTAATCTGCTCACCAGCCTCTTCTCCTGTGTCAGGTCTCTCTGCAATAATAGAGGTAAGAGTCATTCCTGCACACACACAACAGTCAATTTTCTGATTGGGCTAATCAGTGCTGTTAGATTACAGTATGTAACAGTGGTCATTTGTGAAAGTATAAATATGTTAAATAGAATGCATGTACAAACCGGATTCCAAAAAAGTTGGGACACTAAACAAATTGTGAATAAAAACTGAATGCAATGATGTGGAGATGGCAAATGTCAATATTTTATTCAGAATAGAACATAGATGACAGATCAAAAGTTTAATCCGAGAAAATGTATCATTTTAAAGGAAAAATATGTTGATTCCAAATTTCACGGTGTCAACAAATCCCAAAAAAGTTGGGACAAGGCCATTTTCACCACTGTGTGGCAGCTCCCCTTCTTCTTACAACACTCAACAGACGTCTGGGGACCGAGGAGACCAGTTTCTCAAGTTTAGAAATAGTAGTTATAATAGGCTTTCTGGAGTCTTGGCAGACTGGTTGGATTCTGATACCATTACGATGCTTGAGAGTCTGGGCCTCCGGCGTGGCACAGAGCCCTCACACAAAATTTCGCTGCATACAGTAGCTTATACACACTTGCATGTATGCACGCGAAACCCGGTAAACGTTTAAAGCTCATTGAGCTGAACAACATTCACATTGCATGTCTGGGCTTCAACAGATCAGTTATTTTGTGATGTTTGCAAAACGTCTCGGGTTACTTTGCAGTAACCCTGTTCCCTGAGAGGCGGGAACGAGATGCTGCGTTAGAACGCTTATGGGAACTATCTTGTCGCATTGCCGGCCATGAAGCGTGTGTGGAAAAACGCCATTATCTGGCTACATATAACCTCGGTCAGGTGACGTCATCTGATTAGATCAGGTGGAAGTTATAAATACCGGAAAGCCGGCAACAAAACCTCAGATTATTTGTCTGAATGGACGTCCGGTCACATGGTAGTGCGGCGTTCGGACGCAGCATCTCGTTCCCGCCTCTCAGGGAACAGGGTTACTGCAAAGTAACCCGAGACGTTCCCTTTTCGAGGCTTCACTTAATGCTGCGTTAGAACGCTTATGGGAACGAGAATACCAACGCCGCCGCACTACAGGTGTCTGGACCCCAAGGTTGTGTAGCGTGTGCGCACAAGGCCGAGAAGGTCTCAGATTCATGTCCGGGAAGCTGACCCGAGGACTCGTGAGCCTGGGGTGGCATGGACATCCAGACTATAAAATCTTATAAATGTGTGCGGAGAGGACCAACCTGCTGCGTCACACACTTGTTGCAGGGGAGTACCTCTTGCAAGAGCAATAGATGAGGCGACCCCTCTGGTTGAATGAGCCCTGACTCCTAGGGGCGAAGTGAGTCCACGCGCCTCATAGGAGAGGGCAATAGCATCTCTCACCCAGTGTGACAGAGTATGTGTGGTGTCGGCCGCCCCCCGGTTGCGGCCTCCATAACATATAAAGAGTTGCTCTGACTTACGCCACTGGTTGGTGCGGTGGACATAAGCCTGAAGAGCACGTACTGGGCACAGTAGGTGAAGTTTCTCCTGCTCCGAATCCGCAAAGGGCGGAGGACAGAAGGCTTCCAGGATGACAGGGTGCATGGTAGAGAAAGGAACTTTCGGTAGATAGTTTGGGTGAGGATGCAGAATGGCCTTGACTAGCCCAGGGGCAAAGTCCAGGCAAGATGGGGAGACTGACTATGCACGCAGGTCTCCGATCCTCTTTAGAGAGGTGATGGCCATAAGAAGAACCATCTTGAGAGTCAGAAGCCTGTCGGGCGCTGACTCTAGCGGTTCAAAAGGAGTCTCGATCAAACCTTCGAGCACGATAGATAAATCCCAAGAGGGAGCCGTGACTCTAGTGGGTGGCCTCAATCGTTTAGCTCCACGAATGAAACGGGCAACTAAAGGGTGATTTCCTACAGTAGCCCCTTCCGACAGGACGTGGCAGGCTGAAATAGCGGCCACGTACGTTCTGAGGGTACTAGGGCACAAGCCCGAGGACAATTTCTCTTGCAGGAATTCCAGCACTGAAACAATTTGGCAGTGGACTGGGTCCACCTGCTTAGCCATGCACCAGCTCTCGAATACCTTCCATTTGAAGGCATAAATCCTTCTAGTGGAGGGAGCCCTAGCACTTAGGATGGTGTCAATTACGCCGGCTGAAAGGCCGGCTTGACTCAATTGGTCCCATTCAGGGGCCAAGCGTGAAGGTTCCAAAGCTCGGGCCGGGGATGAAATATTGTCCCCTGCGCCTGAGATAGAAGATCCCTCCTCACTGGAATCATCCAAGGTGAGCCGTCGAGGAGCGATATTATTTCTGAGAACCATACTCGGGCCGGCCAACGGGGCGCTATCAATAAGAGGCGCAAACCGTGTTGACGGACCCTCGCCAGGACTCCCGGGAGCAGAACTATCGTAGGGTACGCATAGAGGCGTAAATTGGGCCACGTATGGGCCATCGCGTCCAGACCCAGGGGAGCTGGATGAGTCAGAGAGTAGTAGAGGGGACATTGTGCAGTCTCCTGTGAGGCAAAGAGGTCCACCTCCGCTGTAGAGAATCTCTCCCAGATTTGAATGACTACTTCGGGGTGGAGTTTCCATTCCCCGTGATTCACAGCTTGTCTGGACAGAAAGTCTGCTCCCACATTCCTCTACCCTGGAATGTGAATCGCCCTGAGGGACAGGAACTTGTCCTGAGCCCAGAGCAGAACCTGATGTGCTAGCTGGTTCAAGCGTCGCGAGCGCAGGCCGCCCTGGCGATTTATGTAGGAGACTACTGATGTGCTGTCCACCCGCACTAGGACATGGTAGCCTCTCAGCTGCTGGAGGAAATGCTGTAGAGCTAAAAATAGAGCCATCATTTCGAGGCAATTGATGTGCCATGCGAAAAGGTGGCCTCTCCAGACCCCTTGGGCTGGACGGCCATCCAAGACCGCGCCCCAGCCGGTAAGGGAAGCGTCTGTCGTTAGCATTTTGCGACGACAAGACGGACCTAGAGTGGGACCCAAGGCGAGAAACCGGGGTCTGAACCACATAGAAAGGGTACGAAGTCCTTTGCGCGTAACCCTTATCCGCCTTCGGGGATTTGTTCTCGTGTGAACTCCCCTGGCTCTTAACCACAGCTGAAACGCTCTCATGTGCAGGAGACCCAAGGGTATCACCATGGACGCAGCTGCCATGAGGCCTAAACATTTTTGTAAGTGATGTACAGTCACTTCTTGGTCTAGTCTGATTTCCTTCAGAGCGTTGTTTATGGATTCGACGCGAGCAGGAGACAGATGTGCCTGCATAGCGATCGAATTCCACCTGACGCCCAAGTAGGTTGTCACTTGTGCTGGAAAGAGAACGCTTTTCGTGGCGTTGAGTCTCAATCCCAGCAAGTGAAGATGAGCTAGGACGACATCTCGGTGTCGAAGTGCTAGCTGCTGAGACTGGGCCAGTATTAGCCAGTCGTCTATGTAATTCAGAATGCGGATGCCCTGGAGTCTCAAAGGAGCCAGAACTGCATCCATGCATTTTGTATATGTGTGGGGTGATAAGGCTAGACCGAATGGAAGAACCCGAAATTGGTAGGCTTTTCCCCCAAAAGCGAACCTCAGGAACTTCCTGTGCTGTGGCAAAATGTGGAAATATGCGTCCTTTAAATCTACTGTCACAAACCAATCCTGTGGTTGGATTTGTGAAACAATAGTCTTTATGGTCAACATTTTGAAGTTGCATTTTTTGAGTTAGCGGTTCAAACCGCGAAGATCCAGAATTGGACGCAGACCCCCGTCCTTTTTGGGGACCAGGAAGTACCGACTGTAGTAACCTGACTCCATGTCTGGAGGAGGAACCTGTTCTATGGCTCCCTTCTGCAGTAATTTCTGGAGTTCGGAACTCAGAAAACGCGCCCTTTCCGGTATCACGGAAGTGGAGACCACGCCGTTGAAACGCGGACGGCGATATACAAACTGGATCCTGTATCCTTTCTCTACAGTCTTTAAAACCCAGGGGGATATGCCTGGCAGTAGCTTCCACGCTGCCAGCTTCTCCGAAAGGGGTGCAAGTACTTCTACTGGGCTGGGGGGTGTTAGTGGTTCGGTGTCCTGGAATATAGCAGGATGCGACCGAAGGACTAACGTGTCGGAGACCGGTGTTGTCCGAAACACCAAAGGTGGCGGAAACTGAACATCGATCTCCTGGGGGTGCCCAGGGGGGCATGCTCCTATGTGCCCGTCCCCAGGGGGGGTCACCCCCACGGTCCTGGGCTCGGCTATCAGGGATGCTTCTTCGCGAAGGAGACAGAGCGGTCTATTTTTTTGGGGGCGGCCTGAGGGGGGCGCCGAGCCGTACCCCAGTCCTTACGGGGGATGCGCGGCTACTGACGCTTTCCTTCTGTGCCTCTCGTCTAGCGAGACTGAGATCGGGTCGAGGTTGGGTGGCCGATGGCCTCGACACCTGGGCACGGCGTGGGATAAATTTCCCAAAAGCTTGTTCATAGAGACTGGCCTCTCTAAATCTGGTGGCGACAGTATTTACAGCTTCGCCAAATAGGCCTGAGGGTGAGATGGGAGCATCGAGAAGGAATGCCCGATCTTTGTCCTTAATCCCAGTTAGATTTAGCCAGAGGTGCCTCTCTGCAGACACCAGGGAGGCCATAGAACGGCCAATAGCACGGGCTGTCTGTTTCGTCGCACGCAGGGACAGATCAGTAGCCCGGCGTAATTCTATGAACGCTTCCTGATTCATATTGCCGCTCGTGCTCAGATCATTCAGCAGGTCGGCCTGATACGCCTGCAAAACCGCCATGGTGTGCAAGGAAGCGCCGGCCTGACCAGCTGCTTGGAACGCCTTTCCTAACAGGGTAGAAGAAGTTCTACATGCCTTGGAGGGAAGGGTTGGCTTTTTTAATGATGATGATGTTCCAGGAGCGAGATAGCCCGCGAGCGTCTCCTCAATCTGGGGCATCATCACATAACCCTGTGCTTTTGCATCAACAATATTCGAATAAAATGAAGTTGAAGGTACAAAAATACGGGAAGAAAAGGGACGTCTCCATGAACGAGATAACTCGTTGTGGAGATCATCAAAAAAGGGGAGAGAACGGCGTTGTGACGCCATCTCCTGGCCACCCGACAGAAATCTGTCATCCAGTTTGGAACGTTTTGTATGAGCTTGCTCTTGTGGCCAGTCAATATGTAAACGTTCAACTGCGCGTGTTATAACCTCAATTAATTCCTCATACTCTCTATCATCCCTAGAGGATCGTTCTGAGGTAGCTACATCCATTTCAACTGAAGCAAGAGAGTGAGTCTCTCCCAAACACTCCCGAGAGGCACCGAAGTGGGCTCGCGAAGTGGGGGGAGAGAGAGAGTGATCGGGGGAGGAGACGAGAGAGAGAAGGGGCTCCGTCTCTCGTGTCTCGGCCAAATCAACCTGTGAGCCCCAGGAGTGCAGAGCGGCTCGTGGCTCCCTAAAGAACGCGAGACGCGCTCGTAGCACTTTCATCTGGAGATTATCACAGTGCCCACACTCTCCTTCAAGTCCAAGGAGAGCGTGGCTTTCACCCAAACACTCAAAACAGAGATTATGGCTATCGTCTTGAGAAAGACGGTTACCGCACGTGCTTCATGGCCGGCAATGCGACAAGATAGTTCCCATAAGCGTTCTAACGCAGCATTGAGTGAAGCCTCGAAAAGGGAACACTCTTCTTAGGGAATTTATATAATCGCCAGCAAACCGAGCTAATGTGATCTAAAGACATTGGAAAATTGTGGAGGGATTTTTGATTTCTCAAACGGGTCAGCTGTGACAATGCCTTAAAATTATGCCATGAAAAACATGACCTAAAATCAGACATGAAATGCTTGTGTATTTTTAACAGATAGCACATTAAAAACTAATTTAGTGTTCACGGTTTGTTATGCAATGTAATCATAAGGTCATAGTGATTTGGACATATGTGACAATTAAATGCTAGACCCTTTTATCTCCTGAGCGAGTTTACTGTGATCATGTTACAGTAACTGTGATATATAAACCACCCATACACTAACTAGGCTGTAGGACTTTTGCATAGCATTATTAACAGACAGCAAGACAAGTATCCTATGGCTGTGCATGTTATTGCTAGGGACTAACAACGCTGACATGCTAGGGCTATTCAGCTACGACACCTGGGCCAGTCTGACAATATGTCCTTGCTCCTAGCCCCAGCATACACCACAGAAAACAGGCCGCGTTGTAGACTAAGGACAGTGAACCCAAGGAAGGCTGCTGGTTCCGATGGTGTTGCGGGCTGGGTGTTGAAGGAATGCGCCAACCAACTCGCTGGTGTGTCTACTGTTTTTGTGTCACTTGTTTCGGGGTGGTATCAGCACTTAGGTTTGTACCAAGGATGGGACCCAATTTCAAGGCACTTGTGTAATGACAATACCTATTCTATTCTATATACGTAGTAGTGCAGCAAATAATGCTTATCTCTCACAGCTTCAGGGCTTTCATTTTCATAATAACCTCAGGTTACCATATGTGTGGATTTTTACATGTTCTCCCAGGAATTGTCCATGCTAAAATGCCTCAGTTGTATGTGTGTTTGGGTGTGGATTTTGCTGTGCAATGAACTGGCATCTTATGGTGTATTCCCACTTTGTGCCCAGTGTTCCCAGAATAGATTTACCATAGCAGTGACCTGTATAAAGCTATTAATAAATGCGTTTTTTAAAGAAACTAACCTTTATTAGAATTTTTTTTTAGAAAGTTTGTTTTTATCCTTACATGCTACATTAATAAGACAGAGTTTAAACTAATAACTGAAGAGAACTACAAGATCATCTTTTCATTAAGAAGGCCATATTCTCTTCGCCTTTCCAAATGGCATAATAAGGGACCAATCCACACCATATGCCTTCAATACTCAAATCTAATTAAAAAATAATTTTAAAAAATGGATGATTTGTTCGTAATGGGTGCTATTATAAAAGAAGATGTTTATTTACTGGTCTAACATTACGTTGTGGTTTTGGTGCAGGTAGCCTTATTGTGATGCCACAACAGGAGGAACAGGTGCACATTGAGAATTTGACTGAATGGAGAAAGGTTGTACAACGTTTCCTAGTCCTGCGTGGTCAAAAGGACAGAACATCACCAGAAAATGACCACCCCCCTTCATCAGAAAGAAACCCACATTACTCAATGTTATCATGATTTGGGTTTTTAACCTAAACCACCTTTATGACGGTTTATACTTTAACATTTAGATTTGTGTTTCACTGAACACAGACTATGCCGCTGCCAAACAAAGCAATGCTTGTTGTTCATTTAAAGCTTTATGAACCCAAGTAAAAAAAAGTATGCTAAGTATATTAAATCCTAGCGTGCCAAAGCATACTTAAATGTACTTGCAGCCAGACTAATGACTAGTATACTTGAAGTTTGCTATTTTGGAACAACTAATTTTGCACTAAGTGTATTTAAGTTGTAATTAAATTGTATAAAAGCACAATTTTAAGTGTATTAAGTATACTTTTGTGTGCCAAAGTGGAACAACTTTAAGTATACTTTAGTACACTTAAAGTATATGGCTGTGTGTGTACTAACGTACATACCTGACAGTATTATTAATACAATTTAAGTATATATTTAATGTATTATAAGTACATTACAGCTATTTTTACTGTATTACAAATACATGATTAATACACTATGAGTATATTCTTATTGCAGCAGTAGCATGCTGTTACACTTCTGGCCAATTACAAATACTAAAAAAAGTACACTTTGTGGTTAATACAAATAGATTTTATTATATCATACAGTACACACAACCTTCTACAATACTGTAGCGTTTTTCGACGCTAGCAGGGAACTTGGTGGACGACTGAGTTTGGTGGCTACACAATGTAATGACTCAGCTATTAGCTAGAACTGGAGACCGGTAGCAGAATGCAGCACATACACTCAGAGATAGCACACATGTACACATACACAAACTTAACCTAAACACACGTCCCAAACAGGGTGAACACAAAAAGAACACCTGCCGCAAGGCATGACAGTCGCAAGCTGTCACCCCGCCCACAATACTGTACTGCAAATGTGTTACCAGTACATTAAGTGTTTAGGATAATTTACAAATGCTAAATGTATTTTCTACACTATAACATGTTTTTGAAACACATTACATCAGTAATTATGAGGCAGACTTTATTCATGAGTTCAACAGATTTAATTTGCACAAGGTTACAAAAAAGCACTACTATAGTTTATTTGTGCTCAACAAAACATCAGGTTGTCTTACAAACACACAAACTAAAATATAAACTGGTGTGTGAACACAGACAGACATTAGTATTAGAATCTACAGGTACAGTATTAGTTTAAACCTGGTGTGTTGATTCTGTTACACAGAGACTGAAAACAGGCCGAGAGCTACAGAGCCATTATGCCACAAGCAAAGTACAGACACAACACATTACACAATATAAACTATAGATTAAAGTATGTACTTAATTTAAAACCGTTAAATTTACCTTATGCCGATGAAAATAAAATAATAACGATACGAACTAACGCACGCGATGATGCAGCTTCAGCCGTTAATTCAAACTAGAAGTGGAGAACTGGGGAGCCAATCAGAGAACGGACAATCCGAATCTGCCCGCCTCCAGCTCTGATTGGCTGGTGGGGCGCCGTCTAGTCTCCGGTTGGCTGGAATAGTCGCAAAGTTTATACCCTGCTGCAGTTTGTGTGTCGTTTTATGACAGTGAGCGGTGAGGAAGAGAAGAGTGAGGAGTAAAAACATAAATTATCTTGAACGGCAAAAGTGATTTTCAGCGCGCAGGAACGAGTTTGAGATCGCGCGCGCGAGGGAGAGATTCAGCGTAGTGCACTAAATATAAGTACATATTAATAAGTACATTTACATTTAACTGATAATATACTGAGACTACCATATATTAAAATTTGTATTCTAATATATACTTTCTGTACATTTGTATAATGATTATTTCGAGCATATTTAAAAAAAATATATACCAAAAATATATTGGAAAAACAAGTTTAAATAAGTATACTTTGGAAATTAGACCAACCTTTCATTTAAAGTATTATAATACAATAATTTTTTAAGTATTTAAAGTTTAATTCCAAAATTTGGTAAAAGCATGATGTTAGTATACTTTTTATATATTAACTGATGGTACAACTTTTTGTTAGTATATTTGCAGTGTATTATCGAGGATTTCAATATATTTGTAATCCACTAAAGTGTATTTTTTTTTCACTGGGGAAAGTAGAATATGTATTTGTTTTTGTTCTTATCATTAATATGTAGACAATTATATTATATCATGTGTTTGCTGTTTGTTATTATCAATAACATCTTAATGATCACTGACCCATATATGCCCCCATTTGTCAAGTCTACACTTCCACTATAGTTTTACATAATTTTTAAACCTCAAATCGTCAAGCAATATGGCAACACAATGCACAATGAGAGTTTCAATTATTCAATCCCTGTAACCAGTTACAGTACATTAGTTAAAAAAATAGCTCTACCATACCAGGGTATGGCTTGCGTTATGCAGAAAGACAACAGCATCCTGAGAATGGAGCATTCATCAAATGCTTATTTCCACAATCTGATTCTGTGCACATTTGCATTTAATAAATATAATAAATAAATATATTTTGAAAGTTGATTAGAGCATGTGTGTGTGAAGCTAAAGTAAGGAGTCCCTCCACCTCTCCCCCTTCTTGTCTTACACAGTTACCCTTCCTCCACTCTTTTCACACAAGCGCACACAATGGAAACACTGTTTTATCTGAATAATAAACAAGAAATCTCTTTAATGTCACTCGATTGAGTGACAAACTAACGGAATCACTGCTGTAAAGTAAAAATAAAACAAATTAACCTGCACTTTACCTTTGAAAAGAATGGCGAAAGAGCAGTGTTTCTGTGTAGAGCAGAGTGTGTATGTGTGTGAAGGCGAAAGTAGGAGGGGTCTGTGTGTGTGTATGGCACGGTGTCCAATGACGCTTGCGTGCACACAGACACAAAGAGCAGGCTGATACAGAGAAAGAAAATAGATTTTTAATCTCTATAATGAGACTTGCTTTTGCTTTACATGCACGCTGTACACACACACAAAATAAAATATGTTTTACACACACACACACACACACACACACACACACACACACACACACACGTGGTCACAGTGTTATAGTAAACAGTACACTGTGCACTGTAACCTCATCACAGGTAACCAATAGGCACTGATAAGGATAGTGCTGCCCTGACTAGCACACAATTCTAAGTAAAGAAATTGCATTATTTAATATTCACTACATGGGGGCGCGGTGGTGTAGTGGTTAGCACTGTCGCCTTGCACCTCCAGGGTCTCCCCGGCCAGGCTCGATTCCCGTCTCTGTGTGCATGGAGTTTGCATGTTCTCCCCGTGCTTGGTGGGTTTCCTCCGGGTACTCCGGTTTCCTCCCACAGTCCAAAGATATGCAGGTTAGGCTAATTGGCGTTCCCAAATTGCCCGTAGTGTGTGATTGGGTGTGTGAATGTGTGTATGTGTGTGTGCCCTGCGATGGATTGGCACCCTGTCCAGGGTGTACCCCGCCTAGTGCCCGAAGTCTCCTGGGATAGGCTCCAGGTCCCCCGCGACCCTGAACACAGGATTAAGCGGTGTAGAAAATGAATGAATGAATATTCACTACTACAGGCATTCACTACATTATTTTGTGTACATTTCTATTTTAAATATTCTTTTTGTGTGTGTTGGTGATTTCAGGAAAATGTCTGCATATTAAGGTGACTTTGACTATTGATACTGTATCTTGGGGAAGAATCTGTTTCATAGACTGCCTGCGAGGGCCCAAATACATTTTGCCAGACAGCAGGAGGGTACAGCGTTGTGTGAAGGGTTTTGGCAGTCTGTTGGTCTGGAACATTCAGGTGTGTGTTAACACAATGCCAAGAGGCAAAGTAAACATGGTCGAAATTTGGTCATGCAACAGGACAATGATCAACAGTAAATCAAAATTGGAATGGTTAAAACAAGCTATCGACAAGCTATTGAAATCATGGGGTACTTATTATTGCCCATATTTGTTCATTTGTGTTAAATAAAACATGGCACAGTAAATAAAAAGTTGTTTGTCTGTGGTTGAATTTGCCAAATACTGAGATCCGCTACAATCAGATCATTTTTATATTTGTTACCCCTAGCAAGTAGCATCTCTTTAAGACAAACTGAAATTAAGCAATAAAAAAAAGGATTTGTATCCTTTTATATATTCTAGTGTTTTCTTTGTCTTTTCTTATGCTACGTCTAAAAGCCTGGCTGGATGGTATCCTTCCTTTTTTTCCATATGAACATGTTTCTTTCAAATTATATAATCAATAGTCTACATTACATATTCAATCTGTATGAAATACAGACCATCATCCCTGGCAGGATATCATTTAGCAAAGGAGTGTGGGTCATGCTCGATGCATGATTTTGTGTGCATATGAGCTAAGTTGGATTTGTTTTAAGTGGTGTGACAAATGTGATCTTTTCTGTGTGTTTTGGTATCAGCCATTGTGATACCATATGTAAGACTCTTTCATTTTTGTTGGATATAAGCTGTAATGTTAGGAAAGGAATTCTGCCCCATTTGCCCCCATGCTTGCATGTCATAATTGGTCGAATCTACTGTACCTTCAAAGTGCACTTTTAAGTAAACTCTTACTGAAAGAAGAGGCAAATTAATTTATGGAATTGTATACTGCTGAAGTCAGAGGCATACTGTATATGCTCTTGAGATGTGAAACAGACACAGCTTGCGGTGAAAGGAGAGTGGACAGCACTGGACCAAATCCTTAATTCTTAAGGGAAGGCAGAGCCTGAAAACTAGTCACAATTCCAATTCAAGATATCTTCAACTCACCTCAATTAAAGATATCTATAATGTCCTTTTTAGATATCTTGAACTCTTTTTTGACTAGTCAAAACTGGATTATAGATATCTTGAACTGGTATTGTGACTAGTTAGAATTAAATTGTAGATATCTCTAACAGCAATTGTGGCTAGTCATAATTTACTTGTAGATATCCACATTCCACATTGTGGATATCTACAACTGAGTTAAAGATATCTGTAAAGGGAAACTCCATAGAGATGAATGGGAAAAGTGACGTCATTCGTCCTAGTAAGAATGACGTTGTGGATATCTGGATTAACAATTACAGATATCTATAACTGACTTTTGGATATCTGAAATTTTCATTTTGACTAGGAAGAACTGAATTACGGATATCTCTGTCATTTTGACTAGTCAGAATGCAATTACGACTAGTCAAAAATACGTTGTTGATATCTGTAAGGTTCATTCCGGATAGTCAACTTTTGCCATTAAATGTTAAAACGGCTTGCCATAGTGCTACCCTACTTAAACCAGCTGACCCCCGTAGCTCCCTGTCCATCCACCGTTATGGTTACAAATGTTGTGTGCGATGTAAAACCCTTTTAATAAAAAAATATTGTGTTTGCCTGTTTCCCAGGATTGAAAAAGACATTGACGCCCAGGGTCAGAACTCTGTTAGAGCTCTCCACGGGAGATAAAGACTTTAAGTTGAGTTTTCTTTTGAATGACTTTTGTGTTTGTTAAAACTAAAGAATAAACTACATTTGTGCCATTACAGTACCTGCATCTGCGTCCGACCTTGTTGTGAGAAACATGACAATATGCTAATTATTTTGTACTGCAAAAAATGCACTTCTGGTTAGTTGCTAACTGTATTTCATTGTCTTGTACCATTTGCAATGACAATAAAGTTAAATCTAATCTTACCTAATCTAACCTAAAGTGTCTACATTAGAAAAGGGATCTGGGTGTCCACCAGCTACGCTTTCAAAGAAAGCCTTAAGCAGTTAGATTAGCAAAGTTTGTGGCTTATACTAGCATGCAGAAAGGGTAAAATTTTTTTTTAAATAAATCTGTCCACTAGTAAAATGCTGAAATTTTGCATTTATTTAAAGTTTGTTATGAAGACCATAGGATATTAATTACATAATTTTTAACTATTTGCAGATCTCTCATGCCCAGCGAATGGAGATCCTGACTACTCCCTAAAAGGGTATAAATGTGGTATCATCTTTAGCTGTTTTTCATGTTTTACAAGTTTTAATTTTACAACCCTGACAAACCTGATTACTCCTAAACCCAGACGGAAATCTTGTCTGGTGATCATTGTTGCACTTTCACAATTCTTTTCTAGATCTGGATTGTCAAGTCTAACAGTTTCCTCTGCCATACAAAGGGGATCTGCAAAGATTATCATGTTTGTTTTGCTTAATGGAAAATGATCATCTGAAATTCTTGAGAATTGTTCTCCATTGAAAACTAAATAAAAGCAAAGCTTAATATTAAATTTTTATTTCCTTTTAGGTAATCAGAGTCAGAATCCCAGTCACTGTTGTTGCTCTATAATATTAAGAATAATGCCATATGTACTGTAGATAGCAAGTCAGAAAAGGATTAGTGTTATCTATATGTTCCCAATTGGTTATTTGAGCCATCAATGTATATTTCCTAATCCCCTAATCAATCCAGGAGTTAGCTAGATCAACGGCTCCTGGCTATACTGTATATACTCAGCAAAAAAAGAAACGTCCTCTGACTTTCAACTGTTTTTACTTTCAGTAAACTTAATGTGTAAATATTTGTATGAACACTAAAAGAGTCAACACCATAAGACATAAACTATAAATGTTTCACAATGTGTCCCTGAATGAAGGGAGGCTCAAAATCAGTCAGTACCAGTCAGTATCTGGTGGCCACTAGGTGCTTGAAGTACTGCAGTGCATCTCCTCCTCATGGACTGGACCAGATTTGTCAGTTTTTGCTGTGAGATGGAGGGATTGTGTGTTCCTGGTGTGACTCGGGCAGTTGTTGTGGCCATCCTGTACCTGTCACGCAGGTGTGATATTCGGATGTACCCACCCTGTGCAGGTGTTGTTACACGTGGTCTTCCACTGCGAGGATGATCAGCTGTCCTTCCTGTCTCCCTGTAGCGCTGTCTTAGGCGTCTCACAGTGCGGACATGGCGATTTATTGCCCTAGCCACATCAGCAGTCCTCATGCCTCCCTGCAGCATGCCTAATGCACGTTCACGCAGATGAGCAGGTACCCTGGGCATCTTTCTTTGGGTGTATTTCACAGTCGGTAGACAAGTCTCTTTAGTGTCCTGCGTTTTTAGAACTGTGACCTTAAATGCCTACTTTCTGTAAGCTGTTAAGGTCTTAACGACCATTCCACGGGTGCATGTTAATTAATTGATTATGGTTAATTGAACATGCATGGAAAACATTGTTTAAACCATTTACAATGAAGATCTGTAAAGTTATTTGGATTTGTACAACATTATTGTTGAAATACACAGTCCTGAAAAAGGGACGTTTCTTTTTTTGCTGAATATATATATATTTTTTTATGTTATAACACAGTGCTGTCGAATTTTCTGGAAAATCTGGGTCTGAGTCATGTCAACTGTACTTCTTTTTTTCTTTCTTTCCTTTTTCCAGTTTACTTGACTCAACTTCCAAATAACCTCACATGTATGAAAGCGAATCTTCAAGACAGTAATGAAGAGGAACTCCTCCTCTTGGCAAGGCAGCATGGTCCTTGTTTTATAACTCTTAATGACCTTTAGCAGCATACAGATTCCTTGTGCAATCAGGGACAAATTGCAATCTCTAAGACTCCAAGCAAGAAAAATTGTTATTTATTTATGCACCACTTAACTTGTACCCAGTTAATAAAAATAAGTTCTCTAATCATCTAGAGGATCTTTTCAGTCAGATATATTTAGGTCACAAGAATTCTTACCATAATAACTTTTACCGTGGATTAGGTACATTGGTCGTCTCTGTATTTTTGACAATATTATAGTACTTTTTTGTTGATATAGTACATGCACCATGTACATGGTATAGGGTTCTACAATGGTACATATTTGGTACAACAATACTGTATTATGGTACTATGGAACAAAAATACTCTCAAAAATATGTAAACCATAATAATAATAATAATATGTATATGGTATACTGTATGTATATCTCTGCATGGCATTTTCACCCATCATGGTATCCTCCAAGGGTTACTGCACAATACTTCGGGCAATACCATTATGCTTCTTGGGTACCACAGTTTAGAACAGTATAGTTCATAGCACAATTTGTACTCAGTAAGTGTCATAGGATTTACCAAAGTAAATTGATTACACTGTTTTTTTTGTGGAATTTACTTGAATAAATCATGTAAAAAATATTTTACTTATTTACTGGCCTAAATTATTTAGCCAGATGCATATTATTTTTAAGTATTTACTGCTTGATTTTTTCCCCTAGCAGAATCTACTTAAAAAAATCATGTAAAATATCCTAAATTATTTAGCCAGATACATGATGATTTTAACATTATTAGTGGAATAATCTTTTTTTAGTTTAAGCAGATAACAAAAGGTACTCGTATGTATTAAGGAAAATTACTTAATAATATAAAAAACATTTTATAATGAAATGAATACATAATGCATTTGTGTTAAACATGCTTTTATTTCATGTTTCACTGGTATTAAAATATTAAACACTTTGTAAAATAGTGTATATAACATTTACAGCAGATTTAAGATCTGTAAAACAATTTGTAAAACTTTTTTTTTTTTAATTTCTATTGAAATCAACTGTTTAGCATTATATGCTAGCATCTTTTCTTGTGGGTATAGTCACATTCTGTACTAAAACCTGAGAGAACTTGTACAGTAAACCATTTCTAGGTTCATATCTTTGTAACATTACCCTATTTACATGTACATTTAGGCATTTGGCAGACGGTCTTATCCAGAGTGACTTAATAAAACCCTATTTCCCGTATGCGGTTTGACTCAGATGCGGTGTCAGGCACCGTGAGTCAGCGCGATTGCCCGCCAACGTTCCGCTGGCGCTCCACGAAGTTCTGTAAGGTCCGCACGCTTTCGCGAAGACCGGCGCGGAAAGATGGAAACGTACCCACAGCGCCAAAAACTTGCAGTGAATCATAATGAACCGTACTTACGGCTACCGCGAGAAACTGCATACTGTAGGTGCACTCCCCAAAACCTGTTCCAGTGAACTGTGGAGACACAACAACAAACTCAAGTATGCTACTGGCGGACAGGATGTTTTCAGAAATTTTCACAATGTTTAATTTATTTCATTTATATTGCTGACACTAATGCAACAAAGGAGCTTATTTAAGAAATCAAAATAAAGTATAAAAATTAGTAAGGGGCTTAACTTACTTCTTAACATTTTACACTGTTCGCCTGCTCCTTCAAAATGGCGTCTGATCACTGCTGCTGCTGTTGTTGTTGTGATTCAAATGAAGGTGACTTAATAAAACCCGGGTAATTGAGCCAATTCTCTTAAAATAAATATGAAGCCTTTTTTCCTAAATTTTTTTGACTAAATGGTTCCTCAAATTAAGCCTAAAAATTTTACTCATTTCCTTAAAAAAATAGGTAAAATTTATTTCTTAATTTTATTAGTGAAATGTTCTCAATATATTATAAAAAACACAGAAAACCATTTTTTAATGAAATATGCACATTATTTTTAATTATTACATCAATTTTTTTAAATGAAAATTACAAGCCTCATGATTCAGTTTTTACAGTGTATGGTGGTATATGGTATATTACTGAAGTAAACTATAGGTGGATTTGGTGATGATCTTGATCCTTGCCCACAAAAAATATATATTTATATGTAGAATTATGCATAGGAACTTCATCAGTTCTTTAAAAAATGTTAGAATATAGGCCTATTTGCATATGATTACAGCTGAATGTGTGAAAAAGAATAATATTAAAATGTATTATTATTATTATTATTATTATTTTACCATGTCATTATAAATTTCCCCACCAAAAATATGGATGGTAACATTAACTAAGATTAAAATAAAAAAAAAAGGTCAAGCATTTAAAGCATTTACATAGTTGAGGGAGCAGGAAATTCCCTAATTGACAATGTTTGTCAATTGCCTTTATTAAGTATTTAACTGTAGGTGTCCTTACCTTGGTCTTTTCTCCAGGATTCACTTCTACACTGCAAATTATCTGACACTTGCCATGATTTAAAATCTGACTTTCAGACATGATAGATAATTTGCCTTGTTTTAAAAATTACTTACTTGTTTTTAATACTTGATTTTATATCATAATCTTAAACTGAGCATGAGTATATCATTTTGTCTTTATTAGTCCAGAAATCCTAAATTGGATAGAATAGCTCTTAAAATAAGCTAAATTAGTTATTTCACCAGACGTCTCACAAAATAAAACTTCTTTTAAGATTCTTTGACAAACTCAAAGATTTGTTTGCTCAGTTTGCTTGATTTAAAAATCTTATTTCAAGATTTCTTACCAAGTAAAATTTACTTGCTGCATGGACAGATAATTTCACTAGTTTTAGGTAATTTTTTTATCAAATGTAGTAATTGTTTCTTATTTTTAGACTAACAATTTTTGCAGTGTAGCTCCAGCAATCTCTGTACTATGTGAAACTGGTTCTCTTGTACAGCAATCATCAAAAGACTCAGGCAGAAGTCTTTCAGCAATAAAGAAAGGGAAGATTTTTATTTATGACAATCCAAGTAATTCCAGCATGTTCAAATGGTCTATTTTAACACAACTTAATAAAATACAAATTTGATACATATCTGTACTTATACAGTTTAAGTTGGATAAAGTTCTAATAAAAAAGATATATATTTTCATCTTGCATTTCAATATTTTAACTTATTATATTCAATGTAAGTCCCACTGACACCTATCTCTTTTGAAATGACAATGAAACTGCAGATTTTTAAATTCAAGATTCAAATGACTTTATTAATCCCAGAGGAAAATGTCTATTATATTATAAATAAACACATTCTTGGTGATCTTCCTTCAGTCAAAATCGTGCCCAGACATGGGATTTCTAACAAGAAATGGAAATTCCATGGTGAGGACAAAACAACTCTTTCTTTTTTTCTTACTTTTCTTATGTCTGTCACGTACTGTATATACTGTACAGTACAGTATTACATAAAAGTAACACAAAACAAAGGTATAAAATAAAGTTTCATGTGAACAAATCAACTGATCATTTTTCAATTTTAGTTGTACTGTACAATATCACAATTAGTGCAGAGTTTACATAGTTCTAATAATAATACTGTAATAATTAATACTGTACACTCACTTCATCCACCTGGGAGATTTCAGGATCTCCCTTTTCTAAGGTATTTAGGACTTGCTTCAGTGTTGTCCACTCTCTTCTGGTAGCCAGCTGTAGAAGCTGTGTCCTCCCCACACCCACAGGAGCATTTATTTCTGTCATTTCAGCAGTGTACAATAACAAAAAAAATGTCTTGTGCAGGGGTATTGAAAACCTTTTCACCAGGTCTTGGTTTCCCAGTCATCAGTTCTATCAGCAGATGCTGTTATATGTATAATGCACCTCCTCCTTTCTTAGTAGGAGGATCTTCTTTTACCTAGGCAAAGAACATTGGCAGCGGATCCTATGGGTGCTGTGGGTTGTGCTGTAACACTTTATGCATGGGACTAATTCCAGCGCATTCCATGGATCCTTGATCAGATCAGAATCAGAAAGAGCTTTATTGCCAAGTAGACTTGCACATACGAGGAATTTGTTTTGGTGACTGAAGCATTCAGAGTAGACAACAACACACTCAACACAAGAACGAAATGGAAAAAAAAAAAAGGAATAGGATGTATTATCAAATAAATATCAGTGGCATTACACAGTTCTGCACCTACTGCACATAATAATATTGCACATGTATTTATAGGATAGTGGGGAGAACTGTTCATGAGGGAGATTGCCTGGGGGGGAAACTGTTCTTGTGTCTGGCTGGATTGGTGTTTGGTGCTCTGTAACGCAGACCTGATGGCAAAGAGAGAAGATGGCTTGCATGTGAGGGGTCCAAAGTAATATTTGAGCCCTTTTCTTTACTCCTTATACATACAGTTCTCGAATGGTGGGGTAGTTCTCTGGGTAGTATGGACTGGAGCAGTGTGCGATGATTGTATTAAAAGCAGAAGAGAAGTCCACAAACAAGACCCTTGAATAAGTCCCAGACTTGACCATACATACAGTATGTTGCAGGATGAAGTGCAGTCCCATGTTGACTGCATCATCCACAGACCAGTTTCCTCTACAGGTAGTCCCCGATTTACAAACATTTGAGTTACGAATTTCTGCAGATAAGCATGAACTGTTCTACTTCCGGTTCAATCAGAAGTAGCTCACATGTATTGTGCATACATTATAAAAAATAAAGCTTAAATTGGATTAGCAGGAGTCAGAAATAACATATCTCTTCCATACAGTTTCAGCAGATAAATGGAAGAGGAGGAAACAAAACAGGAAATTGTGCTGGTTTTAGGTGACATCACAGGATTTAAAGAGGAAAGGACTGATCTCAATCAGGCACTTATATCAGGTACAGTATATGAAATGAGCAATTTTGTTTAAATACTAACAATTCAAGTCCAACAGGTTAATTTCTATATCTGTTACATCTGCCAACTCCAAAGTCATGCAGAAGCAGCTGCACAACTCATGCACAACTAGTTTTTTGACGAACAAGAAACGGATGTTATGAGGAAAAAAGCTGAGCTAGACGCAGGTTTACATATTATTCAAAGCAAGAAAGCTGCAGCAGATACAGTAGCTGAAGCTGCAGTATACAGGTACATCTCAATAAATTAGAATATCATTGAAAAGTTGATTTTATTCAATTCAAAAAGTGAAACTCATATATTATACAGATTTATTACTGATTTGATTACTGATTGATTACTGATATGTGTCAAGTGTTTATTTCCTTTAATTTTTATGAGTATGGCTTACATCTCAGAAAATTAGAATATTGTGAAAAAGTTTAATATTGGAGACTCATGGTGTCACACTCTAATCAGCTAATTTACTCAAAGAAAGAATTTTAGAAATAATTAAAAAGTACAACAGACCTTTCAGCAGATGAGCAGGAAAGTGGTAAGCATCCAGTGGAGCTGCATGTCCTTAAACAGTTCATTAGAAAAAAAAACAGTGACTACATCCAAAAACACTCCCTAGTTTACTTTTTACTTTGGGGGGTAACAGAATTCCCAGAAATTCACAGACATATATAAAGATAAATATATGGAGTTCAAAACACTGAAGTTGAAGGCAGCCTCAGGTGTCGAGAACCAGCAATGCAGTTTCACCCAACATAAACCTGTCACAGAAACAACATAAACACAAAGTCTGAAAAAAAGTTGAGCGTCAAGCAGTCAATGATGTTACAGAGTACTTAATTTAAAAGGAAACAGACAGTTCAGGTCTTTTAACATTCGTTGATCTACCTGAAAATTATTGGACATGGAATACTTCTTTTCTGAGCAGTACGAACCTTTTCACCTAGAGAAGCGTTTGATTTGATAGTTAAGTGGATGGGACCAGAATCGTCAGCATGGGTAAAAAGAATTTGTGTAGCGCATGTGGTCAACCACCTGGCTGGACTGCAGATGGTGTGGCATATATATTTGAAGAATGCTACGGGGTCCTGAAGTAACACGCCAAAGGCTGGAAGACTTACCGTGGCTCAGCAATAAGGACTATGCTAAACTTCGGGAATTGGGTGATTTGATTTTGGAACTCCAATGTGCAAAAGAAGAAATATCTTCCAGGCCTCAGCTATTTGGATGCAGCATGTAAAGTTAAGCCAATATCAGAAACACGTACTTATAGCTTACAGAAAAAATGGGCAGTTAAGGGATCTACAGTAAGTGCAAGAAAGAATACAGCATAGCATTCCCTCTATTCTTTCTCTCTTTGAAATTTATCAGACAACAGGCAAAAATTAGGATTAATCCTATCATTTGATCCTCCACTCCCAACAATCAACTACACTGCATGAAAAGAACTGTATATGTACTGTAACAGTAAATCCCTGCAAATTACACAGATTTTTGGGATATATTCAGAAAAATACTGGCCAAATTCCTCATGTTCATATACATCCACAGGTGTATTTGCATTTCAAACCTTGAGCTTTTTCAAGTCAGATTCTAAAACCTAAAACTTTTTATTGGTTCTTCTTCTTTTAGTTCAACCCAAAACCCTCTCAGCTATTGGACCAGTATATGCATTCGCATTTATCTTATTGTTTGGGCTTACATTTCAGCTCACCAACAACCCCAGATACTGTATGTAGGCCTGCTTATATACAGTACCTACAGGCCTTCAGTACTATTCACAATATAAATGCTTAGACAGTGATGGACTTTTGCTATCGTTCATTACAATAATGAAATATATAAAACAAGAACAAATTGAAATATAGTTGCGAGCAACGATGACGGGCCCAAGCACCCTGTGCCATCGCCTCCCAGGTGCACCGACAACCTGTTTGTCTTTTGAGCGTGTTAAGACCTACAAAAAGCCATCGCTGCCGGGCAACTTGCACACTTCACACAATAATACGTAATAGGGCTGATGTCAGCTTGGGCCCTAAATATTTGTCATGTCAACTGTGTGTGTGTGTGTGTGTGTGTGTGTGTGTGTGTGTGTGTGTGTGTGTGTGTGTGTGTGTGTGTGTGTGTGTGTGTGTGTGAGTGTTAACATTTGTGATGTGAGTGTGTATATGTGTGATGTATGAGTGTTTATGCCTGCATGCGTGTGTGTCTCTGTGTGTGTGTGAGAGAGAGAGCATGTACATGTATGTGTGTGATATTAGTGTGTTTGTGCATGCGTGTGTGTGTGTGTGTGTGTGTGTGTGTGTGTGTGTGTGTGTGTGAGTGTTAACATTTGTGATGTGAGTGTGTATATGTGTGATGTATGAGTGTTTATGCCTGCATGCGTGTGGGTCTCTGTGTGTGTGTGAGAGAGAGAGCATGTACATGTATGTGTGTGATATTAGTGTGTTTGTGCATGCGTGTGTGTGTGTGTGTGTGTGTGTGTGTGTGTGTGTGTGTGTGTGTGTGTGTGTGTGTGTGTGTGTGTGTGTGTAAATGTTGACATTTGTGTTGTGTATGTGTGTAGAATAGGCTGCAGATGCTGGAAAAAGTCATCACACTATGATGTCACTGAATATAATCTCACTCAATATAATGCCACACAGAAAGTTATTAATCACTTTTCAGCATATGTTTAAGGCATCATCCTCGATGTATTTAGATCCATATGGCCCGGTTTGGTGGCAATCGTATAAATTCCCGAAGAGGAGTATATCAAAATCCATCAGGTGCATTTTTGCGAACGACCCAAAATAACCGACCTCCTGTTTAGTTGAGCCCAAGACATGCAGTGAATGCTGAATGAGCTCTAAATGTGTACCGAGTTTCTTGTGCATATGTGCAAGTGTGTATGAGCTATGCATTCAAAATCTCGTTTGAGGGCTCCTAAGGGCCCCAGGCCACGTGATTCTCAGGCATCCTAATGCCAGCAGATTCCAATCTGCCTTTGGACTTACATTTCAGCACACCCACAACCCCAGATATGGCTGCTTATATAAGGTATATACAGGTATATAAGCAGGCCCGGACATGATTGTTACATTCATAATAACCAAACACAAAAAGTTATTTCGAAATATTTATATAAAACTATAAATCTTTGTGCAAATTGCTAAATAAAAACCATTCATTCATTCATCTTCTATACTGCTTTATCCTGTATTTAGGGTCATGGTTTCCCAGGTATGTCCACTGACTTGAGTTACATTGTTGTCTGTGGACATTTATGTTTTTTTTGTAACCTGGGTCAGTTTTTACCCGTATACATCTGACAAACTTGAAATTAAGTACAGTAGGGGTGTACTGTTTACAAAATTCAGTTCATAAATGATGATTTTAAAAGATGACATGATGTATTCATGCTGGAAAACCCTCCAATGTGGCTGAATTTAAACAATTCTGCATAGAAAAGAGGGCCAAAAAAAAAAAACACATTAATGTGAATGACGGTGTAGTGGTTAGCACTGTCGCCTTGCACCTCCAGGGGTCTGGGTTCGATTCCCGGCCAGGCTCGATTCACATCTCTGTGTGCATGGAGTTTGCATGTTCTCCCCATGCTTGGTCGGTTTCCTCCGGGTACTCCGGTTTCCTCCCACAGTCCAAAGATATGCAGGTTAGGCTAATTGGCGTTCCTAAATTGCCCGTAGTGTGTGATTGGGTGTGTGAGTGTGTGTATGTGTGTGTGCCCTGCGATGGATTGGCACCCTGTCCAGGGTGTACCCCGCCTAGTGCCCGAAGTCTCCTGGGATAGGCTCCAGGTCCCCCGCGACCCTGAACACAGGATTAAGCGGTATAGAAGATGAATGAATGAATGAATGTGAATGACTCATTGCTAATTATCACAGTTGCCAAGAGTGGCTCAACCAGTTATTCCGAGGCAGGTATATATATATATATATATATATATATATATATATATATATGTATGTATATATATATATATATATATATATGGCACTATAAACTGTTTGTCAATGAATGTGTGCAAAGTGTAATTGCATGAATAACAGAAGTAAAAGATTTGAATCACTTTATTGTACCGAACCAAATGATTCGAATCACCAAAACGAATCACATCACTAGACTGAGTTAAACTCCTTACATTTCGCTTCTAACATCATAAATCACTAACGTGTAATTGTAAAAGTTGATTCTTCTTCTTTGTTTTTCGGCTGTTCCCTTACAAAATGTTAATACATTTTATGCTTGTTTTTTTGCATCTTGTTGCTCCTCCTGTAGCCTCCGAAAACTCAGATATATTACCAACATAATAACAAATTAGGAAATGAACGACTTCTTAGGTTTACCCTTGATTATGTTAAATCTGCCACGTGATTTTACGGCAACTGTTGCGAATTTCAGCTCTAGCGTTTTTTGCTCATGTGATATCCTGTGGTAGGCGTGACACGTTCGGTCTACAGGCGAAATCCTATTGGTCTACGGAAGCGTCCATTTTAACCTATATATTTATGGGGATATTTGATTGGTTGTTTCTGGAGAGCGTCTAAAGCGGAAGTTAAAATATCGAATACATTTTATGCCAGAGTAAGAAGACTAAAGGAAGTAGTTTATCCAGGTGATTGTCTATACGCTTAATAATTTAGTCGAATTGATTCTAAATTAATCCACATTCATCCGTGAAATTTTTGGTAACGGTGTGCGAATTTTCTGTTGTTATTTCTTTTATTTTGTACTGTGGCATTAATTATTGGAAACAGTGGTCTTGTCAGATCAATCTTTTGAGTTATTAATGACTAATCGTTTCTTCCTGGGTTTTGTGCACTTATCTTTTAATTCAACAGCTTTGATAAAGAAGTGAAGTTGTCAGCAGTTATAAAGTCCATTTCTGTAATACAAACTCTTTGTGTTTTAAAGGGGCAAGACGTGACACTTCGGCATTAGGCGTCAGGACTGCATCGTTACAGCACCATGTCTTACCTTCCAAAACTCTTTAAATATGTGGATGAACAGCAGGACCAGTATGTTCAGGTAGATATTATGGTGGTTTTATATCTTCTAAAAGTTCCCACAAAATCTACTGATTACAGAATATAAGTGATGCATCTGATCATTTCTGGTTTAGTGACTGAATCTTCTTTAATCCTTTGCCTTAAGGTCACAAAATGGAATAGAGGTTAAATACCTAGAAGACAATAGATAGACAGACAAGCTACAATTAAATTTAGGGTGTATTCATTCTTGACATGTTTGTCTTGATTAAAACGAACTCTGCTTCAGTTGTTTGGAATGCAGTGTTGACACTTTTTCCAGTGAAACCGAACTAACAGAACAACTGTACCAAAGGACGCAGGAAATGAAGCATTATAGATGGCAGCTTGCCATTCTTTCATTCCTTTGTTAATTAATTCATTAATTAATTGATTTATGGGGATGATTGGTACTGGCGACTGTCCAGATAAAAGGTAGTCGCAAAACTCAATGTTGATTTCAATGTATAATAGTAAACTCTTTGTGATGGAGGAAGCTGATAAAGATACCACCAAATATATAACCCAAATACCTTCTGTTGTGTCTTTTGGTCTGATTTTGAAAATGCTAGTGTGAAATAATCAACCTAGGGAACCAAAATGAATGTATTGTTTTATCCTTTGTTCCAAGCCAGGAGAACTGAACACACCCTTAAAACCATAAATAAATGTGTGAACACACCGTTAAAAATATAATATTTAAACACGAGATAAAACCCACTCTCTATCGCTATTGTGATATGTAACTATTAAATGTACATATTTATTTAAGCTATCAAATAAAGGATTAGAGGTTCATATTGCGCTTTATATTTTACGAGTTTAATTGCAACAATAGTCAAAACCATCCTTTTTATCTAGCTTTTAGTTTTGATCAGCTGTATGTTTGTTTAATTGTTCCAGCTCTTCAATACACCTCATTGAAGAATGCCAAATACAGTTTTCGAAACCGCGCTCTTTCTGTTGCTTATAAATGTGGATTATGGCTATTTAATATCCTGTAGGATACATTAACACTAGCATATTGTAGCTGATTGAAAGATTCCATACTGTAACTGGTTATACTGTCCAATCTACAAAAAATTGTTTTTGTTTCTATTGGTTGACCCTGCATTTTTAACTACAAGTGGTTTTGTGTAATGCAGCGCCTGGCTGAATGGGTGGCTGTGCAAAGTGTCTCAGCCTGGCCTGAGAAACGTGGAGAGATCAAGAAAATGATGGAGATGGCTGCCAAAGATATCGAGAGGCTGGGAGGCACGGTGGAGTTGGTAGATATCGGAAAAGAGAAGGTGGGGTTTCTGTTTGTGTCTGGTGAACCTGTTATGTGTAGTCAACCTCGGAGAGATCATTAAAGCTTAAAAAGAAACATGAATGAATGACTCACTATTACTGTTATCTGTAGTAAAACATGTATATAATGTACATTTGTTTTATAATTATAGGGTTGGTGAAAGAAAGTAATTCTTATGTAAGTTAAAAATACAGTAAGGTTTTTTTTTGGGTAATGACACACCTTGTCTGTGATTGTCTTAGCTGGCAAGTGGTGAAGAGATTCCTCTTCCTCCTATAATCTTGGGCAGACTAGGCACAGACCCCGGCAAGAAGACCGTATGCATTTATGGACACCTGGATGTACAGCCTGCACATATTGACGATGGATGGGACTCCGAGCCCTTCACTCTAGTGGAGAGAGATGGTATGCAGCAAGTTTGCAGAAGTTTTTTTTGTCAAGACTCAATGTTTTCTAGTTTGTATTAAAAATTTAAGCTTAATATAATATTTAATGAGTGTGGGATTTTAATATGAACCAACACATTAATGTGGAAGCTTTATAAAGCAAGTTTTATATTTACTATACTGAGATCATACTTCAGAGTTTTTATTATTTAGAAACATGTGGTGATTAATTTATTTGTCAATGTATGTAAAATAATTTTTGATTATAGATTGAATGCATTAGTAAATTTTATCTGGAAAGGAGAGCCAACTTTTTTTTTTTCAAGATTTTGTCACTAAAATGATATGTCTTAAAGAGGAACTAGAAAATTTTGCTTCTGATCACATGTAAAGCTGACCAAGTCATCCTGATTTTATTTCTACTTAGTGAGAAAGTAGTCTTGTGACCAGTTTGTAATTCTGCTGACTGACTCATAACCTTGTCACAGTGTTTTCCTCTTACTCCTGTAATGAAAGTGAAGAAACTTGTATCTCGTGACAGCGGTGGCTCTAAACGTGCACGGTAGCATTTTTCTTTTTCAGTCAGAAGATTTGCTGTTTGTTTAATTGATGTAATAAGCAAACGAAATCACATATTTGCTTTAACAGTAAATGTCTGCTTCCTTTCAGGAAAGCTTTATGGACGTGGATCTACAGATGACAAAGGCCCAGTGCTTGCCTGGTTTAATGTCATTGAGGCTTTCCAGAAGATAGGACAGGTGCACACCTTCATTATCTAAATTATAGGCTTTACATTAATTGATTTCTAGCTACGGTTGTGTTTAGTAGAAATAGTGTCTATTTTCTGGACCTGTTATTTCTAGAATAAATTATTGCATTGAATATCAACAGACCAGATTTGTATGCTAATGAAAGTTAACCAAGTTGATTTACTGTATGTTGCTGCTTGTTGGCACTGAATTGACTGTCTAAGCAAGCCTTTAGTACTTTAGCTCATTGTTAGATACTGAAGATAATAAAACATATCTTTCTGAATCATCTCCCCTATAATAAACCATGTTCTGTTGACTGCGGTTCACTGGGTGTTCAGTTCAAATGTCAAAGATCACTGATTTTACTAGCTTTGAAGATTGTAATGTGAACTTTGTTTAAAGTAGCAAGCTTTATAGTAAGCTCTTGACTTGAAAACAAATCTTTAAAAAAAACAGTCATTATGAACAGTCAAATGTGTATATCTACATATATATCTATGTTTTTCCCTGTAATTCTATTATACTTGAGGGTCAGTGTTTGACATACTGTACAGTACACGATCAGCCATAGCATTAAAACACAGAACATTATGGCCAGTATTGTGTAGGTTACCCTTGTGCTGCTGGGGCTGGCTAAGCCTATTATTATTATTAGTAGTAGTATGTTATCTAAAATAAAAATCCTAATAAAATATCAATTAAAATTGTAGAAATTAACATGGTAAAACAGGCAAATAGTAATATTAATGAAATAAATATCCATTACAGAGAGACTAAAATAAAGAATATACAATTGGAATAATAATAAAAAAAAAAAAACAATTCAAATGTAATGGAAGCATGATGGACCACTAAAAAAAAGTATTATAATAGTTATAATATTAATAATAAATATTAAACACTATTTTTTTCCTTTGCAGGATCTGCCTATCAACATTAAATTCTGCTTCGAGGGGATGGAAGAGTCTGGCTCTGAGGGACTGGATGATTTGGTGTTCTCACGCAAAGACACATTCTTTAAAGATGTGGACTATGTTTGCATCTCAGACAACTACTGGCTGGGCAAGACCAAGCCCTGCATTACCTACGGGCTGAGAGGAATCTGCTATTTCTTTTTAGAGGTAAGGAAGAGATCCTTCAGTACACATGAATATGAAACATTTTATTTTGTGCAGCTTCACCCATATAAAGGATACTTCATTCTAGTGCATTTGTTAAATAGGTGGAATGCTGCGACATGGATTTGCATTCTGGAGTGTTTGGAGGCTCCGTCCATGAAGCCATGACTGATCTGATTACTCTCATGGGTGAGTGAGAGCAGCCATAATATGCAAAAGAGGGGCAAATTTTTTTTTGTCTCCAACATTCTCTCTGATATCCCATATAATGGTGTTATATAGCTGTGATAAAATCTCATGCCATAAAGCTTGTGCATGATGATTACTTGTCAAGGGGTTTATTTTAAACCAATATACAAGTAACCTGAATTTCATAAATTTAAATGTTTTTCTCACTACCTGGTACTTACAGTAACTCAGGGTGAACTAGGGGGCATGGCCCCATGTCAGTTTGCTTAATTTACAAATCTAGTTGTCAGGGACCTTAATATTTTTATATTGGGCTTGGAGTAACATTTTAGAACAGCTGTACTTAAATTACTATGGGATCATGTTATTTTAGTCTTTTTCACTATTTCAACAACCTACTGTAGTGCAGGAATTTGGCAATAAAGATTTGTCCATTTGTCCCACAAAACATTCTACCATTGTGTCTTAAATCACATAAATACTACCACTGTTGTTTTTTTTCTTATTACAATTACAATTTTTGAAACTTGCTCTACTTCATTCAAATCTACTTTGACGTCTGTTCGACTAGTAATTATGTCTGAAATAAGGTTAGAGTTTTCAGTTTCATTTGTAACCCATCACATTTGTCATGATAACAGCTGAGTGTTTTTAGAAAGATCAAACGGAACTCAATTGTTTAACATTGCTGTGCATGATATTTTGGTGAAATAGGCTTCTGTCCAATTTCTTTGGAACTGGCTCCAGCCTAACCACACCCATCATGGGCTTCTATACAGAATAAGCAGTAAAGATAAAACATGAATAGATGTTCTTGGCATAAATATATTGAAATCTCTAAATGTAAATTGTGGTAAATTTTTCGGTATCACAAAAATGTATGTAATTTGCCCAATAGGTATACATAGGAACCCCTGCTCTTACTCTTAATGAGTCAAACTTAATTTGGGTCATTAAACTGTGAAAATGCTCCAGATATTTTAATACTGATTAAAAAAAAAACATTTCTGAATTGTAATATGAGCCATTTAGTCATATTAGCTAATTAGAATTTCCACACTTTGCAACACTAGTATTGTCTTTGGATTCAGCACGGCCTTCATGACCGGTCTATAGATAATAAGCGTTTCTGCGTGGCTGTGCTTGGGTTTCAGGCTCATTAGTGGATAACCAAGGGAAGATCCTGATTCCAGGCATAAATGACCATGTTGCTAAGCTCACTAACGAGGAGAGAAAGCTTTATGAGAAGATTGAGTTTGACCTGGATGAGTACACCAAAGACATGGGAGCCAAACGTCTGCTGCACGACACTAAGGTACTGTATACTCTTCTATCCAAGTACAGTTTTTGCATGTCTGCTGTTTTTCTGTACAGCTATCCATATGCAGACACTTAAAATGATAAAATTGCAAGAATATTTATTTATATATTTTTTCTTTTTCATATTGTTTTTGACTCCTAACATCTTTATTCTTAATCATATATCCCGAAACGGTCAGTGATGCTAAATCTGCTGCTTTGTGCTTGAACTGCTCTGGGCTATTGTATTAGAGAATCATTAAGAATCATTCTGGCACTAGTACTGTATATAGTGCACACTTGCATTTGATACACAAAACATCTTGCCACAATCTTTTATTTTTATTATTATTTTTGTTGTTGTTTTAAACAACATCCAATTTGTTATCTGACTGTTGGTTTCATGGCCATTATATAGAGTGTTTGCAGGCAAGTGACCGGATACTGCCATTCCACCACATTACTGGTCCAGGAATGTCTAGCTGCCAGTATTCTTACAATAGCGCAAGCAATAAATGTAACAAAATTAACCCTTAATAATCCTTATTAAAAATAAGTGCTATTTTTCCACCTGACTACTGATTGCGTGCTCGAAATACAGTGGCCAGACATTTATTTAACTTTCTCAGATATCAAGCAGAAAATGAGATTGAGAAATGAGGAAAATGTATTAGGCTCAATAAAATATATAATATAGCTTTGGTTTGGGTATTTATAAAAGTTGGAATTTTACTACTTCTTAAACTAAAGACAGGATAGTTTACAAAGTAAATATTTTGTTGGAAAAACTATCAAATAGATTAGGATTTTTAAATAATTACATCAAATCATTAACACGGCATACATTTTAACAATAATGGTAAACTATTACTTGTACTTTTATATGAAATTTTCTATAGTTATGGTATCTTATGTACTTGTATGTTTTTTCATCTAGTTTAATACACAAGTACATGCATGCCAGACGTTATGTTATACTGTTTGTATTTCAAAGAATTTTAATAGGGAAAGATTAATGATGCTTCACTGACTGTTTCACTGTTGTTGGCTGTTCTCACATTTGTGCAGTGATGTGTGACATTTTGACAATGAATAGAGACCAGCATGTGCCGGGTTAATCGCTTCTCTTGCTTCCATTGCCCCTTTTCCCATTTGCCATGACCCTGTCGTTTGAATGAGCACAAATGTGCCCCGTTCCTGATTAACTGGTATACAGTAGTGGCCAAAAGTTTTGAGAATGATACAAATATTAGTTTTCACCAAGTTTGCTGCTAAACTGCTTTTAGATCTTTGTTTCAGTTGTTTCTGTGATGTACTGAAATATAATTACAAGCACTTCATACGTTTCAAAGGCTTTTATAGACAATTACATGACATTTATGCAAAGAGTCAGTATTTGCAGTGTTGGCCCTTCTTTTTCAGGACCTCTGCAGTTCGACTGGGCTCTCAATCAACGTCTGGGCCAAATCCTGACTGATAGCAACCCATTTTTTCATAATCACTTCTTGGGGTTTGTCAGAATTAGTGGGTTTTTGTTTGTCCACCCGCCTCTTGAGGATTGACCACAAGTTCTCAATGGGATTAAGATAAAGGTAGTTTCCAAGCCATGGACCCAAAATTTCAACGTTTTGGTCCCCGAGCCACTTAGTTATCACTTTTCCCTTATGGCACGGTGCTCAATCGTGGTGGAAAATGCATTGTTCTTCCCCAAACTGTTGTTGGATTGCTGGAAGAAGTTGCTGTTGGAGGGTGTTTTGGTACCATTCTTTATTCATGGCTGTGTTTTTGGGCACAATTGTGAGTGAGCCCACTCCTTTGGATGAGAAGCAACTCCACACATGAATGGTCTCAGGATGCTTTACTGTTGGCATACAGTACATTCTGTATTCTCCATACATTCTGCAGAAGATCAATCTGTCCCTGATGGTTTTCTTTGCTGCCCTTCTTGACACCAGGCCATCTTCCAAAAATCTTCGCCTCACTGTGTGTGCAGATGCGCTCTCACTGGCCTGTTGTCATTCATGAGCAAGCTCAGCACTGGTGGCACTCCGATCCCGCAGCTGAATCCTCTTTAGGAGACGATCCTGCCGCTTGCTGGACTTTCTTGGACGCCCTGAAGCCTTCTTAACAAGAATTGAACCTCTTTTCCTTGAACTTCTTGATGATCCTATAAATTGTTGATTTAGGTGCAATCTTAGTAGCCCCAATATCCTTGCCTGTGAAGCCATTTTTATGCAATGCAATGATGGCTGCACACGTTTCTTTGCAGGTCAACATGGTTAACAATGATTTCAAGCATCACTCTCCTTTTAATATGCCACGTCTGCCATTTTAACCCAATCAGCCTGACATAATGATCTCCAGCCTTGTGCTCGTCAACATTCTCACCTGAGTTAACAAGACGATTACTGAAATGATCACAGCAGGTCCTTTAATGACCGCCATGAAATGCAGTGGAAAGGTTTTTTTGGGATTAAGTTAATTTTCATGGCAAAGAAGGACTATGCAATTCATCTGATCACTCTTCATAACATTCTGGAGTATATGCAAATTGCTATTATAAAAACTTGAGCAGCAACTTTTCCAATTTCTAATATTTATATAATTCTCAAAACTTTTGGCCACGACTGTAGTTATATGGAAGGTTTTGGATCATTTTGCTTGTTTCCCATTTACGAAGCCAACACTGTGTATAAACACAGTATAGGACAAAATGAACAGCTAGCAGCTGTATAATAATAATATAATAATTGAATAATAATATTCATTGTATGAATTTCACAAAGTTTTAGATTTAAAAAATGTATCTACTTCTCCTTTGATAGGCATTTAGATTTTTGCATAAAAATATTTTAGAGACCATATGATATAACAGCTTTTCAACATGAATTGTCTGCTACTTTCTATTAATTATTTGTCAGTGTCAACCAAACAAATGTAAGTTTCTTATTAGATTATTTTCATAAGGTTGTATGTAAAATGCTAGTTATATTGCAGATAGATACATTTGATCACTCATTTACCATTTCTCTCTTTTGTAGGAGGATGTGCTGATGCATCGCTGGAGATACCCTTCTCTTTCCCTGCATGGCATTGAGGGCGCTTTCTCTGCCAGTGGAGCCAAGACGGTCATCCCACGCAAAGTCATTGGCAAGTTCTCCATCCGCCTGGTGCCTGACATGGACCCCAAAGTGGTGGAGGAACAGGTGCCGAGACTTTTTATTCTGATAGTTCATATTTACAGCTTTGAGAGCTTTGCCTTTTGAAAATAGTAAACTGTATATAGACATTCATTCGCATGGGACCAGAAAGTGTATAGTACTTCATGTTTAAATGTCTTAAACAAGAAGTTCTTCTCTCCATAGTTATTAATTTTATGTTCAGGTTAATAAGTATTTAAGCAATGACTAATTTTCCTACGTGCACCGAGAGAATAGAATTGAAATGAGGTGTTTAAAAATGTTAAGCTTTAATTTAATGAGTTTAATCAACCTGTTTAAAACAACAGCCATTTTTTCACAGTTCCTCCATTATCAAAGGATCAAAAGTAATTGGTCAACGGACTGATGATTAGCTTCATGAGAAAAGTTGTGGAGCTTATTCCAAGTGTTGGATTAGCATTTGGTAGCTGTGCTGATCCTGTGAAGGCCATTGTTAGGCTGAAAAAACAAAACAGAAACATAGAACAGAAATGTAGATTAACTTGTATGAAAATGACAGCAAGAACACTAAAGGGCTCATGATTTATCGCATACCTCATCAACTGTCAAAAAAGATAAAGGCATTGTTTATGCCAGGGGCAGGTATGGTTGCCAATAGAATTGAGTCTTTGGTGTTAATTTGAATGCTGATTTGGCTGTTTAATACTCTGGATGAATGCATCAGTCTGGCAGCGATAACAAGAATAAGAGGATTTGCACTTATGGTTATGGGTAAATCACAGAACTTGCAGTCTTACTATCTCTACAAAAATCTGTTTCTCTGTAAGAAGCTAGCACATCTTATCATATCACCTGGAATGATTTCTTAGCAAGTCCAGACTGCAGTTCTGCAGCTGTACAAGTATTAATATTAAAATCAAATTAATGCTCTAACTGTGTAATCAAGAAAAGCCAACATTTTCCTTACAGAGAAAATACAAATTAGCATATGGCTGTAACACAATCTTGTTTTATGATGCTAATTTATCTAATTTTCTTGCCAGAATCTTTTTATTCTTTTCTCCTTCTTTTTCAAGAATGATACTGGCGGTGATTTAGAGACTCAGTTGCTCACTGTGTTTATTTAAGTTAAATCTTGATTCACAAAATCTGAAGTTCTACTTCCAGAAGTAAAACACTTCTTCTATTTTATACACTAATTATCCTCAGGAAAGCTTACTAGAGTGATGCAATGTGCTTGATTCTTAGGTCACCACCCACCTCAAGGATAAGTTTGCAAAATTGCAGAGCCCAAACAAAATGAATGTGAACATGGGCCATGGAGCCAAGGCCTGGGTGTCTGATTTTAACCATCCTCACTACATGGCTGGTAGAAAAGCAATGAAGACGGGTAAGGAACCATGATATCCTGCAGGTGGTGATTCATACTATTTTAAGCAGCTGGAATATGCAGTGCATTCAAAAATTATTCAGGCCTCATTTTTATTTTTTTAATGCCTATAAATTTATGAAAAAATAAGGACAGAATGTACTTAAGTATTCAGACCCTTTGCAACAAAACCTGCAAATTTACCTTGGGTGCTTCCCATTTCTCTTGATGTTGTTCCTACACCATGATTGGAGTGCACCTGTGGTAAATGAAATTGATTGGACATGATTTGGAAAGGTACACAACTAGGGCTGCAACTAACGATTATTTTGGTAATCGATTAGTTGGGCGATATATATTCCGATTAATCAGATAAAAACTAAACGCTTTAATATGATGTTTCGCTTAACTATATAAAACCATAAATCAGGGTATTATTTATGTCTAAAAGTAAACTTTAAATAATGCAAAAACCACAGAGTTTAAAGATCTTTAATTTTGATTTTAACTTTAATTATGTAAATCAACATTTTTGTTTTTAGCAATAATTGCATATGGTGTGTGTGTGTGAGTGGTTTAAAAAGTACACTGACATATTCAGTTGTTAAGAATGACCTCAATTTTAAATTCTCTTAAATTAATTCAACTTAAGAATAATTGACTTTTAGACTATTATGATATTTTTTATTTAAGTGTCTCTTGCTACATCCTTTTCACGGTTTATACATTATTTCGATCCTCTCGTGTATTTTATCCTTTTTTTGTTGTCTCAATAATATATATATATATAGACCATTTTGCTATACTAGACATTAATCTTATTGTTTTAAAAATTCTCATAATACAGCGACGTAGGGAGAAAAAATAATAAAACATTGCCGCTACTAGGTTCACTCTCTTTATTTAGCTTTTTTCCCTCGCATTTCCCCATGTATAGCATGTAGGATCATGGGATATATCCAGTCCTCCGAAGTGAACGCAAATGAACGTAAATTTAGTTTTTTCATGAAAATTGCATTAGTTGGGATTTGAACACCAAGAAAAAGCTGCATGCAACGTTTTTTTTGACACCGCATAAACGCGCAGCCGGACAAACGCACGTCACCAAAGGCCATGTGAACACACTAATTGACTCCTATGTGTAGAAAACCCTCTGCGCTTGATTTTAACGCCCGATAAGAGGCGTTTAATGTAAATTGCTCCCATACCTTGGAGGACTTGAGGCGCACGCTTTTTCCTGCAAACGCTTCTGTAACCTCCATTGCGCGAGCGACTGTGTATCTGTGTTTGTGTATTTGTGCATTTTGTGGTCGCGCTCCTCAGTAACGTGAGCAGCCCAACTAATCGATAACGGCATTTGTTGACAACGAATCAACAACATTCTGTCTGGAGATAGGATAAAGTTCCAGAAGGACAACAATCACTGCAGTCGCATGTATTTTTAATACATTTACATATATTTCTAAAATTCTGCTTTCTCTATGTAGCGCAGCCACATATAGGGACTTTTTAATAACGGGTAAAGGATTAAAGAGCTAATGCTGCTCGCCTGTGCCATAAATGTGCCCTAGGCAGTTTTTGTTTGTCCCCATGGACAGTGTTTGGTCACCGGGTCAGCTCGCACGCATGCGCGATCGCAGCGTGAGGGAACCTGGAAGTGACGTGGGTCACATGAGCCGGCATAAAGCCGGAACCGGCGAAGAAGCCGGGACGGAGAGATGAAGACAGCGCGCTGTATGTTTTTTGAGGCTGAGCAACTGCTTGTGGATTATACTTCGTTAATTTCCTTCAGTACCCAGCTCATTCCGTTTCTCGACCTCCCAGACTTGCCATCGTTTACTGGTGAGATCGAGCCATCTCTCCAACTCATCATTTTCATACCCCTGCCATATCTCAGACACTGGACTACCGTACACACACTCACACACCCGCATACACCACACACACCTTATTTATATTTGTATATATTTTGTATATATTGGTTTGTGGTGCACCTTGTTTGTTTATTTATTTATTTATTTATTTATTTTGTACAATAAACTCTGGTTTGGTTTGGAAATTGTTCTTGTGTCGCGTCGTAATTTGTCCCGCCGCGGTTGCGCAATACCGGAAGTGTGGTTTACCAACCCATATTTAGATTCCCGAATCCGTATTAGTGTAACAAACGGCTGAATAGTAATCCAAGCGTTACAACTTTGTCATTATTGTGTACTGTGTAGATTAATAGGGTAAAAAGTAGTATCAGGCTGCAGCATAAAGCTGAAGAGGGTCTTAATACTTTCTGAATGCATTGTACAATATACAGTCGTGGCCAAAAGTTTTGAGAATTATATAAATATTAGAAATTGGAAAAGTTGCTGCTCAAGTTTTTATAATAGCAATTTGCATATACTCCAGAATGTTATGTAGAATGATCAGATGAATTGCCTAGTCCTTCTTTGCCATGAAAATTAACTTCATCCCAAAAAAACCTTTCCATTGCATTTTATGGCTGTCATTATCTGCTGAGATCATTTCAGTAATCGTCTTGGTAACTCAGGTGAGAATGTTGACGAGCACAAGGCTGGAGATCATTATGTCAGGCTGATTGGGTTAAAATGGCAGACTTGGCATGTTAAAAGGAGGGTGATGCTTGAAATCATTGTTCTTCCATTGTTGGAAGCGTGCAGCCATCATTGCTTTGCATAAAAATGGCTTCACAGGCAAGGATATTGTGGCTACTAAGATTGCACCTAAATCAACATAGGGCCAGGGGTAGCTCAGTGGTTAAGGCACTGGACTGCGGTTCGGAAGATCCCAGGTTCAAAACCCCACAACCACCAAGGTGCCACTGAGCAAGGCCCTTAACCCTAAAACTGCTCAGATGTGTAATGAGAGAAAAATGTAAGTCGCTCTGAATTCTTGTTAAGAAGGGTTCAGGGCGTCCAAGAAAGTCCAGCAAGCGCCAGGATCGTCTCCTGAAGAGGATCCATCTGCGGGATCGGAGTGCCACCAGTGCAGAGATTGCTCAGGAATGGCAGCAGGCAGGTGTGAGCGCATCTGCACGCACAGTGAGGCGAAGACTTTTGGAAGATGGCCTGGTGTCAAGAAGGGCAGCAAAGAAGCCACTTCTCTCCATGAAAAACATCAGGGACAGATTGATCTTCTGCAGAAAGTATGGTGAATGGACTGCTGAGGACTGGGCAAGGTCATATTCTCAGATGAAGCCGCTTTTGGGCATCTGGAAAAAGGCTTGTCCGGAGAAGAAAAGGTGACGCTACCATCAGTCCTGTGTCATGCCAACAGTAAAGCATTCTGAGACCATTCATGTGTGGGGTTGCTTCTCATCCAAGGGAGAGGGCTCACTCACAATTTTGCCCAAAAACACAGCCATGAATAAAGAATGGTACCAAAACACCCTCCAACAGCAACTTCTTCCAACAATCCAACAACAGTTTGGTGAAGAACAATGCATTTTCCAGCACGATGGAGCACCGTCGGCATAAGGCAATAGGCATAAGGTGCATAAGGCAAAAGTGATAACTAAGTGGCTCAGGGACTAAAACGTTGAAATTCTGGGTCCATGGCCTGGAAACTCCCCAGATCTTAATTCCATTGAGAATTTGTGGTCAATCCTCAAGAGGCGGGTAGACAAACAAAAACCCACTAATTCTGACAAACTCCAAGAAGTGATTATGAAAGAATGGGTTGCTATCAGTCAGGATTTGGACCAGAAGTTGATTGAGAGCATGCCCAGTCGAATTGCTGAGGTCCTGAAAAAGAAGGGCCAACACTGCAAATACTGACTCTTTGCATAAATGTCATGTAATTGTCTATAAAAGCCTTTGAAACGTGAAGTGCTTGTAATTATATTTCAGTACATCACAGAAACAACTGAAACCAAGATCTAAAAGCAGTTTAGCAGCAAACTTGGTGAAAACTAATATTTGTGTAATTCTCAAAACTTTTGGCCACGACTGGCATACTATGAATACTGGCCGAGTCATATGACTGGACGTGAGGCTTTCCATGCATTGTGACAGCAGCGAATAAAAACCCTGGGATGTTTAACTACTTGTCCTGTATCATTATCCATCACAGGTGTTCTAACAGTTGTTAATTAGACTAACGGTTGGTTACCAGCATGGGTGAAAGTAGGTCAGTACAGTCCGAGGAAAGAGGAGAGCAGCGGCCTGACAAAACTTACATTTAGAATCAGACATATTTTTGTGATCTCTTCAGCACTTGGGAAGTGCCCTTGTGCCCATGTGTGCATCACGGCCATGCTGATATTTAGCACAACAGCTCTCTCTGTTGATCTTGATTAATTAATGGTAACATTTGAAACAGGAAGCTATGTTGAAAGTGGAACTGAGAGAAGGCAAAAGTTTTTCGTAAATAGCTCCCTTTCTGTTTGTTATACAGAGATGCTACACAATAATGTACAGGAGCTCAAGACTATATATTTTTGGTATACTGCATAAACTTGGGTTTAATATGTTTGTCTTGTCATAGAAGTGGTCGTCTTATTTTTTATTTCTTTTTTGGTAGTGTTTGGTGTTGAGCCCGATCTGACCCGTGAGGGAGGAAGTATCCCTGTGACTCTGACTTTCCAGGAGGCTACAGGACGCAATGTCATGCTGCTGCCTGTCGGCTCATCAGATGATGGTGCTCACTCCCAAAATGAAAAACTCAACAGGTAACAAACTCAACATTCAATCGGTGCTGTATGTCCAGTAAAATTGCACAGTGCCTTTTTTTTCTAGCATCAATATCTATACAGTACATGCACATTTTTAACTTTTTTTTTAAATGTTTTTTTGTTTTGTTTTACAGGTCCAACTATATCCAGGGGACTAAAATGTTGGGCGCTTACTTCCATGAAGTTTCTCAGCTCAGTGAACAGGATTGATAGCCAGCTTGATAAGGGAATGAAAATAGGATGATTTGTAAAAAAAAAAAAAAAAAAAAGTCAGTGTAAACGGGTATTATTTTCAGTGATCTACAAACGCAGGAGTCAACAGTATCAGCCCTGGAGTGTTTTGTATATAAATTAATCTTGGTATTTGGGAGAAGGCAGTGGTTTGGTTTGGATCATCTGTTCTAATGACCTATCAAGCTGGAGCTACAGTAGCAGACCACCTTTTACAAGATACTGTACATGGTCTCACATGAAGCAAGTAATTATAGTTCTTATGTTTAATCCAACATTGTTAAAAAATAATCAGTAAGGCAAATCAAAGTCATGTTGCTCTTGGGGCTTTAAACTTTTGGTGTTGGCTCTGGCTTACTGTATAAGCAAGCTCTATAAGCAAGGAAGTATGATTGTTAAGGACTTTGGGTTTTGAATAATTAAAAGATAAAGTAATGGGTTATCTGATCAATGTCATATACAAATATGCATCAACAATAAAATCAAGTTAATCATCATTCTCCATCATTTTAGAAGTGTCTCACATCATAGTTTACTATTTCTGTATCAAGATAACAGGTCTCAGAGCTCCTTCAAACTGCGTTCTGATGTTTCAGCTGAAATCTCTCTTAAGATAATGCGTTTTCATTTTTTTTAAATATCTCATGCTCCCTCTGTTTCATTCCTTGTTTGAACATACTGTTTCGGTCTCTATGTAAATGAACTACTGCTGAGCCTTACCTCTCCAGAGAAGTTTAAACAAACCTGGAAACAAAAATGTCTAAATGTCTAATGACTAAAAAATGGATTTAGCATAATATGTAGTTCTTCTTTAAAATCTGTCTAATTTCTGGAGCTTATCTCAATGACTGATTATGACTGTGCAATGCTCTAATACATTACTGTTTGTATTATTAGCACCTCTGCACAAAAACCTGTATGGCGGATTCGCCACATGATCTTTTTACTATTTGACATGATTGTCCTCATGTCAAATAGTAAACACATTAATGCACTCTTGGGCCACTTCATTAGATCCATCTTGCTAATACTGGGTCGGATCCCGCCTTTGCCTTAATTCTGTGAAGGTGTCACAATGGATATTTCTTAGTCCATGATGCGACTTTACCACATCCAAAAATGCAGTGCATCACAAAATTAATATTCTGTAAAAAGATATTTTATAATAGAATTTAAAAAATGAAATACTTTAATGCTCTAGAGTTAGTACATGTAAAATTAAAAACAGTTTTATAATTTTTTTTATGCTTACAGGTTATGAAAATCAATAAATCTGTTTTAAAATATTTCCTCTGAGCAATCATGGAAGGATTTCCAATACAGATATTAAAAAAAATTATGTTTATGGCAGCTTCCAATCAGTAGTCCAACACCTTAACCCATGAGCTACCCCTGCCCAAAAGTAACAGACCACATGTTGTATTGTAAACGCTTCTAGTAGATGACAATGTTTACTTTTGACTTGATAAAATACAAATGACCAAAGTCCGAAGATGACATTCTCTCCAAAATCATCTCAGATTATGAAAATTTCATATTGAACTTGATTAAAAACTGCAAAATTACTCACTCCTGAAAATCGGACTTTGGAGGACTGAACAGTGGTCCAGTTCTTTTTCCCCTTATCCATATACTGTAAGATGCTTCTGATTTTGTCTGGTTCAGGAGTGACCTCATACTTTCCCTTCGTGCACTAACAAGAAAGTAAAATCTAATCTAACATCACGATTGCACCTTGTTTTTGTATGCTGTTCTACAGTATATGCACATAGCAGCTCACAAAAGGTGGTGGAAGCAGAATGTTTTCAGTTTATTCGTATGTACAGCTGTCCATTCACCTCTCTGGTTGGGATTCCTGTGCATATGAGTTCTTAAGAAATGATAATTGTTTGTTGCTTTCCTTTGGAATTATTACTATGATCATGGATTTTGGAATTGCTCCGAACAGGCTTAAGTTCACAGCAAGGTTTTGTCATATCACAAGTTGTATTTAATGGTTTTGAGACATCCAGGTTATCCTTCTTTATTTTATTGTAGTATTTGCCGTTGAACCCTATCTGACCCAAAGATATCAAGAAGCATTACATTTCACTTTACAAATGCTGTGGCAACACTGTAACAGTACTGTAAATGTGCTTTCCTTAGGTCACCCTGCTTTTTTTTTAGCTTACCTGTGAAACCGTATGCTGTTGTATTTCATTGCATTCCTATTGACATTTTAAGTGAACTTGTTTGAAGATTTGTTTTTTCTACATTTACAATATTTCATTTGTAAAAAATCTTTTACTAGGATTTGCTTATTGTTTTAACTTTGAGACCATTGGATTTCCATATGTAGAATAAAAGGCTAGGCGAAGCTAGAGAAGCATTAGCCTAGTCTGCAATATTCAAGACCACTGCAATCACTAATGTCCAAATCACTATGACCTTATGATTACATTGCATAACAAACCCTGAACACTAAATTAGTATTTAATGTGCTGTCTGTTAAAAATACACAAGCATTTCATGTCTGATTTTAGGTCATGTTTTTCATGGCATAATTTTAAGGCATTGTCACAGCTGACCCGTTTGAGAAATCAAAAATCCCTCCACAATTCTCCAATGTCTTTAGATCACATTAGCTCGGTTTGCTGGCGATCATATAAATTCCCTAAGAAGAGTGTTTTGCAAACATCACAAAATAACTGATCTGTTGAAGCCCAGACATGCAATGTGAAAGTTGTTCAGCTCAATGAGCTTTAAATGTTTACCGGGTTTCACGTGCATACATGCAAGTGTGTATAAGCTACTGTATGCAGCGAAATTTTGTGTGAGGGCTCTGTGCCACGCCGGGGGCCCAGACTTTCAAGCATCGTAATGGTATCAGAATCCAACCAGTCTGCCAAGACTCCAGAAAGCCCCGAAAGGTGGGGGGGAAAAATTACTTTTGCAGTGGCTTGCAAAAGTATTCGGCCCCCTTGAACTTTTCCACATTTTGTCACATTACAGCCACTATCATGATTCAATTTTATTGGAATTCCACGTGAAAGACCAATACAAAGTGGTGTACACGTGAGAAGTGGAACGAAAATCACATGAAATAACTGAAAAGTGGGGTGTGCGTAATTATTCAGCCCCCTTTGGTCTGAGTGCAGTCAGTTGCCCATAGACATTGCCTGATGAGTGCTAATGACTAAATAGAGTGCACCTGTGTGTAATCTAATGTCAGTACAAATACAGCTGCTCTGTGACGGGCTCAGAGGTTGTCTAAGAGAATATTGGGATCAACAGCACCATGAAGTCCAAAGAAAACACCAGACAGGTCAGGGATAAAGTTATTGAGAAATTTAAAGCAGGCTTAGGCTACAAAAAGATTTCCAAAGCCTTGAACATCCCACAGAGCACTGCTCAAGCGTTCATTCAGAAATGGAGTATGGCACAACTGTAAACCTACCAAGACAAGGACGTCCACCTAAACTCACAGGCCGAACAAGGAGAGCGCTAATCAGAAATGCAGCCAAGAGGCCCATGGTGACTCTGGATGAGCTGCAGATATCTACAGCTCAGGTGGAGGAATCTGTCCTATCTATGACTATCTATTAGTCGTGCACTGCACAAAGTTGGCCTTTATGGAAGAGTGGCAAGAAGAAAGCTATTGTTAACAGAAAACCATAAGAAGTCCCGTTTGCAGTTTGCCACAAGCCATGTGGGGGACACAGCAAACATGTGGAAGAAGGTGCTCTGGTCAGATGAGACCAAAATGGAACTTTTTGGCAAAAATGCAAAACGCTATGTGTGGCGGAAAACTAACACTGCACATCACTCTGAACACACCATCCCCACTGTCAAATATGGTGGTGGCAGCATCATGCTCTGGGGGTCCTTCTCTTCAGCAGGAACAGGGAAGCTGGTCAGAGTTGATGGGAAGATGGATGGAGCCAAATACAGAGCAATCTTGGAAGAAAACCTCTTGGAGTCTGCAAAAGACTTGAGACTCAGGCAGAGGTTCACCTTCCAGCAGGACAACGTCCCTAAACTTAAAGCCAGGGCAACAATGGAATGGTTTAAAGCAAAACATATCCATGTGTTAGAATGACCCAGTCAAAGTCCAGATCTAAATCCAATCAAGAATCTGTGGCAAGATCGGAAAACTGCTGTTCACAAACGCTGTCCATCTAATCTGACTGAGCTGGAGCTGTTTTGCAAAGAAGAATGGGCAAGGATTTCAGTCTCTAGATGTGCAAAGCTGGTAGAGACATACCCTAAAAGACTGGCAGCTGTAATTGCAGCAAAAGGTGGTTCTACAAAGTATTGACTCAGGGGGCTGAATAATTACGCACACCCCACTTTTCAGTTATTTATTTGTAAAAAATGTTTGGAATCATGTATGATTTTCGTTCCACTTCTCACGTGTACACCACTTTGTATTGGTCTTTCACGTGGAATTCCAATAAAATTGATTCATGTTTGTGGCTGTAATGTGACAAAATGTGGAAAAGTTCAAGGGGGCCGAATACTTTTGCAAGCCACATATACAGTATATATATATATATATATATATATATATATATATATATATATATATATATTAGTTGCAAGCAATGATGAACGAGGCTCCAGTGGAGTTGGCCTTAATGTCCTTCATCATGGAATTGACCAGAGGAATCTAGAGGCAAATGCGAGGTCATCTGCCTGTTGTTAATCTGAGGTTGTTTTTGTCTAATACTAAGAAAGACTTGCTATGATCAGATAATAAGTTATGTTTTTGTGTACACACAATTCTTTCACAATATTTAAATTCTTTGAGAAGCACTACATATTTGCCAAAACCTACTGTACCTCCTGTATATGACATCCAGACCACTTTGTTAATTACGGTAAATATGCCACTTAGAGTATGCATTTGTGGTTAGATGCTAACTGCATTTCATTGGCATCATACTTTTACTTTGTACAATAACAAGAAAGTGAAATCTAATCTAATATCACGATTGCACCTTGTTTTTGTATGCTGTTCTATATGCACATACTGTAGCAGCTCAAGGTGGTGGAAGCAGAATGTTTTCAGTTTACTCATCTGTTTAACCGTCTAATCATCGGTGTGGACATGATTTCTTAAGAACAGATAATTAAAAGTTGTCAGATAATATGCTTTGATTTTGGAATTGATCCAAATAGACTCAAGTTCACATCAAGGTTTGTCATATCACATAAAGTTGTATTTAATGCTTTCAAGCTCTATCCTTCTTTATTTTATTGTAGTGTTTGATATTGGACCCTAGCTGACCCATGAGTAAGTATCCTTGAGCCTCTGATCTTAGAAGAGTCTACAGCATGCAATGTCACGTGGGCTCAGTGGATGATGTGCACTCTCCCCAAATGTGAAAGTCAACAGAACTCTAATGTCGATTAATAATTATTTTTATTTGTCTGGATCTTAAAAGGGCGGCACGGTGGTGTAGTGGTTAGCACTGTCGCCTTGCACCTCCAGGGTCCGGGTTCGATTCCCGGCCAGGCTTGATTCCTGTCTCTGTGTGCATGGAGTTTGCATGTTCTCCCCGTGTTTGGTGGGTTTCCTCCGGGTACTCCAGTTTCCTCCCACAGTCCAAAGACATGCAGATTAAGCCAGACTAAACCTTCTGAGATAGGCTCCAGGCCCCCATGACCCTGAATACAGGATAAAGCAGTATAGATGATGAGTTGAGTGAGTGGGTCTTAAAAGATATAAAAATTAGATTTTACAAAAGTAAAATGCTGGCAACACTGTAACAGTAACTGTGATTTCATTAGGCCTCCCTACTTTTAATTAGCTTACCTATAAACCCTATGCTGTTGTGTTTCATTGCATTCCTGTTGACATTTTATGTGTAATTCTTTGAAGATTTTTTTTTCTAAACTTGACAATATTTCATTTGTAAAAACCTTTATTGCTTATTGTTTCAACTTTGAAACCTTATGCTTTCCATGCGTAGAATAAAAGGCTAGAGATAAGCTTTAGCCTAGTCTGCAATATTCAAGACCACTGCAATCACTAATGTTAACTTCACTATGACCTTATGATTACATTAAATAAACCCTCAACACTAAAATATAAAAACTACATGTATACAAGAGCATTTCATGTCATGATTTCTGGTCATGTTTTTCAAACGTTTTATGTGAGCAACCTGTTTGTGGCAGCAGACGAGTGTTTAAGTGAAGCCAAAGGGTAAGATGGTAGAAAGAAGCCCCGAGAACAAGTATTACACCAGCAGCAGTCGTGCGTGTTCGTATCTGTATGTTCTGTGTGGCTGAAAAGCAACTAATGAGTACAACAATGAAAATTTACATCTATCACTTGTTCTCAGCCTTCTTTTAAAGAATTCTCTCGTCACAGTGTTTTATACAGTATGTGATCTAAATACATTTACTTATGTCATAACCTGAACTTGGACATAATTTCAAGTAATTACACAATGTCTAAATAACGTGATCAAATCTTACTGTATGTCACAGAATAATGTTTTAACATATCTAAAACTTGCTATTTAATTTCTATATAATACTTTAATAGATTATTTGTCAAAACATCATAACTAAAAGAAGAAAGGCACATATGAAAAAGAGCATGGACTCCCCCCCCAATCTGACATGGGAAACTAAACCACATTCAATACAAAATTCAAAAAGATAATAATCCAACAACAAGGCCCTCACACACTATGACAACAAAGGACTGATGTCATCGTGCTTCGGCTCTATAGTTACATGTGGAAAAATATGTAAGTGCAATTCTTGAAAAATATTAACACAAACATTGAATGTGTATGTAAATATCAAATGTGTAAATTAATACTTGAAAATAAATTAATTGTATGTGAAATTAATTTGAAGAATAAAAAAGAAAAATAATATGCATATAATATGTAATGTTCAAGCATTTATAGTAGGGGAGACCGGGTATGGCTGTAACATGGGGAGAGTTTTAACACCCCCAATTCCACCAATCAGGGATAGGATAAGAGTCATATGATCATTTCAGTGTTTACCCATTTCCTCCCTAAACACACATGGTGAATATCAAGGCTGGGAACAAATACATGCAGATTCTATTATTAAAAAACAGATTTTGAGGTAAGAAAGTAATTTTTTTTTTGTCCAAGACTATATTTTGTTTAGTATTTATACTATTGCAGATAAAATCATATAACTTATATTTGATTAAATTGTAGTTTCTTAGGTAAAATGTGATTCATTTATCCCTTGCTAATTTCAAACCACACTCCTACTACAGCTAGCTAAACAACGGCTAAGAGGAGTGGGGTGGGTTGTAACATGTCTTTAAAAAGAGTTACAACCATCCCCTTACATACAACTAAGGACAGTTTCCTGATTTTAATAATTTTACAGAATGCCTAGACAATGGAAAAGAACGACTGAAAGAGTTGTGCCTGCCAGTGTTTTAAAAACAGCATCTGATGAAGTCACAAAGAAGGGCAAGTCAGTCAGGTCAGTTGCGAAGGCACATGGGATCTGCCATGTAACATTGAGCAGATACTGCAAATCACTTCAGAAGCTGAGAGACCAGGGGTCCAGTGATCTTCCAAGTTTGTTCTAAAGGCAGAGCAGAGGACAAAGTGGTGGAAGCTGAGAAAGGAAGAATGTTGTGTAGTCTTTAGGGAGGAGTTGAGACAAGCTATGGGTGGTCAGGAGGTGCTTTCAGTTGACTGGACAACAGCCAATGTGATCAGGGAGACAGGTAAGAGGGTACTTGGTGTATCATCAGGTAAGGGCAAAGTGGACAAGGAGACTTGGTGGTGGAACGAGGTGGGTCTGCATCAAGGATCGGCTCTAAGTCCCTTTTTGTTTGCTCTGGCGATGGACAGGATGACAGATGAGGTTAGACAGGAGTCTCCATGGACTATGATGTTTGCAGATGACATTGTGTTTTGTAGCGAGAGCAGGGAACAGGTGGAGGAAAATTTGGAGAGGTGGAGGTACGCTCTGGAAAGCAGAGGAATGAAGGTTAGCCGCAGCAAGACGGAATACATGTGTGTGAATGAGAGGGACCCAAGAGGAACGGTGAGGCTACAGGGAGCAGAGGTAAAGAAGGTGCAGGATTTTAAGTACTTAGGGTCAACGGTCGAGAGCAACGGAGAGTGTTCAAAGGAGGTGAAGAGACGAGTACAGGCAGGTTGGAATGGGTGGAGAAAAGTGTCAGGTGTGTTGTGCGATAAAAGAGTATCAGCGAGAATGAAAGGAAAGGTATACAGGACAGTGGTGAGACCAGCAATGCTCTACGGCTTAGAGACAGTGGCACTGAAGAAAAGACAGGAGGCAGAGCTAGAGGTAGCAGAGCTGAAGATGTTGAGGTTCTCTTTGGGAGTGACAAGGATGGATAGGATCAAGAATGAGTTCATCAGAGGGACAACCCATGTGAGATGTTTTGGAGATAAAGTCAGAGAGGCCAGATTGAGGTGGTTTGGACATGTTCAGTGGAGAGATTGTGAATATATTGGTAGAAGGATGCTGAGGTTGGAACTGCCAGGCAGGAGGTCTAGAGGAAGACCAAAGAGGAGATTTATGGATGCAGTGAGAGAGGACATGAAGTTAGTTGGTGTGAGAGAAGAGGATGCAGAGGATAGGGTTAGATGGAGGCAGATGATTCGCTGTGGCGACCCCTGAAAGGGAACAGCCGAAAGACGAAGAAGAAGAAGTTCTAGCAGACTCACACAGCACCTGAGTCAAACTTAAAGTGGATTTGAGTTATGGTCAGTCACAGACAAAGAGATTGTTCTGTGGTCTTGTTCTTTTATTTCAATAAAACCTCTTTTTGAAGCATACAGCATGGTGTGGTCAATGTTTTTGCTTCTTTTGTCTAACTGTTACAACTCACCCCAGCATGTGTTACAACCTACCCCGGTGGTGGGGTATGTTGTAACAAAGGAACTCCATGTATTTGTCATGAACTCACAAGGTCTAGGATATTCTTGCAGAGATTTGATTTAGTGCCGTTTGTAGCAAACAAATGTGGGTTTTTTGTATAAAAGTTTAAAAACTCTAGCTCAAAAATTTTGTGAGTTATAGGTGGTAAAACAAAAAGTGTTACAATCATACCCGGTCTCCCCTATATAAGAAATCAGAATGTGGAAAAAAAACGTTCTGTTTCAAAAATTAGCACCTGAAAATACGGAATTATCATGAAATAATCACAAATATGAATAAAACTAAACAAATTGTAGCACATAAAAAATAAAATGTTAAAACACTAAAAATGCATGCAATCAAACAAATTAACTGTTTGAGAATATTGGACATAAAAAATTGCACCCTGCATGTCAATAATTTGTATGAAAATACATAACTTATGAGACAACCATCATTTTAATAATAATACAATAATATATTAATAATTTAACAAAAACTTGAAATGTGTCTATAAACTTGTGTAGAATTCACATGTATGGTTTATGTAGTGATGTTCAAGCTGTGATGTAAATAAATAAATTAACAAATGAAATAATGTCCTGACTTGGCAATCGGTTGGGTCAAGCAACGTGTTTTGGTGAGGTGTGTAGTACTGACAGGTGGACGGACACCTCACCGGTAGGTCTGTCCTTTCCATGCAGTAGGTCATATCTATCCCATAATTCCTTTCTCATTGCCCGGGGAACAGCATGAGCGTCTGGACATATCAGAACGGACAAACTCGTCTGGTAGCGCTAAATTTCAGTGACGGTCGCTGTGTAAATAAGAGCAGACAGTCTGTCTCTGCCCTTAAGATTTCTTACGTCTCTGTAGAACAGGAACGTTTTTTTCCCCTCCTCTTTTCTTTTTACTAATTTAGCATGATGAAGTGCACATGGGATTTGTTAGACATCATTGCCTGTGGCGGTGGAGGGTCTGAAAGTTGGCCTGTGTTTATCATGTGCTGCTTTGAGCTTTAAGCCAGATTAGATTTGACTGATGAAAGAGACAGTATAAAACTCCTAGTCTGTGTTGGGTTTGAGCTGTTTTCCAGAATAAACACAGACCAGGAGGTGAATTTTATACCCTAGCCCTTACAGAGAAATCACATAAATGAAACACCTGTGACTTTTTGCACACTTTGCATGTTACACTTATTTAGAAGTTTAAAAGCTATTTATTTTAGGTAGTAATTTCATTTATGTAGTGCTTGTATTTCAGTCACGTGTTTTCATTTTCTCATGTAAGACATGTGATTTATGTTTCACATGCAATTTTGCAGGCAGTTAATTTGATGAAACTGGCTCTCATGAAGACCATCCCAAGACCAAAACTTACCTCTGCTTCAGTGGAGAAGTTAATTTAGAGTTACCCCCCTAATTAACCCTAACCCTCAGCACCTCAGATTAGAGCCGTTATAAAGGCTTTACTGAGCATAAGTAGCTAACACATCTTAATATCAACTGTTCAAAGGAGATTTTTGCAAATTTTGAATACCTTTAAGCATTAAAATAAAAATAAATTAAAAAAATCAGGAAAGACCATGGAGTTAGACGCTGTGTCCCAACTTTTGACTGGTACTGTGTGTATATTAAAGATGAGTAAATAATACATATTAGTAAGGGTCAGCTTGACACACATGCTTGAAAGTAGCTTGATTTAACAAAATTATAAACAGTTTTACTGTGTTTAGGTTGTTTATGACTTTGGCCACTAGATGGAGACAAATACTTGTTCATTGTAGTAACAGATTTTCTTTCAGTTACTGTAATTTGCAACAAATAATATGAAGAAGAATGCTTTAGAGAGACAATAAGCCCTGTGTTAATATTTTATATTAAGATTTTCAAAATATGACTCTCCTTCCCAAGGTTTAAAACTAGGTTCATATTATATTATGAAAAAAGAACAACAAACAAAGAAACAAACAAACAAAAGAAATCACATAATATATGTTTCATAAGATTTTTTTTTTTCCAGATCCCATATCTATTTATTGAATCATTAAGATAATGATGATCATAAATCATAATTGCTATTACATATTATTTTACATGTCTGGGTTTTCAGACTTTACTTTTCTCTTGTTTTGTTTTCTTAAGCTCAGAACAGAACAGGTTTAAGGGATGTGACCTTGTTCTTGTCAGTTCCTACAGTATGTTTCATGTTCTGCATGCAATAAACACTAGAAGCACTGCATTTAATCCTTACTATCCTAACTATAATGGCATGTCACACACAAACACACTACAGTTTTTTTATTTTTTTAATTAATGCAGGAGGGGGAAATCACGTGTATTTTCACCTGGGGGAAAAAAACATCTACAGGATATCAACATTTTACCGCTTGTTGTAACTGCAAAATTACATTAAAACATATTTCAGCTCAAAAGCCTGCACAGAAACTTGCTTATTTTGCCCTAAATCATAGCTAATTTTATAGTGTAGATAAATTTCTATCGATAACTGTCCATAAACGTAAGAGATAAAGAAAACAACAGCTGATGATATTCTGTAAGACTCACCTGCAGAAAGCCAGTTGACCTCTGGATTTTACAGGGACTGGCTTCCTTCCAGATGAGTTTAATTATCAGCACACACTCACAGATTAATCAAAGATAAAGTGCTTCTAAAACTAAGTGATCAGCTACGGTATACTTCCTAAAAAAAAAATTTTTTTTTAAAGGAAATGTAAAAGGAAACGACTGCAGATTTGTCACTGCTGTATCAATTCTTTATGAAGATGTCCACACGTCAACATAAAAATCCCCAAATCTTAAAATTAATTAATTCAATCTTATGGGCTTCACTTCAAATAATTGAAAACATGTGGACATGCCTGAATAACATTCATCCATTCTGATGTACAGTATCTGTTCAAATTAGTGATCCTTCACGCTTCAACCTTCTCATTCACACACACTATTATAACATGACAACGTCCTAATTTTCACTAAACCTTCTGACATCTCACTGATCTCCAACTACATCTCACATAATCACGTTGGGTGATCTGAGTTTTTTTTTTTTTTTCATAATTTTTTGGAGTGGAGTTCCTCTTTAATGCTTTAATACAATTAGATGGAGACAGCTCGCTTGGTTGTGTTTAATGGGGATGACATCAGAGGACAGAGTAGGGAATGAATAAGTCATTCTCACTCTCGTTTCAAATGTGAAAGATTCATACCAGCAATTTGGATGACAGTATTAATTTAACATGACACTGCATTAATGGTCAATTTCAGATTCACAGAACTCATTTAAGTGGAATGGACTCCCTTAATTTGATGAGATGTGATAGCAGTGAGATGTCACATCTCTCTCCATCTCTCACTCCCTGTGGCAAGGGAAACACATGCACAGACGCTTACCAGCCCCAGATTTGGAATGCTGACTGAGCTCTGTGTGTGTGTGTGTGTGTGTGTGTGTGTGTGTGTGTTTGGGCGTTTAAATGACCCGACTCAACAGCTCAGCGCTCATTAGGATTTGATGCATTTCCTTTGTGACAGTGAACAAACCACACGCACTCCTTCCCTTTCATTCTTTCTAAAGAAGTGTGAAAATGAATACACTACTGTACGAGGATATGCATCTGACTGATCACTTTTCCCAGATGATGTGTAGCCTCTTCCAGGATGACTTCTTTTTTTGGAAGGATGGTGTTCATCGCTCTCTTTTTGACTTTTTTTTTTTTTTTTTAAACAAAACTTTAAGTGAGCAATCCATTGTTCTATTTCAGGGGAAATACTAGAAGTTTAAAAAGAAGTTTGTAGTCTACTGTTGTACTTGTGGTTGATCTGAATTGCCCTGCCATCACATTACAGTTAATGCAGTTGACTAAAACGTAGACATGTGACCATGTACACAAGCATAGGGAGGCCTTCCTCAAGCATCATCAGTTCCAGACTGTAACTTTTTAAAAAGGATTAATTGGTTTCTAGGGTTTTACTTGAAATGATTCCTAAAATGCAAAGCCTCTGGGTATTACATAGAGGGACAAACCAACTGGGTTCCAACTGTGTTCTCTGGTCTCCCTCTCTTAAACACATGGTAGTAAGTGGATTCCCAAGTCTAAACTACAGCATGTAGGATTTAAAATTAGGTTGTCCATCTCACTCCCTCACCCACCTCCCCTATGACTGTCAAATCACCAATCAATTAACCACCTTCACTTTCCTCTTGTTTTTTATTCATCGCGTTCTCTCTCTGATGTCTTCTCTTTGTTGATAAAGTCACAGCATGTGTGGTTGTGTGTTTGTGTGTACGTGTCTGGGGGAACTGTCAAGGCCTTGGCTGGGTGTGTCTCTGAGGCCTGTTAATGGCTGAAGTCGCTGCTTTCGGGCACTCTGATGGATGGCGGGCCGAGACGCCCTCTCTTTCATCCCGACAGGCCTGACACGTCTGATTTATTAATGACAATAATTAGGAATAAACCTCTTCACAACCAAACCCTCCATGATTAGTGCACTAATGATGAAGGGGAGGGCTGCGGATCTGGCGATCTGATTAATGTCGGCCATTTTGACCTTTTAGAGCTGCACTACTCTCACTGTCTGGGGAAGAGAGAGAGAGAGAGAGTGAGGGTGACTGTCTGTGCTGTCCACTTCCAATTAGTCGATGGCTGAATTAAACTGCGTGATGCACCATTTTGTTGTATTTGTGCGCTTTACTGGTGTGTTAATACTATAAGTTGAATAGTTTTGCAAACAGAGGTGGATTTATTGAAAAGAAAAAAAAAAAAAAGAAAAAATGTTGGATTTTAACTCTGCTTTTTCACTGATGCTATTAATAAGTGTTTAACCTTCACAAAACTCCAGACGTTGCACATTTGGATAGGTCTAGCTCAAAAACGAATGAATAATTGTAGTGAAACTTTTTTTTTTCTGCAGTACTATATCCACTACTTGAGACCATTCAACTCTGTGACATTTGATTATTAAATGCAAACGACAGGCAGGAACCAGTTAGACTGACCATCTTCCTGCCATTGCTCATAGACAGGGAATGCGGCATGAGCACTGACACCCATCTACATCTCCTTAATGACTGGGTTAACTCCCGCTGTTTGAAAGCCTACACCCAGAAGGCCTGCACGTAATGGAGGACGAGGCTGAAGGTCAACGTTTTTACAGGGGTCAGACAGGAGGCAGTGAATTTGGAGACGACTGAGATCAAAGGAAAGCCATGTTGAGTGCTGGTTGATGGGTTTATGGCTCTGAACATTAGCATAGTGTCAGTGTTAGCTTGTTCTGAGCTTTTCTACAGCAGTATTTGCAGTCACTCCACATGAACATGTGTACGCATTAATATGGTGCAGTTGCATATTCAGCATTTGGAAAGAGTTGTTAGTTTTCTAGTTGTTACTTGCTAGTTTTTTACCATGGTAAAAGTCTCCACAGGCTTGCAGGCGTCATGTTTCCTCTGTAACAATACAAGCTCCATTTTATTGTTCATTAACTTGCTTTAAAACTAAAGATAAAAATACTATTATTCTACAGCATTAAATGTAACTAGGAAAAAAGTTGTTCTTTAATTAATTCTAAATGTAATCATTCATTCATTTTAGTGGTTTATGAAGAATAAAATGTGCCATTTTCAGGGAACAGTCACCATCACCAACTAGCTTTTTGTTTTGGTGCATCACATCATGGATTATTTTTCTATAACAGCATGTCTTGTTTTTTTCTTTATTTTTCTCTATTTCTTAGTAATGGTTTCTACCTGACTGTTGTTAGGTGCTTATTTGCGACTCCAGCTCAACGTCACGAGGTGAACTACGTACGAAGACTTTGCGCTGCTGCCACATTTGACAACTTCACCCACCATGCAAACGAAGACGCTTGGCTTCCTTGAGCGCAACGCTGCCTCTCTAAACCTAATTTTTCCTCATTAAAAGTCCCCCTGCCTTGTGTTGTTATAATTTCCCCGCTCTGTCTCCTAAAACAGAGGGCCCTTTGATTGAACGCGGGTAAAGTCGGTCATCATAACATGACCTGCAGATACAGCAGAAACGGTGCGACGGCTGACCCCGGCAAACTGCCTCTCTGCACATATTGCGCAATTCTTCATATTTAATGGGGAAACATGAGGCGGTGATTTTGTGGGCGCTTTCTCTCTGGTGTCTGCTGCTCGGGGTGGAGTGAAGCCACTTAATGAGAATCCCCTCTTCTCCTCCATCATTTTAAAGCAGGCAGTGCACTCAGCAGCCTTGGCTTCCCTCTAAGGACCCCCCCCAACCGCCCCCCCCCACCGCCCCCCCCCCCCACCATGTTGTGCTCGTTTTTGTACCCACTAAATTATGCATGAGCTCCTTAAACGCTGTGAAACATTGGTTTAATATGGAACAAACTTGTTTTCTAGCTTTCCCAGTTCAAATTAGGGCAGGATACTTTAACTTTATTCAGTGCCCCCCCCTCCTCCTCCTTTGCCTCTGCTGGATGTAGTTGATGGCTTTCTTTTTTATCGGTCATTTTTTTCTGACTTCTGCATGCAGACGATAAATACTGCATGGATCTGCTGGGCATTTTGAGTTCTGTTATTGTGCTTATTTCTCGTTGATGCGATAAAGTTAGATCAAGTTTGAGAAAGTGCATGCTTTTAATGTCCTACGATGCATGACTCAAGTCTGTTTTTAGATTATTCACTTTGCTTCCCCCCCCCCCCCCCCCATTAAGATTAAAGTTTGACATCAGTAATATTTCACCATCAGCTATTGTGTGTGTTTTTCCTGACAGTGAGTCAAAATCACAGTGATTCCCTTCTCATCCCACAGCAGCCTTCTTAACCGGACTCTATTGTTAAGCCTCATCCTCTGCTGTAATTTTTTATAATCTTCGAATAGAATCTTGTTAAAACTACGACGCTAACTATTTTTACTTGCCTTACTAGCGACGGCAGATGAGAGGGGATATGTAGATGATTATATTGTCATTTGCTGAGCTTCACTGCTAGAGTAATTGTAAATCATTGCCTCATGACATGTCAAAGGATGTCGGTAGTGGGCAATTAAATGGCACAATATAATAGAGCAAATTATTGCCTGTCAGATTTTGAACAACACAGTTGGTATTTGAATTACACTTAATCATTATGTGCATTAGAAAGCTCTTTCGAATCCTGCATAAGACCGAGCATGAGCCACTACATTATTTAAACCTCTAATTGTGAAAGCCATTTATTTGTGGTTAGAGTACAACAAGTAGAGTCTTACAAAGCACCGTGGACTTAAAAGCTCAATACATCCAAATCAAAGTCTTCAGGGGCACACACCAAATTGGCCAAAATGGGCAATTTTCACAGACAAGTGTTCTATAATTTCAGAGTGCAAGGATGAATATTAAATATTTACTTTTAACCAACGAGAAGCTGGGATCCCGCTTTGCATAATTCATTTAACAAAACAGATGAGGTTATATTTTGTCTAGACAACACACTTCTGTTTCACAACACTGCTCATGCTCATGCTCGTTTGCTTTTTTTTTTTTATCCGGTGCATTTATCTGTTAAAAATGTGGTTAAAAACTCATACAAATTACAGTACCGTTTTTCCCCTTCATCCTATCAAGTCCTTGATTTACACTCTTAAATCTTTGTACGGTATATTTCAGGTTATTTGTAGAAGACTGGAGGGAAGGAGCTTAGTAGAAGATGTATTTAGCATGGGAACATAGAACCAAACATTGGTTCCACATTACATCAGAGACCAGCACCGCAAAGTGTTCACTATATATAGTATACTGTTACTAATGCTGGACAAACCTTTCATTAGGTATGGATCATGGGGAGCGTTACATATCGGAGAGGCCTAAAGTTTAGTGACATTTAAACTTAAATTCAATGTTTTATAAATAATTACAATCAAGATCATGAGTATAAATTTTTATTTTATGCATTGAAATTTCTATGCAATAATCAATATTTAGTATGAAGTCCTTGATCTTTTAAAACCTGCTGCATCCGTCTAGAGTCAAAAAGACGTCTACAGTACTCTGGTGTCACTCGCTCATAACTTCTTGAGTGCTTCCTGAAGATCATGTTCGGAAATTTGCCACAGAAATTCACTCGTGAGAATTCCCTAGTTTTATGTCAAAATGTCATATGTTGTCCTAATACTTTTGTCCACCACTGCAAGTGCCTGCACCATATCTATCTATCTATCTACAGTATCTATCTATCTATCTATCTAAATATTGATATTAGTCATTCTATTCTGTTCTATTATTGAGTGGAATATTAATTTATTCAATGACAATGGAACCTTTATTACTGTCATTTTAAGTTAGTTAAGTGTGTATACTCTAGTAAAGGTTCAGTTTGTGAAACATAACAAAATGCATGCACACACACACACACACACGCACGCAAACATGCGCACACACACACACACACACACACACACACACCACAATGTCACTGGGTGTGTATATTTAGTTAGCCGACACAGCGCTTTCATATCAGCATGACTAAAGTACTGTTGTCACAGCAAGTCAGCAAACTGCCTGATTATAATTACATGTTTGAAGTGCGTTCGAAAAAATATCATGGTATAGGCTGCCTGAAAAAACTGTGCACACAAAATGAACACAGTTATGCAGTATGGAACAGTTTGTTTGGGAGAGTATACAGTAGGTTATGCTGAGAGAGCATGCTGCAATTAACAGTAATTAGTTGTAGTATGTATAGAGGAGCGTTGCGATCGTGTGTGCATTATGCTGTTTCAACTGTATCTCTCTGTGTTCAGGATTTTCAGTTAGTTGGCAGTGATGTTGATGGATCAATGAACTGCTTGATGCAAAATTATGTATTACATCACTGAATCTGTAGGAACGATTAAAAGAGCTGGTGGAAAGCTGTAAAACATTTTTTCAATTTTTAATATTACAATATCAATGTGAATGTACTTCATAAGATGCTTTATAAAATAAGAAAGTTCTTGAATGGATTCACATGTTAACGCAAACATAATACAGTAGATTTTAATGAATATATTTCAAGGAAAAATCAAAGTTGTGCGAAAAAATTTAATTAAATAAAATATCTGTACCACACACAGGTTGTTGTAAAAGGTCACTTTACTTGTGTTTAACGTGTATGTTTACAATTTCTTTAAATATATATATATATATATATATATATATAAATAAATAAATGCAATATTAGTGGGACACAAATGACCCCCAGACATAAAAATGCCCACCTAGTCATGGAGTGATGCTCAATTGTAGTGCCTTTGTTACGAATATTTGTGGCATATTTGTGGTACATTTTTATCTCGATTTGACCCATAAAGTGGGCGAAATTGAAGATTTCTCTTTTAACTCATTCTTTTTGTGGTGCATGGGTGGAGTATTAGGTTATTCTGAGTCTCTAAAAAGAACCATCATGGAGACAGTGCGGGCTGAGACCTTTTCTTTTTGTTGTCAACGGGCCCCATCCCTGTCTGTCATATCATATCAGTGCAGCCCTCCCACTAAGCCATGGGCTTGTTCAAAGCAGTGCTTTGGCTCATGTTGCTCCTAGTCAGCTTCTCCAGAACATCTGTTTCCTTTCGGGAGGAGGAGAGACAAATAGGCCCATTGTCAGTGCTGTATCTGTACTTGTATGGAGATCCTTTGGCTTCTAGGACAGGTTGGAATTATCCAGGGAGGGTGAAAAGCAAATAGCCCTATAGCTCAATCACCATTGTTTGGAATCAGTCAGCGGTAATATTAGTGTTGCGCAGAACACAATTACTCAATAGCAGCGTCTTAGTGTCGTCTTGAATTTATCCCCCTGACAGATCCGGAGACGGATAATTTAATGCAAGTTATGATTAAAATCCCCTTACTGTCAACCCCCCTTAGAACAAATAACAAATACCTCTGTTTGGAAAAATGACAGTTTTAAAAATAAATGAAATTACACGTTAGAGCGCGCACAAGCAGTGGAGCGATGGAATTTATGGAGCTGAGATGTGCTGCGGGTTGATTTAGGATTTGTGCTCGGGAGGGGGGACGGCAGAAGTTAATGACTGATTAACAACAGCAATTAAAAGATGAGGAAAAGGTATATAATTAAAATGGAAGTTCTTGCTTGTCAAGAGCATGCATGTCATCCATTGTGAGCTTGTTAAAAAAGCCAGAGGAAAAAGAAACCGGCACTTAATTTGCAGCTTGGCAGAGAGTAAGGGGGTTGATCGTTTGCCCGTGGACGCTTTTCTGAAGGCTGTAACTCAGCTGCGAGTGAGGCCATGTCATTAGAAGTTCAAAGCCATGCATTTTGTGTTGACAGTCATCGGCAGAGGATATTTGGCAGTCAAGAGTAATTTAACTTAATTAATGGGATGCATATTTGATGGGAGGAATAAAATATTCAGGCTCAGCAAAGTGGAAAAAAGGAAAGATTTAGTGGGAGTGAAAGGTGGAGGGATGTAATTTGTGCATTCAATTCAAGGGCTGCTGAGGGGAGAGAGAGAGAGAGGGAAAGATGGAGAGATAGAAAGAGAGAGAGAGGGAGGATAAAACATGAGAAAAATGGCAAATGGAAGAGAGAGAAACTGAAAAATGGACAGGAAATGAGGATTAAGCAAGGTGAAAGAGGAAAGAGTGTTTATGACAGTACGAGAGACTTGGAAAGAGAGCAAAGGGAAGGTAGATGAAGGGCTATATAAAGCTTGTGAGAAAATCCTGCTTAGCCAGAGATGGAGATACATCCCCATTTAGCAATAAGATTAATCTAAGAAGCGGGTTCAGCTTTAATGATCACTCCACTCGGTTTGGATTGGAGTTGTACTCGCTGATGTCACTGGTTTTTCTTTCTTCTCAGAGTGTCCTTGGGCGTAAGACCAGTGCTATACTAATAACAGTGAATATTATTATATATTTCTACTATATACTGTATATCTGGCTCAGAGTAAGTTAAGAGCATGCACACATTACACATAATTACATTTCCGCTCAAATTGTATAGAAGTAATATTTTTAAACCAGGAAATACGAATTTTCCATACACAATATATTACATTTTAGCATACAGTAATATGTTTAAACAGATCAGCAACACCACAGTGGCAAGTACCAAGGTATGAATAATAATAATTAATTTCAGATCTACCAATGCAAAAAAAAAAGTTTATAAATCCTTTATAAACATGGAGGCATGCATGTATTTATGACCAATTCAAGACCAAATATATAATGAATTATGAATATGTGCATAAATATTGTTAAAAACCAGGTCTTAATGGGTCTGTTTCTCAAGATAATGTGTTACAAACAATGCTAACAAGTCGTACCGCTTGTAGATTCTATGTAAAATGCATTTTTAATAATGTTGAATAATTATTCTGAACTTTTAATAACATTTGTAATGTGAACTTATATACAGTATAACATTGCCTTTATAGAAAGTGTTACACATGAAGCATATACTGTAAAGCATGTGTACAGTATATGACTTTAAAAGGTCAGGTACTACAGTATAATGCATTATAATCTCTGCTCATGAAAACGCTGTAGACATGTGTTATAACACAGGTATAACATAGGAACACAAGTTATAATCCATTATAGCATACTACCTGTACTTAATTCCATTGATAACAAAAAAGTATAAGTTGTATAATATCTCAAGATTTTTAAAGAAAATGGAAATAGAATTGTATTTCAATACATAACACTAATAATAAATACTTTATAAGAGATTTGTATCACATTTCACAGATAATTTGTATTAAAGTGCAATATATTATGATTAAGTTGTATATTAATTCCATATACTGTAAGGTGTTGATGCCAGTGTTGTAAGGTATTGTCCCACATAATGCATTGCAATTGTGTTTATAATGTCTTCAAAATTCATCAAAAATATAAAGATGGTTCTAACAGAGTCTGTGACCGTTTTAATTGTAGGCAATATATTATTTTATTATTTTTATTAGTACATTTAAACTAGCTTCCTCCACATCTGCAAGTGGAGATCCTGAGTAAGGTGTGGTGTTTTGAATAGTAACAGCTTGTAAGTGGGGTGTGTGACTAACTGTTTATAAATTCGTCTCACCATTTTAGCCTCTGCAGTTATCTAATCACAAAAGGCCACAATTAAGAGCACACCTGCTGCCAGGAACTCGGGTCCTGCTGGCTTAAAGATGCGCTCCTGAGCAAATAAACATTGAAACAAAACGCCGGCGATTTCCATTCAGGGTCTGACCACTCCGGGATGATCTCATTGAGCGGTGTGCAGAGATGAATCACAGGCGTGGGCTCGCATCGTACGGTTCATGCTGAGGTCTACATTCTGTGTTAATGGCAATCAATAATGTCTGAGTTATTATAAGTGTAAGATGAATTCTGGTAATGTGGGACACTGGGAAAAATTTTGCTACAGTATTTAATATGGAGAATGGAAATATAATGATCTTTTGATATAAGGCAATACAAGATTTCAGAAATACAGTATATAATGTGATAAAAGAATACTACTAAGTATATTTCTTAGAGAATGACTTGCCAGAGAAAAAAGGAAAAAGGGAAAATAAACGGAACATACACATACAAAAAAAATGTGCCTACTTGATTTCTTTTCTACTGATTGTGCTACCTCGTGTTCAAGAGCAAAAAACAGCTGAAATGTTACAGGTACGAATCCTCACAGCTGGAACCCTTTCCTGTAAAAGTGGCAGTAACAAAGAAAGTGTCACTCCGCTTTGTGCACTGTGAAAAAACAGATAGATAGAAATACAGATCAGATAAGCTGCTTTTCTAAATTCCTAGAGTTTTCTATTTTGTAGATAATTGAAACTAGGAAAATGCACGCACAAAGGCTAAGAAGTCTGGAGAAGATCAGAATCTCATCTGATTGCTCAGTCTATTAGCTGATTATTGATGTCGTCTTTCACCCTGTTACACCTACTGTAAGAACTAGACAGACAGACATGATGTCTGAGGACTACAATCTCACACATACAGTACAAACCTTCCACACTTCCACCCTCTGTGAAGAAAACGATGGAGAAGGAGCTTAATGTGTAAAGTATTCGCTTTGTAAATATGCGATGATCCTCAGAATTAGAATTACACCATCAGAAGTGAAGGTATCAAACTTTCATTTCCCCGTATCACATTTTTCTTTTTTATTACCTGAAAGCATAAATGTAGTGAGCCTTTAAAATAATTAAACTTTAAGTACCACTAATGTATTTTTAAAGGATTAAAGTATGTCATCATATAGACCTTCTCAAGAAAAGCCATACGATATACTGTAAAACCTTAATGGTACCAGCCACAACAAGGGCCAGTATAATTCTATATGTCTTTTCTGATAGTGTAGGAATAGTGTGGCTAAGGTGTGGGTCATATGATATTAATAATCGTGATATTAATATTATGAAAAATGATGCCACTTTTTGAAGATACATATACATATATTTTTTTATTTATTTAATTATTCAAAAACAACTACAATTTCTGGAAGCAAGTGGTATAATGGTTATTCAGTTCTGATATTTATTGTTTTATTGTATATTTTTTATGCTCAAAAATAAGATTTTTTTCCTTTTCAGAACTAATTCATTATTTAGTCAGGAGGTTTTTTTCCTTTTCTTTTTAAAGCTTTATTTGCTTTCCCGGCATGTTGTTAGCAAATGTTATAATATTTTTTGTCATACTTCCCATTCCTAATTTGGATGCTTATTATATGTAAAAAATGTACATTTCTTTTCTAAGAACACATTTTCTTTTCATTTATTGACTGATCCTATTTTTTGACTATTACACAATCAAAAAAAAAGAAAAGAAAAAAATGGAACCCACAACATTAAAAAAAATACTAGCTGTGAGAAACCCATGCAGTTTTAATTGGGGCGTTTCCCAGAGCAGCCATTTCCTAATGCTAGCCTGCACGTTTAACGCGGTTTTGCGTGGACGGCTCAGGAGGAAAACGGAGAGCATCCTGGTAATGACTTGAGGGCTTTCTGCTTATTGTGCGTTCAAAAGGCAAGGAACCAGCCTTCAGCTCACCGCCACAGCAACCCAAGAGACTCAGCAGCCTGGGATAATTGGCTAAGGCCTGTCTCTCCTCCGTTTTTTTTCCGGGTTCCTAATTGAGATTCGTTATTTACATGAATTTAAGTTCTTTGCACAAACCACGAAGACGAAGAACATCTTTCAAGAATATCGGCTAATTGAAGTCCTTCACCCCCTCGACTCTCTTTGTGCCACACTGAAAAGGGAAGCTGAAATAAATGATAACGCAATGAGATGAAAATGTCCTTTTTTCCTTTTCTTTTTTTTCTATTTTAAATTTTTAAAAAAAAAATGCAATTATTTCCCAATTAAGGCAACCTTCCCTTAGAGATGTTGGGGGTTTGAGTTGATTAGAATGTGTGTGGTGGTTCTTGGTCAGTAGATGGCGTCAGCTTGCTTTTTGATGTTCTCTGTGGATTCAGAAGGTGTTTTAAATTGTGGAACATTTCATTCCTTCAGCGTATGTAAGCGTAAGAATCTTAGGTGTAAGATTTACAAAGGTGAGTCTACCTGATGAAAAAAAAATCTCATAATTAACTCCTATTGTATCAGCTAGTCAGTTTAGGCTAATTGTATAAAGGTCACTGAAGAGAAGAAGCAATTATTTCCGTATTTAGGTACTGCATGCTGTTGATCTACCTGGGTTAGGAGAGGCTGTGGTAAAGGCCCAGTGGACCAGTGACCAGGTCTCTAGTGATTTCCTTGGTAGACATAGAGGGAGAGAGCGAGAGAGAGAGAGAGAGAGAGAGAGGGCAATTACTGCAAGGACAAAAGCCTGTGTAGTGTGAACTATCCTACAGCTTCTTCTTAATGAAGAGAGGACCTGCACTTAGAGAGCAAGACTTCTGAAATTAACAAGCACTGATAATAATGAGGGAGTAGGTGCAGTCTCTCTCTCTTTCTCTCTCTCTCTCTCTCTCTCTCTCTCTGCCTTTGTTTCTGTCTTTCCTGAATGGTGAGTCTGTACCCATTTATTAATTTGATTAGATATAAATCCATAGATGTAGTGCTTGAAATTTTGCACCGCTGATTCAAACTAAAGAGGTCACGCGAGAATAGATGTGTGAAGCCTGGTCAGAAACCTCGCCGCAGCAGGCATTAAGTAATGTGCAGACGAGAAGTGTGTAATATTCTAATACTATAATGAACATTCATGCAGAAAGCTGTAATTCTTTGTTAGAGCCTCCTTCATGCTAATGCCACCCCACCTCACCTTCTCCTTACAACATTCGGCTCAGATTTCTATAATATGTAATGCATTACAGCGCTTCATTTTTCATATTCTTGTTCATAATTTTATATATACATAATGTATACATATACATACAGTAGGTATGTATGTGTATGTGCGCACATGTTCATGTGTATTTGTGTTGAATTACTTATAACAAAAAGAACAATGGAATAAGTATTAAATCCCTTATTATTATTCCTAATTATTACATCCCTTATTAAATTTTTCAGTTTATTTATTTATTTATTTTCATATTTCACTCGTTTGTACAAACAATTCACGCAGGTAATTTATTACAAGGTTGTTATTTGTTTTATTATATGGCTTGTCATTTTAAACACAATTTCTAATTAAATTCTAACATTATTAACTTAATTTTATAATTCTATTTAAATATGTGTAATTCAACCAATAATTCACTGATTGTATGTTCATATCCTGCTACAAAATTAAATAATTAGTATAAAGTGAAGTAAAGTTTTTTATATGACTGAATTTTGTACAAAAATAGATAGAAGTGTTTAATAGCTCCAGTAAATGCTAATAAATCTAAATTGTACTGTGTTTTAGAAAAAAGAACTTCACTTTTAAGCATGAGTAAGCACAAAGGTAGTTGCATGGACTCTCTCTCTCTCTCTCTCTCTCTCTCTCTCTCTCTCTCTCTCTCTCTAGCCAGATCTGATAAGAGGCACACAAGGGCCTATTTAAATCAGGGTGTATTGGGGATGAATAGGAGCAAGTAAATGTTAGCACTGATAGCCTGACTGATGCAGGAGGCGTGGAAACACTGTTCCTCAACTCAGCTGGCACAAAAGAAACTAATGAAAAGAATATATATATATATATATAGATATGTGTGTGTAATTTATTACCAAAAAGTACAAAGAATTTTAAATAGTCTAAATACGTGTGTGTGTGTGTGCGTGCGTGTGTGTGTGTGTGTGTGAATATAGACATATATAGATTTAATAAAATGTCTTCTATCCCCTTCTAGCATATAACAACTCATTAATACAAATATTTGACAAAAATGTTCTACTATGCATCAAGCAATCTTCTATCTATAACTCCATGGCACATTATTCTAACATAAAACAAATAAACAAAGTCTACCATTTTCAACCTGTTAAATATGAAGCTTGAATTTTGTCCCACCCACTGTAGTGGTTTATTAAAATTAATCAGCCTAATGAGAGCCAATAAGATGACATTTTGTGGACACGGTATGAATAATGCATATGTTTCAACAGATTTGCATGCATTTAATTGCATTTTTATTACGCAGTCTATCAGAGGCTGTCAACTGCCAAATATTTGCAGCGCATCAATGTGAAAGAAAAAGAAAATCCTGAATATTTTTTTATTCGGATTAGATGAGCGTGTGCCATGTTGCTTTTTTTTTATTAAGAGTTTGATTCAAAAGTCTTTATGGAAACACTTGTGCTATTAGTAAAAGATTCTCTGTATTATTAAAGCATGATTAAAAAATAAAACTCATCATCAGCAGTGTGTAAATGATTGTGTGAACAGTTTGTTAATGATTAAAGCTTTGTACATTTCTGTATTTGTTACCTGTGTGTGTGTGTGTGTGTGTGTGTGTGTGCGTTTTAACCTCTCCTCCCGTCTGGGAACCCATGAATAGTGACACCCCGGATAAAGCAATGTGGCAGCGAAAGTTTGCCTGTTAGAGCAGAGAGAGCTAGGTTCTGCATCTTGAGCAGCATCCCTCTCAAACTGTGATTGAATTTGTCGTGAAGGAGTGTCAGATTTAATCACATGTTTATGTGCAAAGGTTACCAGCCTTGCTAGCTTTCTCGCTCTCTCTATCTCTCTCTTTCATTCTCTTTCTCATCCTTTCTCTCTCCCTTCTCTCAGTGTTATCATTTTGCCACTTTAGTTATATGTTTTATTTGACTTGTATTGTGTCGCCTGTTGAGTTTTTTTTTTTGTTCATCTTTGTACACACTCAAATTGGACGATATCTTTCCTCATCCATGATCCATCACTACAGCACAGCCATGCTTTGAGGTCATAATTAAACATATCGTTCAAAACTACATGCAGCGTATACTTGAATTATCACCGTCATTAAAATCGTACAAATATGGAAATATGATTGCCAGGGGCGGATAAATCAATGATCAGCCAGGCTTCTAAATTCAATAAATATGCAGAGTTAAATACTTAAATATGCAAATTACATGCACACAATTTGCATATGGTAGTATTTAAGCGGTATGGCTGGGGTTGTAAAGAACGGCAGAGGTAGAGGCAGCGATGATGTGGAATTAACCGATCCATTGTAAAAAAAAAAAAAGTGCCAGCTTCCTGATACCTTATCTCAAATTTACTAATATATATATATATATATATATATATATATATATATATATATTTTTTTTTTTTTTTTTTTTTTTTTTTTAAATTGTTTATTAAGTCTAAGAGCATCATGTAAGTGAAACCAAGTTTGTTCACACATCGACCTAGAAAATACCCCAGAGTAATACGAATAATTAAGGTGTAATTATCCTTTCTTGTCCATCTTAAGCTTAAAAGAAGGGTAGATTTAGGCAAGGAATTTATAATTCTCTAGACTTGTCAAAAAATGATAAGGTGACTTTGAGTAAAATGGCTGACCTTGCTGTAATTATTCTCCATAAACCAACTCCCTAATTAGAGCATTGGTTTCGAAGTGGCTGGTTTTGAAAGAGTATGGTTTATGGTGTGAATTCAAAAGAACCTGTGCTTTTAATGCTTTATTAATGTCTGTTTTACATACAGCATACAGCAGAGGGGGCAGTTTTTCAAACTCCGCTCAGAAATCGCCAGCTTTATCTCCGACTCTGGATGAGATGGAATGTCAGAATAACAACTCATCTCAGAGAACTGCAGTTTACTTACTGAATAAATAATGTATTATTTTTTTTAAATCCTCACTCTAGTGGATGAAAAACAATTAATTTCCTTTCCTAATCCTGCCTCATGATCCTGTAATACTGTAAGTCTGATGATTTAATGTTAAATGTCAAACTGGTTAATCAGATTTTTGTTTGTTAATGTGTCTCACTCACCTGAAATCAAAAACCCAGAAACAAATTTAAATGCATTTAAGTTCATTTGCTACTAGAAATACATTTAATACACCATCAAAAGTTTGCACACCCTTAGGATGTAAAAGAACTTTAAGTTTCATAGCACCAAGATATTTCGTCAAATAGATTTTGCTTATGTTCATTTTAGCAAAATAGCAAAATGGTTCGTGAGAATCATGGAATAAAACACAAAAAATAATGGACAAAATGATGTGAACTACTGTTGAAGTTTCCATTTCCCTTCTGTAAAAGTAATATAAATTATTTCACCTTCATAATCAGCTCCAAGATATTTTCATGTTATGTGTAGCTTCATTCTTCTCAGTTATTGATGTTCTTTCATTCGTTTCCATTCACTATGGGCGCTTTGGAATACAGGATAAACCTACAATTATCTTGGAATTATTTTTGCTAACAGGAAAACTGTTGAACCATTTGTGTGTAAACTTTAGTGCTCCGGTCCACCCACTATCAAATTCCAGCTACGTCCCAGACTCACACCTCGTTCCAGCCATCATCTCAAGCGAACAAAACACTGGTTAGCGAAAGCAGCGTCTCAGACTCTCAGAAAAGAGGAATCGATGGGCAGAGTGGCGTGAGGCCATGCTCTAAACCAAGGTGACATGGTCGGGTTAAACGCAAAGCAGATCCTCATCAGGAAAATCAATGGCCTTGCAGAATGGGACACACGGGGCTTCGTAGCAAGAGAGTCACTTTACACCGCATGGCGCCTGTGGCTATTGAGCGCACAGAGAATGAGAGACACTGTCTGTCACTGCATTCGCCCAGGACGCTCGCTTTAACACACACCTATTAATGGTGTAACCTTGTGCAGGAGGACCGTGTTACAATCAGCCAGGCTGCACTGATTATCAATGCAGCAGCTAATTCTCATTAGGAACTGTCCGTTTTTCTTTTCTTCTATTTCCAGCATCTTTATCCTGAGAAAATAATTGTTTCGGAGAGAAATCATTCGAGTAATTTAAATCAGGGATGGTGTGTTGATAATCTGTTACTCCTTAGAGTCTTAACCTACATACACATTTTTTACATAATGAGATATAAAATCACAGTCATTCCGTCTATCTTAAGCTATGTCCAATTATTATTATTTTTATTATTATTATTTATTTATTTTTTATTATAATTTTTTATGTACTGTAGTGTATCACACTACTCCATTCCCACTATTTGTGTGTACAGTATGTATGTATGTATGTATGTATGTATGTATGTGTGCCAGTATCTGTTCAGTATCTCCATGATTAAATGTCATTACACTTCCTGCCTAAAAAAATTCAAAGAGAGTTAACAATAATATAATTGGATGATTAGATGTCTGTGTAGTGTTATGCCATGTTCCTCAGCTGAAGCAGGGCCGGGGCCAGCTGTGTGAGAAAAAGAGACCCTGAAAGATATCCCTGCTATGAGTTTTTTCTCCATGACCTGTGGTCCTGTTCCTTGTTGTCCCCACCCAACATCTATTCATCGTTCTTCTTGCTTGGAAACATCAAGGATGGAGGAGTGTGTGATTTCACAGTTTTGATAATTGGTGTCTAATATTCCTGGGGAAAGAAGCTGATTATTATTGATGAAGGCCCTCGGTGCTCATGGTGAGACCTGATATAATGGCGTGCAACCAGCAATAAAAACAACAATAACAAAAAGGGAAAAAAATATATATATATATATATGCATATATGCACGTGCAGAGCCTCACCCACCCACACATGCGATAAGTAGCAGCTCTTTGAGACGCAGTGGGTGGAACAGGATTAAAAGTTTTGGAAGGAATTTGTTTATCTAACATTTTCACACACATATTATTTGTATTTAAAGGGCTCTTATGTCACTGTGAACAATTTGACTTTGACTTAACTTTAGAGCACAATGCTGAATATTTTGCCTTATTTTGCATTAAAAGTAAGGTAAGAAAAGAGAAGAAGAAGAAAAGAAAAATGCATGCAAATAAAACACATTTAATGATAAATACATTTTAAATCACATTTTAATGAAAACTTCAATATTTTGCATGATCATTAAAAGTCCTATCAAACAAACAAACAAACAAACAAATCAAAAGCAAAAAAGCCAACAGAAAGTTGTAAATCTGAATCAGAACTAAAAAGGAAGCCTTAAAAATTTTAAACGAATAAAGAAATGGAGTTAAATCTACAGTACCTCTCTAGTGATATATCTATCGATTAACATTCCAAGAAAACTTGAGAAAATCAACCAAATTACCCATCAGTAAATGTTTGCTCACTATTATTGGTTAAATGTATTGAGGTAAATGTTGTATAACCCGGACATGCAGACGCGGTTGTATAGGAGTATCGGGTGCAGACTGTGTATTCTACCTGTTTAAGGTAATGGAGTGTATACAGTGGTTTCCGGAGGTGGTGGTAGCGGTGGGGCAGGTGGGGGTGGAGTGGATTCGTGTGCCCTGAGGAGGCATTAGCATGGACGGGTCATTACATCAGGGATGGCAGAAGAGAGAAGAGAGCATCCACCGCTGAGCAGCCCATATCATTTACAGAGGCCATCAGGGCCCATACCACACTATGATATTCCTCGCACCATTTCCTCTGGGCTATCACTCATTCCTCCCCCCCCCTCTCTCTATCGTTTTTTTTTAAATGAAGGAATTGAGATGCCAAGAGATTTTGCAAGTCACTCTATGAACATTTTTAGTTTGACTCCAGCTTTACTGCTTCAGTCTCCATATGCTGAATGTCATATGGTCACTTTTAATTGTTTGCAAAAAGTTTTAACTTGGCATAAAATTAATTTTTAAAATATAATTAATCATGTTTTCGCAGTGCAATCAAATAGTATTCATTGAATTGTTTTATGTAAAGTTTTGATAACATTCTCGTATTTGTAATACACAATTATGAAATTGATTAAAAGTGTTAGCGTAGTATGAGAAGAGTAAAAAAGTATATGCGAAAAAAGGTAATGAAACTGGTAATGAAATGAATTTTCTCATTGCCAAATATAAAACCATCAAATGTAGGCACATTCTTAATCAAGTACTTATTTTAATTTATTCCATCCTCAGGTTTTATTAGTATGCTAGCTGTTGGCTAAATGATAATGACAAGGATGAGGTTTTTCGCCCAAAATCCCAAGTGATAAAAATACACAGAAAAGCCCAGCAACCATGCTTAAAACATGGCACGTGATTTCTACAGGGAAATGACCTTGGCCATTAAGGACACTCAACAATTTTGTTTAGCTATGAAATGACACAAATCATAAAAAAAGGCTTGTTTTAATTGGCTAATTTATTTATAAATTACTTCATGTGTCATGGTCATAGTGTGAATGCTTTACAGTTATGAGTTGTTTATGTCTCTGACCTCGATTTTACATTTAGTGTGCTGATATTTACATGAAGGCAATGTGAGATCATCCAAAGACATAGATGTACGCATAAAAACAAACATATTCTGCTTATGGCCTCTGCCGGCCTTTAGGCTAATTGTTGAAAAGAATGAAACTATTTGAGTGGTGAAGTCAGATTTAAGTAATTTATTGAAAATGGACTATTAAATACCATCCAAAATATTTGATTACATTTCTTTTAGCCACTGTTACTATACAGTTGGTTTATACCCAAATCTCAATTTTTTTTAAATGGATAAAATCATCTGGAACTGCTGATGTAATCTTTAAGACTGTCCTGTGCTTATCTTGCTCATGCTAAACATCCGGTAAATACATTTACTACTGTTTGTCTTTACTCTTTCATACCAGTGTACTGTACAGTACAAACACACAGCCTAATGTTACACAGAGGATGGGTTACTGCTTGTGTCTGGTTTTCCTCTAGGTTTTTTGTGTCTCTGCAAGTTTTTGTTTGACCCTTTCACCACTGACTTACTCATTATGAATAAAAAATCGACATCCAGGTTTCTGTAAAGCTGCTTTATGACAATGCTCTTAAAAGCACAAAGAAGCAGAATACAGTTTTTTTTTTATTAGGGATCTATATCTTGACCCTGGATTTCCATAAAGCTACTGAAGTCTACAATTAAAGCTGAATTGAAAAGTAGTAGAATCGAAAGAGTGACATAAAAGTTATGTAAATGTCCTTAAAAGAAAAAGATTTATAGAGATGCATAATTAAACCTGAATAATTTATGTATGCACTATACTTCTCTAAAGGAGTATAGGTACAGTACGTAACAAGAAGGGCTTTTTCTCCTCGGCATACGCCGACGCTATGCGGCCAGGAGCCAGCAGAGATGCACCTAAGCGCCCGGCCAGCTGAATTTGTTTGACTCGGGTAATTGAAAGTGTTTTAAACTATTATAGCAACTTGCCGGCTTGTTTAAGTGCCAAGCTGTCTGTCAAATGCACGAGGGTGGAAAGCACCAGCCTGTCACCCTGTCAGTCAATGGAAACAAGAAGTGTCGGCCTAATGGATTTCTTCACGCGCACGTCGGCTCGGCGGCAGAAGTAAAATCAATGTGTTGTCATGTGTGAGAGCAGGGCATCAAACAGGCAGGTGAATTGGAACTGTAGTTTAGTTGTAACGTCTACATTTGCCGGTCAGGAGACAGACAGATGCTCGGCTGCTGGGCTTGCAATGCCGTGCAAGGCCTTTTGTTATGATTGCCAGTGTGAGAGGGGTGCCTGCCCTTTAATTTCTCCCTGTTGTGTAGCGCTGGTTTTGTCCCATGGCACGACAGTAAATGATTGTGCAGCAAATGCACCAGCCATCACATTGCTTTTTTTTTTTTTTTTTTTTTTTTTACAGCAAGAATGTATACTGTATGTTTTAAGAGCAAATAAAGCGTAGTGAAATGACTGTAATGCTTGGATTAATGGTCCTAAGTCTAAAAGGACATTTTGGACATTTTGATCCATTTCAGTGTACTACAGTATGTACAGTATCTATCCAGCACCTTAAACAAATCACAACCTTTGATGTTTGAGCAAATCTCACTTATGTAGCCATGAGTTATACATTAAAACAATTACAAACATCTGTTTTTATCACACTCTTTGTTAAACTCCTGTTTTTTTTTTTTTTTTTACATTACAGCAAACGATTAGCAGTTAATCAGACAAGGCAAGCTCAAGGAAATTCTTTATCCTGTATTCAGGGTGCTGAGGGGCTGGAACCTATCCCAGGAGACTTAGGGCACTATGGCCTCACACCTCCAGGATTTGGGGTTCAAATCTCACCTCCGGTCCATGGAGTTTGCATATATTGTCTGTTCTATGGTTCTCCAGTTTCTTATCACAGTTCAAGTACATGCATTGTTGGTGGATTTGGCATTCCAAATTAGCTGTATTGTATGATTGGGTGTGTGAGTGTGTATGCTTGTGTCCTATGATGAAATCTGTGCAATCTTTTCCACATAAATTAAATTTGTCTTTTTAATTTGTTCATAGTCTATTCATTTAAATGTATCTTTAGGACAAACAGAGTAGTTATATTCCATTCATTATATCTGTGGTTAAATGTTACAAAACTGCAGTGTGGGTCACTGCTTCTCCCTTACATCTGTGATATAGAAAGTGATATTAAACAGAGGCCCACAAAACCCATGCTGAGTTATTTGATTGTTTAGCCCCGTAGAAGCTTCCTGTGTCATCCTGAACAGCTCATTAGTAGGTCTTTTTTATTGGTCAATGGCCAGTGCTCTTAAGTGTATAATTCTCAATTTGATTTTTCCACTTCAAGCAATCTTAAGCCTTCAGTTGACTTTGGACTGTAACTGATTCCTCAGAGAGCGACATGCTCTAAGCCTACATGGACACAAACAGTGTTTTGTGAAAAACATGCTGCTCTCTCTCTCTCTTTTCCTGTTACACACTGAGAATTAAACAGTGCAGCTGTCGATCCATTTTCTGCTCATGAGCTCATGGAAATGGCCAAGTGCCTCTCTTCCTTGTGTTTCTCCACTACTTTATTAACTTTATCTCCCTAATGTGGGTCACATCGAACCACCATTTGCCTTGCCGCCTCACCACATCCTCCCGGTACAACTCTAACGTGATTTATGGCTGACGGGTCCGTTCCCCACTGAGAGAGATCCACCATGTTGTCCCGTGCTGCGTTAGCTAACTGCCTACAGACGGGACCTGTCTCTTTTGAGCTAAGCCAGGCCTGTCTGAAAACCAATCAAATTATTTCATCGTGCTGAAAATGAAAAGCTGTAATTATTCATAATTGAGCTTCAGATATTTTTCCCTCTCCTCTGATTCTTTCCCCCCTTGTTTTAGAAGTTCATTTGGTAACATACTTTGGAAAAGAGAACAATTTTGTGTTCATTTTGAAATAAATTGCACTTGACATTTGACAGGTTTTTTGCACTCTTTTTGCTTTGATATTTTGGAGCTAGCAAACCATGATTATACGCCGTACTGTTTCTTCTTCAAAAAGTTCTGTTGCTTTCTCTTTTTGAGCAGTCCTGTAACATCTCCAGATGAAAAAGTTAAAGATTCTGACATGAAATAGCTGGAGCTTTATTCTGACTGGTCCCACTACTCACAAATTTTGATCCAAGCAACTAATTTGTCCAACATTGCTACCACATTTTTTCCCCTCTGAGTTTTATTGTAAACTTTCTCAGGGTAGTATTGTGTTTAGTGACATCACTTTTGATGAATGGATGCTTGAGACATTTTAGATTTTCATTCAACAAAAACATTGTTGTAACTAAATATTTGGGATAAATTCCAGTATAGGACTGACAGCATTTGTACAGTATTTGATTGTATTAGATGGACAAAGCAGGCCAATTCAGACTTTCTGGCTCCTTTGAGTACAGGCATTTAAAAAAAAGACTCCAGATAAATATACCACAGCAGTAAATGAATTCCGGTTTCTGATTTTTTGGATAATCGATTAATTTTTGATGGGCAATGATTAATTTTTGATAATAGCAGTTTTGTATGGTTTATGTTCATGCACTTACTCTAACATGTTAATAAAAATTATAAAAAAAATATAAAAAGAATAAAACATTTCTATTGTGACAGCTCACATATAAACTTGAAAGAATAATGCTCTGTGTAAACAGATAATAATAATAATAATAATAATAATAATAATAATTCTATTGTATTCTATTTTGCTAACATCAACAACGACGACGACGATGATGATGATGATTATTATTATTATTATTATTATTATTATTGAAATGGCAAACTTTTCTATAAGGAGATGTTTAGGTAGCATTTAGGGAAAAGGTTTTGTAACAATAAAAAGCACAATTGTTTCTTCAAGTTTTCATACATACTGTAGAAAGATCTACAAAATGCTTAATGGTTTCTGAATAAAACTGTTTATACAGTAGCTGCTTTATATTATAATATACCATGGTAATATTCATCTGGTTTAAAAAAGTTCCATAACAGTAAATCTTACTACAAATGTAAATGTATTTTTAATGTGGTAATAATGGTGTATACATTTTGGCATATGTTGTAATACGAGATTTTGCAGAAGTGACAAATTCGGTTTTGAAACTGAGACATTGTCAAAGAAGTCAACTTTAATTCATTATTTGCATCCATTCTTACTTTTGACTTAGTTATACTGAACTACCAACATTGAAAAGTCACCGTCTTTCAGAGGCTGGAGATCAACTTTATCTCATCCTTAATTATCTTACTAGACTATCGACAAGAAATCGAAGTACACAGCACACTGTGTATCCTGAAGAAGGCCAAAAGGAGTTAAACAGTGGGCTATGCAGCAACGAAAAAATGAAATGTGGTAAATGTGACAGTGTGCCGCGGGTGTTTCTGTAGCTCTTCTCCTGCCTGTCTGGCCACATCATGCTGCTGGTGGCTTCACTTCTCTAGCAGTGGACTAGCTGGTGCTGTCTCTCTGCTAACTTGCTAGCAATGATGGATAAGGTCCTGCTTTTATGCTCAGAATGAAAATCATGATCCAGTACTAGACTTACTTTTCAAAAAACTGATCCGGAATGTTGGAACCTTTAAAAAGAGCAGCTTTGCACTGAACTAATCTGATTTTTAGGAAAGTAAAATCATACAGCGCTAACTGCCTGTGCTCTCTCAACGCGCTCCCACGGCGCTGATTCTGTGCAGCACTGGTTTAGGTATTATTAACAAGCGTATCAGTGTCACATTCACAGCGCTAGCCTTGAAGAGAAAATGAGGTGTTTTTGGAATGCCTGGACAGATTAAATTTAGTAGGGAATAGATTTCACAGCACAAATACTGTACGAGCAAAGGAATGTCAAGTAAATAATATTATTATTGGGCAGCCTCATAGCGCCAGGGTCCCTGGTTTGATCCAGAGCGCAAGCTGTCTGTGTGGAGTTTCACATGTTCTCCACTTGCCCACATGTGTTTCGTCAGGGGTCTCTGGTTTCCTTCCACCGTCCAAAAACATAACTAAAGATGATCTAGTGACTCTAAATTGACACTAGATGAGAACATGCATACCATCCAGGTTATTATTTATACTTTATGCCCATTATTTTGAGGTTAGGCTCCAGATCCACAGCAAGCCTTACCAGGATAAAGCACTTACTAATAATCAATATTTTTATTTGCTAAATGTATGATGCATGAGTCACTTTTTTCCTACTTATGAGGATGGATGACAAAAAGAATATGGATCAGATAATTAAAGGTACCACAGAGAATTGCACTATTACCTGCTCTGCTTCTTCTCCCTCTGACTATAAAAAAGGGAAAAGAAAGAAAGCATCACTGCAATGAAAATGAACTCATGTATTTATAGAGAATGCACATTGAACAGTTCGCCATGAACTTCCGCGAGTCATAGTCTCATCTGTTTACAATTATTTCTGGGTATTTTCGGTAGTGATTGTATCAAAGTGTAACACATTGTTACAAGTGAAAAATATCTAGAACATCATCAAATTAATTTTTTATTATGGGATTTTCTTCAGTGGTAAGGCTTGACCTAGTCTTGTTGTGTTTCCATTGATAGTATTAGAATGATTTATTTCCAATAAGAAGCAACATTATTTGCCCTTACTGTAAATACGTTATATATACCTTTTTTTTTGAATGATGCAAAAAAGTTAAGATAAAAGAAAACTCGTAGCTTGTTTTATATAGGATTTGACGTAGTTTAATAGTTCTTTATATGATTTGACAGGTTCGGTTAGATGAAACATCTGTTCAGATCTGACCATGTTTTCTCAGGGTGCCACCCTTGGTGTGCTCACACACTGACTTTAAGCCTCTAGAGAGTTGACATGTGCCACATAAGTTCTGCATGTACGGCGAAGGTGTGTGAAGATACATTAAGACAACATTTCTTCAACTTACCGTGACTGGGCCAGCTGTGTGTGTCAGCCAGGCAGTGAATCGGCCTGATGGGTGTGTTCTGCTCACCTCTACTTTTGTTTATTCATCTGTTTATTGCTCAATACCCAGTTGTGGCTGAAAGAATCTCGCCTGTCACTTCATCTGTGTCATGCTTGCCACATCGTGGAGTCTCAGCCAATCACATAAGCTGACCTTCTCTTGAGGAGCAATGATTACACAAGGTGAAGGCTGGAGCTGGTAACGGAGGAGCGTGGAGTCCGATCAGAGCTAAGAGCAACGGTCTTGTGCTAATAAGACAACAGGTTCAAACCTACATGGCGTTCTTTTTGGACATTACCCTGACCCCCCCATCCTTTGACCCTTTCCCTAACCTTGTTGTGTGCCATGCTGCATTTTTGGATTAGTGATGGGTTTACATGCCTGGTAATTAGAGTGGAAGAAGTGATTGGCTGTTGGCTGCATCGAAGTAAAGAGCGCACAGATGCAGCCGCATTGGCGAGAGTAATGCAGGCCGGCACGGTGCATCAGCCCGCGTCACGCTGCTGCAGCTCAGCCTGGCCCGCTCCTGTCCAACACGATTTACTAAGTGTCACCATATAAATGCATGCACACATACACACACGCACACATATTCATCCACCGTGAATAGCTACACCCCTCCTTCCTATACCTCTGATCTTCCATTCCTCAAATCCTCTGTTCCTCACCTCCCTGCTGCTTTTCCCATAACTTCTCTTATCTTACTAATTCTCTTTTATTCCTCCTACTTTTGCTGAAACAGTGTTTTCTATATCATATATATGAGGATTTGACACCTTTCATTTGACAAAAAGGAACAAGGACACAGCTGGAATGCATCTTAAACAGGTCTAGAATATGTACTGTAGAATACACTATTTATGTCTGTTCAGTGCTTCAAATCTGTCTTCAAACGTAATTATTGGAGTATGCATTATTAGCATGCAACAGTTTTTGTGCAAATGTACAGTAACTGTTTCTTGTTTTCTTGTACAAATATTTGGTATGGTATTTTATTCATGTTTTTTAAAATGTAATTTCTCCTAATTGTGAAAAAACAAATAAACAAAGAAACTAAACAAAAACTGCATTCTATTTTAAGCCACCTGTCTTCCACAGGTAGATACTAAGGATAAATGCATGAATGGACCATATAAGTGCAATACACAGCATCACGTGTTTAGGGTTAATGTGTTTTTCCTTTGTACAGCAATCTTCATGGCCTTCTGCTGGTCACACTCACACAAGCTTCTTACCTGACTTTTTGTTTACGTAGATACTTTATATGTGCATTTGCCTATGTGCATATGACAAATTAGTTGCATCCATAGTCTTTTTTTATTCTCAACCAAATGCCATGATGAACTCTCTCACTCACTCACTCACTCACTCATCTTCTTTACCACTTTATCCTGTATTCAGGATCACGGGGATCTGGAGTCTATCACAGGAGGTCTAGGGCATGAGGCAGGGTACACCCTGAACAGGGTGCCAATCCATCGCAGGGCACACACATACACACACTCACATACCCATTAACACACTATGGGCAATTTGGGAACGCCAATTAGCCTAACCTGCATATCTTTGGATTGTAGGAGTACCCAGAGGAAACCCACCAAGTACAAACATGCAAACTCCCCGCACACAGAGACCGGACTTGAGCCTGGCCAGGAATTGAACCCAGACCATGGAGGTGCCACTAACCCACCGTGCCGCTGTTTTAGCAAAAAAGTAAAGAAAGATACAAACAAACTAAATAGTGCACACTATATTCTTACCATTCCAAATAATAACGTAAAGTATTCCTATTTGGCAACACGCCTAAAACATGGCTTTGCATTACAGCAATGGCATTAGCCTCCACATGATGTCACAGCAAGTGGCAGTTGGCACAGCCATGGTGGAAGGGGCCGGCTGGTCCCATTGACGGGGGTAGCAAATTGACGGTCCTGTCTCATTTAGGGCTGGGAGTAAGGAGGGGGCAAGGTTGGACTAAATGCCTGGTGACTGGGTATTATATCAAAGCACCAGGGGGGTCAACCACTCAGCCTTCCACACAGACTGGCCCATAATGGCCGGGGTCTTAAATCAACAGCCGAGCTTGTAACAACATTTCAGCCAGTGTTATTCCTCAGGCAATTAGGGCCTTCAGAGGGACCGCGTCTCTGTGTCTTGTGCCCCTTTTGATTTTCAGCTCAGACTGGAGAAGAGTTCGTTTTCTCATTCAATTTTTCTGTCTTTGAAAATTGGGCTTCTAACCTTACCATGGTTAAACTCGCTGAAGTGTGTGGGCTAGTCATGCTCAGGGCATCTCCATTTCCTTAGCTACAGCTTTAGTAAATCATCTGAATTTAAAACTCAACCCAAAAAAAAAGTATAGTTCCATGGGTTACCAGTTGTACATGTACAGTATTTGCCTGAGGTTTTTACTAATACAATCAGGATTTGTTTCTTTTTACAGATCTCCAACTAGAGCAGATCAACACGCTTCGAAGCGTTCTTTGATGCTGCGGTTTATTAATACCCTTCAATTGACGCTGGAATCAGTTCTTTACTCTATTTTATCTTTTAGGATTTGGGATCTAAATTGTATATTAACCCATGCATTTGAGAAAGGAAAGAAATATTCAGAAATTGAGATAGAGGGAGGAAAAAGTGGGTGTGTATGGTCATGATCTTCATTCCATCTGAGCTCATTTGAAGAAATTCAGTCTCAGGGAAAGCTGAAAGCAGTAACTACCTGTTTCATAAGATGGAAAGAGGGGGAGGGTGTTTGTCTGTATGAGACTGCATTCGTGTAAATGTGGATGTATACTTTAGATTTACAGACCTACTCTAAAAACGTCGTATTTTCTGTTTCCCACAGTCCGATTTTCTGATGACCCTAGGATGCACTACCCACTTATGGAAATCTCAGCCCAGGTAAATAACGAGACAATTATCTCTCTCACATGGGCTATCCTTTTCATGTTTACGGTCTCCTTCTCCCTCCGCAATCTACTCCATGTCTCTGATTCCCTCATTTTTTTTTCCTTCAGAGTCTTGTGGACCTTTGAAGTTAAGTGATGAGGGTAAGTTAATTATCTCCATTATACTGGACCAACTGCAGCCAGCCCAATCCAGTCATGGCCCTCTCTCTCCTTAATTAAACAGAGAGGGAAGCTCGGCCTGTCAGCACCATTTAAAAAGAGACTCGCCGCTGAAAACACTCTCAGACGCAGAGAGGGAGAAATGGACAGTAACAAAGAAACGGAAGATTTTCTAGGCTGAGTAAATGAACATAGCAGGACTCAATGGAGGAATCTCATATTCATGTGAGCCCTACATTTTAATACACTCCTTTTTTTTTCAAATGAAACTTAAATACCAACCTGACTTTAAGTTTTAAAGTTGAATGAATAAAAAAAAAATGCTAACTTTCCCATTAGACGACCCAAATTAAATCTTTGTAATTTTTCATTCATTTAAATCGTTGTATAAATGATAAAAAAATTTTTTGGCAAATCTGAGATAAAAAAGATGACCGTTTTTTTTTTCCCAGCCAGTTTAACATTTTTTTTTTAGTTAGCTCATGATATGTCTGTAAGAAGAAAAGGCTACTCAACACTTCTTCACAATCATAAAAGAATGTAAATGGTGCATTCCAGGATACAAAACGTATTCTTGATTTCCGGTTATGTTCCTTATTATGTTCTTCTACTGTTCGATGGAAAAAGATAAAGGTAGACAGAACCCTAAAGCTAAAGTTTAGTTGTTTTAGTAAACCGCACCACAGGAAAACGGAAATGCACCAATTTCAGTTACTGAACATTATCTAATGTTCTTGGGACAAAACCTTGGATCATTTTAGGATCCTCACGGTAATGTTTTGCTCAGAGGAATCCATCATGGCTAGCAATGAGGTTATAGAAATAACAAGATAGTGGGGAAGAAATATGAGCCTATTCCCAACAACGTGGCTAGAGATCACAGCATGAGATTAGAACAAAATCCAAAGGATTTGTAACAAGGAGACTCAACTGCAGGCTGCAACTTCGGAGTGCTTTTTTTTTTTTTTTTTTTTTGGTAAAAGTGCAAATCCAAGTTTATCATATTTAAAAAAGCGACTTTATACAAAATACATTCCACAAGAATAATATTTTTTTGTGCAGTTCCTAGGGCCCTATTTCCCAACATGCTTCATTCAGCACAGACAATTCGCAAGCGCTGTGAGTTGGAATTCGGAGAAGGGAACCATTACAGTGGATTTCAATAAGGGGAGTTGAAAACCCCTTGACAACAACATTATTGTATTCTCAAACACCAGGGTAGTATGCTAATGAACAGCATGCAATTGCACAATAAATCATAAAAAAAAAAAATAATAATCCCTAATAATTCATACTGATGTTAACCAACATGGAGACACTATTACCTCCCTAAAACTGCATGAAGTGCTTTATTCCTCTTATAACACTCATGCTTTAAAGAATTATTAAATAATGCGATCACATTTTTATCCATTTTGCCAGCTGTAAACACTCACCAGCTTGTCTTTTCTGTCTTTCGACATAGCTAAAATGATACATGTAGCTTGCCGTGTTGCATTTTGCAATGTGCTCAACTAAATTCTTATTGACAATGAATCAACTTTTGATTGATTCTAAGCAATTCTAACCAGATAGCAGAAGTTAATCATGAACAGCTCTTCCTGGAAGAGGGCGTTTCAATAGTCTGTTTCTATTTTGCTATGATATTTCCACTTTAAGAAATGATAGAGTTTGTTTGACCCTGTGTTATTCCACACTTTCATTTTTCGTACGTCCATATAACTCCTAATCTATAATACAAGCCTAAAACTCTCATAATGGTTTAAGTCTGTATCACAATTCCAACACTGCTTAGGAGTTGTTGAACAAACTCTATAGCTCACGTTCTGTGTATTTATCTTTAGTGTAATTTAACGTTCCTTTCAGCGCACACAGGGAAGCAGTGTCGCTGAAGACCTCCCTGTTTCCGATTGTTCTCAGAATAGTCTAATTGCAAAAAATTAACTTGTCAAGAGCTCACATGCCAGTGACCTAAAATGGATCGTCAAATCGGCTCGGTTTGTTTCCTTCTCCCTCCTCTTTTGCTCACTTACTCTCCCTTTCCTTTTCCACCTCTGTCTCATTTTCTCTTGTCGCTGTTTATACCTTTTATTATTTTTCTCTTCATCCCTTTTCTCTCTCTGTGTCTCTCTCTTTCCACACTGGGCTCAGTGGGGGTTCCAACGGTTTCCCTGAGCCGAGGCACCGGGGCGAGCAATTAAAATGGAAAATGACAGCATGAAGTATGATGATTACTGTTATACAAAAAGGCACATTTATGAATTTAGCAGATAACTGTCACTTTTCCCCTAGCTGTTACTCGCTCTGTACTTTGTTAACTTAATGTCTTCAGTGATGCTCACCCGAGGAGAGGGCCAGAGTTGTCTTTTTAATTACCGTGACACTTGACACTTTTCAACTAGTTCTTAATTTCCTGACAAATAGCACATTTCATGAGGAGGAAAAAATGAGGACATGAGAAAAGAAAAAAAAAAAAACAAGAGAAATGAGTCACATTTACAGCTCTGCGGAGATTTTAACACAAGCTGTGTTTTTTCGCCACTTTTGTTTGTTTATTTATTCAAGTGTCTTTTGTACTCTCTTTGCAAAAGAAAGAAGGAAAGAAAGAAATTTTCAGAACCTGTTAATGTAAAACAAAGTGAGGTGATGAGGAGGTGTAGAGAGCGAACAGACATCGTCTTCAAAATCTCCCGAGTGCTAACATCCGATCATCTGCCATCTGGGCCTTACTCATTTTGAGAACTACTCACTTGGAGAAAGATATCCAGAAACAGCACTGCCTTATGTGTCAAGTCCAGGTTTTTTTTCTTTCTTATTAATAATAACGGGGACGTATGGACAGATTCCTTCCAGTTTAGCCATCAGGGCCAGAGCAAGCAGACACACAGGCCTGTGGCTCCAGCAGTCTGGCTCCACACTGTAAAGAGATCCACTCTCTTCAGAGACCAGCCGGATCAATACAAAGACAGGGAGACATATTTCTGGAAGTTTCCATGTCTCTCTTGTGTCAGGGGGATTGCACAGAGATGGATGGACCAACCTGGCTTTTCTGACATTTGGGTGGGGAGAGAGACTGTTCAGAATGGAAAGAAAGTGCAAAAGAAGTGAAAGAAGAGAGGAGGAGAGAGTGAGATGTACAGTACTCCTGTAGGATTCTATGTGCCACTACAACTCCATATTGGCCTTTTAGTGTTCTATATACAGTAGATGGAACAGTATGGCAAATACTGTATACACACAGATACAGTACACACACATCTCAAGATCAACTAACACACATACTGTATCACGGTCAACTAAGAAAATCACAGAAATATTATATAATGTAGTATAGAATATTATATATACAGTATATCCATGATTTTCTTAGTTGATTTTGATGTTTGTGATTGTGCTTCTGAAATTCACTTTGTTCAGGGTTTTGCCATTTTTTACAACTTATGTTTCAACATCACTACCATTCATTTATATTAAGTAGTCACTTCATTGTTGTCAAGGTGGCGGGCACAAGGGCAAACAGATCTACAAGCTCAACAACCAAAATGGTTAAATATATAAGGCGGATTAAAAAAATGGATGTTGGCAAATCAATCAAATATACAATTCATATTTATATTATTGGTAACTTTAGATTTATGAATCTTTTCTTGCACAGCTACGAGTCTGTCGTTTTGTTGCTTCAAATTCCAGTTTATCATTAGACAGTTCAGTTGTATGTTTGCTTCTAAAGAACTGTGAAAAAAAAAAAAACTGTGTCAAAACTCAGAAACATGTTGGCAGAAAGGAGCGAGTGGGAGAGAAGGCATTGTGAAAGGACTGCCATCTTTTTGCTTAGTGCTTTGTTTACAGATCTTATAATATGCTTTTGACACAAAATGAGCTCCATGCAAGCTGCTCACTCTACTTCCTTCCGTGACTCGATTCCTCATTATACCCATACTATTGTTGATTGTGTTTGTATTGGTATCCCATTGGCCACAAACATCCTCTTACTTCTGGATTATCCAACTATTAGAACTCTTTTTCTGAACCTTTCTCTAATTTGTCCTTACTCATGTTATCCGAGTTGGTGATTCTAAGAAACTATAATAGTCTACTGTGGTTAATTTCATTAAAATGAATTAGATCTTGTGTGTGAATATTTTTGAGATGTTGGGTCAAGCCTTCATGTACTGCGTACCATATATACATATACTGTATATAGTTACTTGTTAATTCTCTTTTGAAGGTTATCTCAGGTTTAGGGTTCTCCAAATGTATGTATCAATCGTTCAGTATAATCACCTTTGTGAGGAAATGTTAAAATGTTAATTTCTTCATATTCTGCTTCCAAAGGGCCGCCAGACTTTCTTGTATTTTTAATGTAGACTTGAGGAATCATTCTCCAGGTTTCCTGAAGGATTTTTTTTTTTGGCTCTCTTTATTGGCAAGCTTTTTAGTTTCAGAGAAATAAGCCATATATCTCCTAATTTAAGGCATGAACCAGTGAGAAACAGGTGCAGATGATGACAGATGATCAGGCCAGTGCTTAGTATACTGATAATGATGAATGCTCCGTGGGTGGAACAGATGAGAGGGGAAATAAGGTTGCTGCTGAGGTTTTTTAGCAACCTTGAGGTAATTATTTTTTAATATCTCTGTAAAAAATTGCAAAGGGCATCTTTGGTAACTGATCGTCAACTGGTGGTTCAAATGAGGCTTTGTATTTGTTATAAGACTTTGAACAAGGTTAAAAAGTTACGGAATTCATCACAGGCCAGTACCAGTGAATGTAATAAACTAAACTAAAAAAAACAAAAAAACAAACAAACACACATCTCTTTTGCACATCTTTAATTGAAATCAGTTATGTTCTTTGTCAACATCCATCCAATTATGTTCAGAAGTATGTAAAACTCATGAGGTGCATTTGATCCTGAGAAACAGTCAGAGGCAAACACCATGCAGACAGTGCAGGCATTTATATTTTTTTGCACAGTAGGCCACACCCAGTTCAGCTTTCAATCAGAATGCAGATACAGTTACATTCCTAATACTGTATATTCACACCATATGTGATACCACATACAGTAATTTATTTCATTTTCTAAAAGCTATGCAGCAACAAATACAAAATTAGACAGTATTTTACTAGACTGAACAGTCTTTTCAGATCAGCTGCACGGTTTGAGCAACCCTTCCCAGTTTGTCATAGTTTTTTCCAGGATAGATGCCTCTCGCTTTTTCTCTATTCCAGACAGATTCAACATCATCTCAACCACCAGTAGGTACTTGTCAGGGCGATTCATCTCATATCTCTGTATCCTTTCTTGTCGGTCTCACTCCCTCCGCCCTCCCCCCAGCCTTCTTGCTGTATGCCAGGGGAGTATCAGTGCGCAGTTGTGGGTGTCAGGGTTGAGTATTGGGGTTTGATGTGAGGATGTATGCTGTCGAGAGGGATCATGTTGGGCTAGCGGAGCTGAGCTGTTTTGCCTTGCCCCAGGTCACCTTTCATGGGCAATTAGTGTCCTAACAGCATGCTGGTCACAAGTTGTCGGGTGCGCTTATCATGAAGATCAGCGCATATCAGTTTCTCCATCGTCTTCACTTTCCCCTGTCTCGCTCTGAAGCTCCCCTTATCAGCTGCTCCTGGCACCCTGGGTTAGCCCTTTCACTTGTAATCCAGTGTGTGTGTGTGTGTGTGTGTGTGTGTGTGTGTGTGTGTGTGTGTGTCTTTGCATACAATCAGGCATATGGATAGAAATGTGCTTTCAAGTTATGTGTGCAACATTTTCATATTTCTGAACAGCTGTCTTTCATTTGTCTTTCATCCCACAGACTCACAATATCAGAAAGATGTCAGTGTTGTTTAATCAAGATTTTTTGATTATAGTGACAGTTTCTGCATGTAGTTCAACTACTAAATGAATATTAGTCATTCTGGATAAACAAATCACAGATGGTCCTGTGCACTTGATTCTCAATTGTTTATGCTGTGCAGTTTGAGTAAAACTACAATTCAAAGTCTGTAATAAACCAAACAATCAACAAACAAACAAATCCGTATTAAAATGAATCATCAGGACTTATGTACAGTTTATGCCGTATGCACGCTAGCCCTTATTAGAAATTTAAGCTCTGTATGGGGCAGTGTTTGTAATATTTTCACGTTTTTCAGATTTTGAAGTTATACTGTAGTTAAAAAAGAAAAATCACAGATATGAACATGATGCATTGCGAAGGAGCAATGGATAAATAATAATGTATTGGGACATGTAGAAATAAATGTATGTGTGCAATATGTCTTTGGTATATTTCATAACGTTTGTTATACAGTATGTTTTGTTATAATGTTTCAGAGTATTCAGGGAATAATTATAATAATACATATAGTTGCAAGCAACGATGACGGGCCCAAGCATCCTGCGCAATCGCCACCTACAAGACCTACAAAAAGCCATCCCCGCCCGGGTGCACCGCACAACTTGCACATTTCAGACACTACTGTATATAGGGCTGATGTCAGTTTAGGCCCTAAATATTTGTTCAGTGCATTAGTGTGCGTGTTGAGTGTGAGAGTGTTAACATTTGTAATACAGTATGTGTGTGTGCATGCATGTGTGCATGTGTATGAGTGTGTACTGTACATGCGTGCGTGTGTGTGTGTGTGTGTGTGTGTGTGTGTGTGTGTGTGTGTGTGTTAACATTTGTAATGTGTGTGTATGTGTGTGTGCATGAGTGTGTGTGCATGAGTGTGTTTGTGTGTGTGTGTGTGTGTGGCAGGCATCCTAATGACAGCAGAGTCCAAGCTGTTTGCCAATTTTTATGAGTTTTTGAGCATGCTAAGACACCCAAAAAGCCCAAAAGGGTGGGAAAAAATCCTTAGGAAAACAAGAGGGTCGCACCCTATTGTGCTTGGGCCCCAATAATAATAATAATAATAATAATAATAATAATAATAATAATAATAATAATAATAGCTCGATTCCCGTCTCTGTGTGCATGGAGTTTGCATGTTCTCCCCGTGCTTGGTGGGTTTCCTCCGGGTACTCCGGTTTCCTCCCACAGTCCAAAGACATGCAGGTTAGGCTAATTGGCGTTCCCCCCAAAAAATGCCCGTAGTGTGTGTGTGAGTGTGTGTACAGTATGTGTGTGTGCCCTGCGATGGATTGGCACCCTGTCCAGGGTGTACCCCCTGTGTCCCCCGCGACCCTGAACACAGGATTAAGCGGTATAGAAAATGAATGAAAAAGAAATGAATTAATTACTACTAATACAACTAAAGGCCAGACTTGTAGCTCCATCATTCAAACTTGCTCTTGGGTCAGGAGGTTTGTACCGCTGCATGCGGGTTTCTATAAATGTTCACATACCGATCAGCCGCAACACTAAACTCGACCATCAGGTGAATTGAATAACATTGATTATCAATTATGTAGCAGTAAACTTGTCACCGATCATGGGCATGCAAGGCTCATCTACTGTATGCCTATGGGGACAAAGGCAAGCCTGATCTCACTGAAAAGCCATGCAAAACAAATGAAAAAAAGAAAGATATTAGAACACCCAGTGCATCACAGACTGTCATGCATGGGGCTCATCAGTCAAAGAGTGCAATGTGGTTGATCTGCTTGCCGACTTCAGTCTCAACAGGCATTCATGGAAAGCTACAGTACAGTATATACTGTATAAAACATGCTGTTGTCTGTGATAACTTGTCTTTAACAAATGTATGTGTGTTCTTGGTAAACTGCAATGAACTGACATCCCCCTAAAGCAATTACTGAATATGTATTATTATTATTATTATTATTATTATTATTATTATTATACTTACACTTACTTCTTTATGAACATCAAATACATTGAAGCTACAAAATGTCTTGTCATATCTGATTACTAAAAATAAATTCTTAATATTGAAATTCTTAATATTGAAATTTTGTCATCTCTCTTTTTTCTATTTCTTCTCTCACATTCTCTCCCTTTTTTAGCCAGTGTCCATGTTTTACTAATGTGACATGCTGGGTTCCTGCTGTCCCACTTATGGAGGAAGTATTGACACGGTGCTGAGAGATGTAAAAGTGTGTGTGTGTGTGTGTGTGTGTGTGTGTGTGTGTGTGTGTCATGATGCCTTAGGTGACTGGTCCTGGCAAAGGTATGTCATTCCACATGATGTAGAATATGCCACAATGGCATTTTGTCTCAGGTCACTTGCACGCTCTCTCTCTCTCTCTCTCTCTCTCTCTCTCAGCATGTAACCCAGCTTATTGGCAACATTACAATCCTTTGTGGCTTTTTTTTTTTTTACTGTCACGCACAGACTCGGACACATCTCCTTGTTCTCATAGCTGTAGACAAGGGGCATGAAATGAGCTACTATTAGTACTGGGACAGACAGCACAGCATCGAGAGATGTGCATTTGTCTTGTAGGGGCTTTCACAGGTGCTATTTCTCTGGGACACTGATTGTGTCAGTGGCAGATATGTGAACGATTTGAGCCCTGATGATGATGACTGCACTATTTGCTTCTCATGACAGTAGTGAGTAGAACATGGTCTAGTTTCAGAAGCAAATTAGATAAGCTACCGCATACACATTGCAAATATTCAGTTCATTATGCCTAAAAGACCATTGTGTGCCTAAAATAGATGATTTATAGACATGCTGTTTCAGCATATGTTGTATGTTTAGACAGACTGCGGAATGCGAAATGAGAAATACTTTCATTAATATTCTCCAATTTCCAATCATTTTCCCATGAGGCCACCAAAGAAAGGACTTTCATAGAAATAATAGCAGAATGGATTCAGCTTTATTTGGATCTAGGAAGAGAAAAACAACGTGGTGCTGGGCACTGATAGAAAATCTATATGCTGCCACTCTTCAGCCGGAGCGTTTACAGCTGCACACTTTTCCTACTACTACGTTGAGACTGAATACGAAAGAACAATTGATTGTAAAACCAGGAAATATTTTCAGTCAAGTGAAACCAAATATGCTCTTTTTAAAATATTAGATTCTTGTGACCTACTGATTAAAAAAAATTAACAGTTTTACAGTACAGTACATTAACCATTTTACACAGGGGTTTAATCATGATTGGTATGATTGTTCAGTTGTTCCTCCAGAAAAAAAAAAAACATTTTATCACCTATAAAAATTTTTTTTATCTTCTATAAAATACCCATTGAAATAATCCATCAGATGATAATATATGTATCCCACTCAAATTGGCATTTTTGGTAAATATACCATTATATATTGAAGGAAATGTGTTTTTCAAGGTGTGTTAATTTCGGGAACTTTCCAGGAAGTGTTCTTTTCTGTTGTTCTCTGCCAAAACCAAGCCAAAACCAGAACCCAACCAGAAAGTCAGACTAATCCTTTGAGTTTCAAATGACAAATAACTAAATTTATTATATACATTTTTTTATAGACTCAGTGATGATCAGTGATGATGTGGTGATTTTAAATCACTTATTGCTGTCCTAGCATAGTTATAGCCTAAATACATTTTATGCCCATGTACCTTACTGCTGATTGAACTCGACTTGAATTGATACACTTCTTGCAACACACACTGAATATTGTGTGAGCAGCAGAAACATACATCATGCAGACACTTCCATGTCTGTAATTTATATGGAGATTGCTTATCCCATGTGAATCGGAACATTATTACAGGTGTTGTCCAGCAACGTTGCTTAAAAGACGCATCTTTGGAAATCTTATCCCATCTCAAGCACTCATAATGTTCCCGTGACAACATTATTATTTTTTTTTGACGTACTGTAAGTGGAAATTCAGCCGAACCTGTTTGACATGGTTATGGTGTCTTCTTATGTCCGGTTCCAAAGCATTGATTTTAGTTTAAAACAAACAAATATCAAAATCAGGCCAGCTTTGAATGTAGACCAACACAAGTAGCTAGAAGCAGAAAGAAGAAGCACAGGCTAATTCATGTGCTCTGTGATGCAGCCAATCCATGATGAATGGAGATTGAGGATGAGACCCCCCTCTTTCTCCAGCCTGTATTAGTTTTGCCTTTAATTACCATGGCTGGTAATGCTTCCTATCCATAACTGTCGGTTCTGGGAGGAGGCCAGACCTGTTTACTGATGCACAAGCAATACTTCCCCCTCTATTCTCCCGCCCTTACCTGAAAATCCCCTCCTGCCCCCCCACAACATCCACCTTGCCCCAAATCTGCCGACAGCACATCTTTCATTTCAATATTTCAATATTTATGCTTAATTTTTACAAGTGGAAAAGTTCAAAGTTATCGTAAGGGTATGTAACTTGTCTGCTTTTCTCACTGTCAATTACTGGCACTGTCAGTCGCATGTTTGTTGGTTTATTTATTTATTTTTCACTGACACAGGTGCAGAGTTAGAGACAGGTGAATGGCAGACATCTTCCACCTATTATATTTAACGTCTACAAACACTGTTCCATTTACTTGTTTGGCATCCGGATCCTAACACAAAGAAATAACCTTCATTCATTCTATTTATTCCTCATGGTCATCTTCCTGTAAGCCATGCTTCAGTCTACACTGTTTGTTCTAGCACTGATATATTTAATTAGCTTCTGCAGTAGTCTTTCCGTTTAAGTGGAAGAATATTTGTTATGCCTTAAAAATCACCCGGTATGTATATGTATGTCCATATGTAGCACACTGACTATATGTACCAGGTTTCTCCATTGAATATGAACTAGTGTGGAAGAAAAAAAGAAAAGGTCATGCTCATTTCCATGATGGCCTTCATTAGAATATGCTAAGGACGACCAGTGCTACTTTCTCCCTCTGCGTGATGAATAGCTCCTACATTACCTACTCGCCTCAAAGTACTCTTCCGTCAACCTTATTTGCATACCGCACCTTTATTTATTTATTTTTGTGCTCTCACAAAATACTTACAGTTATTGCCTGTGAGGAGAGTTGGCAACCCACTTTGCAATTTAAATTGGCGGTGCTTTATGGTGGAACAGTCAGCTTGTCATTGAAGAACTCAGAATATGTCTTTGCTCTCACACTTTCTCTCTCTCTTTTTTTAAACACACACCAAGCCGTAAGTTTTAAAACACAATAAGATTTTCACTCCCGTGAACCAGATTTGAACTAAATGGCATCGATTAGCCACCACATTGGGTTGTTTTTTGTTGAATCTGAAAGAAAGAACTAGGATACCAGACTACACACATAAAAACATATAGTTTATAAATATACATCATGTTTCCTATCGGTTAACGGTCCTAGGCTGGCCGTTTTAGTTACGTCCTAACACGGAGTGTAGTCCAATCTTGCAACAACTTATAAAAAGTCCTTAGTATTATTACATTTTTTTCTATTATTTTGCTTGCTGTTTCAATCCAGATGCAGGTAGCAACTGAGCCATGGAGGAGCTTTTGCTTCTTATTAAGACGTTTAAGAGCTTCCCGCCAATCAGGACCCAGATCTGCTGCTTCGTAGGAAGGGCATTAACAAAAGCATGCATGTTTGTGTTAGGTGGAATTTCGCTTGGCTCTCTTTGTGCCATTTAGTGTGCATTGCTGTTACTATTATAATAAAAAGATAGACTAACACTTATTTCCTGTGTAATGTTTCAATAAAACATATACAAGGAATATTTTGGAACAAATACATACTTTTAATCAATAATTTTAATTTTGACTTGTTTTGTATATAGACATGATACATACTACAAGGTTAATTGACATTTTATTAGCTTATATAGCCATATATATCATTTGGGAGCCATAAAATGTAATCAATAAAGTGTTAGCTGTACTGTATTCTATGGAAATGTAAACATACTACTGTATAAGCAGAGTAGAATGAATGTGGCCCTACTTTCAAATTAGGAAACTTCATGGCTAACAAAAAGCTCCATTGAAACTTCATGGTTAACAAAAAGCTCTCATGTTACATTGGACATGGACATGAATATTGCACGACAGTGTTACAAAAAAAACACTTTTGTTTCTATTGTTGCACCTCTTGTCTGGTATTTATTTTGATTACTGAATGTTAAACTGCTTTTAATAGGGTTTACGCTTTGTACTTTGTTGTCTTAAGGCCAGGTCGCATTTTAAAAGTCTCAAGGGCAGAATCCTACACCCACACAATGCATATATCCCAGCTTATTTAAATGGTATAATAATTTATAGTAACAACTGGCAGCAGCATTTAAAACATCTGCAGGCTGTCCTGAGATCCTTGAGAATGATGAGACTCAGAGTAAACCCAAAGAAATGTTTAACTATAAGTATGATATGTGGCTATCAATGAGGGCTATAGTCATGTGCATTAGCAAGCTGATAAGAGCAGTGATAGTGGTCTTCCAAAAGGGGGTAAAAAAAAGGGAACAAAAAGAGTAAAAGGATAATAACTGTGATCAGAGATCACTTAAACACTTAATGTTTAAAACATTGACATTAGAAAATTACAGCTCGGTTTAATAATAAAAGTAAGAGCATTTCTTCATGCACAATGCAACAAGAACTCACAGGATTTGTTGTAAACAGCTGTTTGGTCATAAGAAATCCTCTTGCAGTGAAATTAATCAGATAAAAAGGTTGGACTTTGAAACAGTGAACAAGGTCATGAGATCTGACAATTAATTCCAGAGCTATGGTTATGATCTGAAGTTGCTTCAGGTGGTCAAGTCAGTTGGTCACGTTGCTTCAGTTAGTCACGTCTCAGCAATGTCATATGGCAATAAAATAAAGTCAGATGATTACATGTATGGAATGAATGGATTTCTTCTTCCCTGGTGGCACACATGTATTACAAGATTGCAAATTGTCAAAGAGTGGTTATGGGAACATGAGGAATCATTTTCACAAATGAATTGCCCACCACAGAGTCTGGACCTCAACCCTTTGTAATGTCTCCCATTAGCAATGCAAGATCTTAGCCAAAAATAAATATAACTCTAGACAGAGTTCAATTTTGTGACTTTGTTTAAGCAATACCATGGCAAAGGGAAAGGTGGCCCAAAACTGTGTTTCAAAAAAGGTGTTAGAAAAATATGTCTATTGATAGTGTAGTTTAGAGCAGGATGCAGGAAGGTCTGTATGAAATGTATGAAAAAAAATGATCAAGATCCATTTTTGCAGCACCATCAACTGTCAAACCCCTGGTCTGATCATTAAGATTTTCATCTCTTTTTTTCCCCTTCCTATCTTCCCGTGTTGTTTACATGTCTATTCAAGCACATGGCGTTTGTTTTGATCCTTCGCCATGTGCCCGTGTCTCTGTGACATCACCACCATCCCCCCCACTTCCTCTTTATTACTCTATCAAGATGATTTCACTCACCTGTCCCCCTCGTAATCATTCGCCCTATTTATTCCCCCTTGTCCGTTGTCCTGTTGTAGCGCGGCCACATAAAGGGGCGGTTAAACAGCAGGGGAACGAAGAAGGAGCTAATGTTGCTCACCTGCACAAACAAACTGACCCCTTTCGGTTATTTTCGTCCCTATGGCAAGGGTGCCTTGGTTCCGGGGTTAAGCTCACGCGCGCATGCGCAGCTGTGCCGCGAGGGAACCCCGATGACCTATCAGGTCACGTGTGCCGGTATAAAGCCGGAACCGGCATGACGTTCGACACGGAGAGATGAAGCAAGCAGCGCTTTGTTTGGAGAGAGAGAGCGAGCTAGTTAGCTATTTCCCTTGGATTATTCTTTTCCTGGACGGCAAGTATACCCCTCTCATTCCGTTTCTCGAGCTCCCGGACTTACCATCTTTCCCCGGTGAGATCGAGCCATCTCCCCATTTCACCATCCCATACATTCACAATAACACGGACTTGGACATTCATACATACGCACACACACACTCGCACACACTACTGACATTGTACATATTTGTTTATATTTTGTATATATTGTTTTTTCGTTGCACTTCATTTGTTTGTTTGTCTTTTGTACATAATACACTTGGGTTCGGTTTTGGAATCTGTTGTTGTGTCCGTCTTTCCTTGCTCCGCGAAGGTTGCGCAATACCGGAAGTAAGTGAGATTTACCCGTTTATAGATATTAGACCCCGATTTAGTGTAATTAGCTCAAATAATAATTCTGAGCATTACATATTGGTGGCCCGTACGGGGAGTCTATTTGTTTGGGTGTTTTTCCGGTGTTGTGTGAATTTGTGGAGCAAAATAGACGCTAACATGGCTAGTGCTAAGGCTAACATGCTTGCTAATGCTAGTAGGACCGGGAGGGCCAACTCTGTTGCCGGTAGTAAAACACAGGATGAGGAATGTGCATTTGTGACAAGACGTAATCCTATTCCATTGCTTAGTTCATTGTATGTATCAGATAGGCATGATGATAACTTGATGGGTCTTATGTCTAATATGTCTGATAGTTTAAAAACAATGCGTTCTGAACTTGAGCAATTTAAAGGGGATGTAGTGGCTATGACTGAAAAGGTGGGTGTGTTGGAGAGGAATTTCAGAGACTCCATGGACAGCAGCTTAAACCGCGAACTCAGTTTTCGACAGGCAGTAGACACCAAGCTAGATGAGCTGGAGCGCTACTGCCAAGAGTCGCTAGGGAAACTGGAGAAAGCAGTAGTGGACTGTTTCATGCGCCGTGATATCGTCTGGGAGAAGCAGATGAAGAAGCTGCGCCTCTTTAACACGCCCACCGCCCTCAGATCTGTAGCACACACCGCGGCGTCTTCACCACCTCCATCTCTACACTCAGCCGATCCTCCTAACACCGCAACTCCAGGGAAGGACAGCCAGGAGAAAAGAAAGAAAGGAGCACCACTGCCCACTTCTACTCTGGCCCAAGCTGGACTGTCCAACGCCCAGCCCCTCTCTGCACCCTCTCAGCTCTACTATGCCGTGCCAACCAAAGCAGAACCTCCTCAACCTACCTCGGAGCGGTCAGCCGCCTCTCCCAGAGACCTCGCAGAGGTGGAACCGCCACAGCGGGAAGGTCTCCAGGTGGCGCTAATAGCCACTGTGGTCGATGTCGGAGCGACCCAGAACCAGGGTGTCTCCTTCGAACACCACCAGGGCGCATTACACCGTAGAGTTCCGAGGAAGAAGGGAGGAGCACTCCAGCTGGTAGTGCCACCTACAAACGTCCAGACGTTCCTACAAGACTTTCACCAAAAGCCGTCGGGTGGCCACCGGGGGGGGCTAAAAACCCTACTAAGCCTCCTAGACGTCGCCTGGTGGCCCACCATCCGCAAGGACGTCTGGCGGTACGTCGGTGCGTGCGAAGTCTGCCAGAACACCCGGAGTGAGGCTAAGCGAACCAGGGGCCGCTGGAGCAGCCTACCACCCAACAACACTCCACAGACCCAGCCACTGATACAGAACCGACCGACATCAAGATCACAGCGGAGGAAGAGACACCACCACCAACAGGTCAGTCTGCCAAAGAAGCCAGCTACTACAGTTCCCGGCAGCTCGAGGTGCCAGAGCTACCGGGCGGGCTGGTTTGGCGATGGACTCCATCTCTTTCCTCTGCCCATCAAAGACTTGTCAGGTGAGCTAGTGCCCAGTGGGAGGGTCCTGCTAAAAGACTCAAAAAAGAACCAATGGACTGACACTAGGTCTGGGGGCAACCCACTAAGCCGAGTAAGTGCATCAAAAAAAGCGCTAGTGCGGTCCTCTCCTCACACGCCGGAGGCTGGGAGGGGGGGGTCTATGTAGCGCGGCCACATAAAGGGGCGGTTAAACAGCAGGGGAACGAAGAAGGAGCTAATGTTGCTCACCTGCACAAACAAACTGACCCCTTTCGGTTATTTTCGTCCCCATGGCAACGGTGCCTTGGTTCCGGGGTTAAGCTCACGCGCGCATGCGCAGCTGTGCCGCAAGGGAACCCCGATGACCTATCAGGTCACGTGTGCCGGTATAAAGCCGGAACCGGCATGACGTTCGACACGGAGAGATGAAGCAAGCAGCGCTGTGTTTGGAGAGAGAGAGCGAGCTAGTTAGCTATTTCCCTTGGATTATTCTTTTCCTGGACGGTAACTATACCCCTCTCATTCCGTTTCTCGAGCTCCCGGACTTACCATCTTTCCCCGGTGAGATCGAGCCATCTCCCCATTTCACCATCCCATACATTCACAATAACACGGACTTGGACATTCATACATACGCACACACACACTCGCACACACTACTGACATTGTACATATTTGTTTATATTTTGTATATATTGCTTTTTCGTTGCACTTCATTTGTTTGTTTGTCTTTTGTACAATACACTTGGATTCGGTTTTGGAATCTGTTGTTGTGTCCGTCTTTCCTTGCTCCGCGAAGGTTGCGCAATACCGGAAGTAAGTGAGATTTACCCGTTTATAGATATTAGACCCCGATTTAGTGTAATTAGCTCAAATAATAATTCTGAGCGTTACACTGTGTCAGATCGTTGTCCCATGTCGCTAGCCATATTGCCTGCCCGTTTCATGTCCTATCTAGTCCTGTCTGTGTAGTTTATTTTGGCTCCAAGCCAGTATCCTCCGGTTCTGTTTTTTTCACCTTTTTCCCCCCTCTCTTCCGGTGTTTTTTTGTCTTCTTTGGATCCAGGCTGGGTCCTGTTTTTCTTTTCATAGTTTGCGCTGTGCTGCAGTTTCCTACCCCGAAGCCGGCCTGCTCTCACTCTTCTTCACGGCCGTGCAGTTCAGCGAACTTCAGCCCTATCGCTGAAGGAACTACAGCCACGTCTCCCGGTCAAGGCCCTTTTCCTCTTCGGAGTGGTTTTTGTTTTTTTGTTGTTTTCTCTTTTTGGGACGTTGGCCCTCCGTGGTTTTGATTGAAAAAAAATGGAAAAAAAGGAAAAGAACAGTGCAGCTTGCCCCTGATTTTATTTTGTATACTGATTTTTTTTTTTCTGCCTGAATCTCTGCAACAAATAAAAGATTGGAAGAGACCTGCACTTGTGTCCGTTCTGATTCCCTGACAGAACGATCTGACCAGCATGGATGCAGCAGGTCCAGACCCCATGAGATCAGCAGTGGCCAACCTGGGGTGCTCCTAGGCCAGAATGAGACCCGGTTGACCAGCACCACGAGAGAGGTCGAGTTGCTCGCCAACCAAGTGGCGCGCATCCAGGAACTCCAGCGGGAAGACGCTCAAGCAGGTTCGGTCCACCTCTCCTCACGTCACGATCATGAACCCTGCTGCAACAACCCACCTCCCTATGACGGGAACCCTAACTCCTGCTGAGCCTTCCTAACACAATGTTCTGTAGTGTTCGCCCTCCAGCCATGCACATTCGCGGCAGAGGAGACAAGGGTGGCATTTGTCTTAACTCTTCTTACGGGCAAGGCTCGTGAATGGGGAACGTCTGTCTGGGAGTCCAGAGCCCCATGTTGTGACTCATTTAACGAGCTTCGACAGGAGATGTTGAGGCTTTTTGACCGGTCTGTCAGAGGACAGGAGGCAGCGGACAAGCTCGCACGGCTCCATCAGGCAGGTCGCTCAGTCACGGAGTTTGCCATTCAGATCAAGACCTTAGCAGCCCCCTGTGACTGGAATGAGGCAGCCTGTCGGGCAATGTTCCGGGCAGGGCTCGAGGAGGATATACAGGAGAGGAGACCTTGAAGACCTCATCGACCTGGCACTCCGCATCGAGACTCATCTCTGTCGTCTGAACCTGAACCCATGCAGGTGGGCGCCTCTGTCTGACACCCCAGGAGAAACAACTGCGCCTAACCAAAGGTCTGTGCCTCTACAGTATTGTGACAAGTCAGGCCACTTTGCTGCAGCCTGCCCACCAAAAGCCAAGGCTCACCAGTGAAACGGGGGATCCTGGTGAGCGCTATTACTTTTTCACAATCCCCCTCCTCTCGCACACTTTTATCTGTCTTAGTTCAGTATAGGGAGACTTCATAGTCGTTCTTTGCCTTGGTCGATTCAGGGGCTGAGGGTAATTTCATGGACAGCTCGATAGCTGCACGTTTGGGTATTCCAGCTATTCCCTTGCCTGAACCTATCCCTGGCCGATCCCTAAATGGGACCTTAATTACTACTGTCTCTCACCAGACACCCAAGGTTAGCCTAGTGGTCTCAGGCAATCACCATGAGGAAACTACGTTGTACCTTCTGGACTCTCCTAGTGTTCCTACTGTATATTTTTGGGGCACCCTGGTTGGTACAACATGGCCCTCAAGTTGATTGGTCTGGAAATAATGTCTTGTCTTGGAGCCAAAATTGTCTTGTTTCTTGTCTTGGTCCGGCCCCTTTTTCTGGTTCTGTTTGTCCTGTGTTGCAGGTGGAGGTTGCTGATCTGTCTGGGGTTCCAGCGGAGTACCATGACCTGCGGCTGGTGTTCAGAAAGTCCTGGGCCATGTCCTTGCCTCCCCATTGCCCTCATGACTGTGCCATTGAGCTCCCCCCAGGCACTTCTCCGCCTAAGGGTCACTTATATTCCCTTTCAGATCCGGAAAGAGAGGCCATGGACACATATATTAATGAGTCGTTCAAAGCCGGCCTCATCTGTCCCTCCTACTCTCCTGCGGGTGCGGGGTTCTTCTTTGTCAAGAAGAGAGATGATTCCCTGCGTCCCTGTATTGATTATCGTGGGTTGAAAGACATTACCATTAAGAACAGGTACCCCCTCCCTCTTATGTCTTCAGCTTTCGAACTTTTGAATGGAGCCAAGGCTCTTCACCAAGCTTGACCTGCGCAACGCCTACCACCTTATCCATTTTTGGGAGGGAGATGAGTGGAAGACAGCTTTCAACACACCCACGGGACACTCGGCATGTCGGCCAGGTGTTGCAATGGCATTTGGAAAACCAACTATTCATGAAAGCAGAGAAGTGTGTCTTTCATGCAAGGTCGGTTTCGTTCTTGGGGTTCGTGATTTCGGTGGGTGAGATCAGTGCGGACCCTGCTAAGATATGGGCGGTAGCTGAGTGGCCAACTCCTGACTCTCGGAAGGCTCTGCAGCGATTCCTGGGGTTCGCCAACTTTTATCAGCGTTTCATCCGGAACTTCAGTCAGATGGCTGTACCCTTAACAGCCCTCACTTCTCCAAAGGTACTGTTTTAAGTGGAGTAAAGAGGCCCAGGAGGCCTTTGATAAATTAAAGTCCCAGTTTGTCTCTGCTCCTGTCTTGTCTACTCCAGATCCTGAATGACAGTTTATTGTTGAGGTGGACGCTTCAGATGTTGGAGTTTGTGCGGTCTTGTCACAACACTCTCTTCGGGATGGGAAAGTGCATCCGTGCGCCTGGTCCCTTTTCTTTAGCCGTTTCAATTTTACACTCTCATACAGGCCTAGGTCTAAAAACACCAAACCGGACTCCCTTTCTCACCTGTTTGAGACCCCCGAGAAGGAGGCCACTATCGACACCATCCTGCCCAATGGCATGGTGGTGGCCGCACTCTCATGGGATGTCGAGAGGGAGGTTCAGGAGGCCCTGCGTAAGTGCCGAGTACCCAGAGGGGTTCCAGAGGGCAAGTTCTATGTCCCTTTGAGACTGCGCTCCAAAGTCATCCAGTGGTGTCACTCATCCAAACTAGTTTGTCACCCAGGAGTTAGGAGATCGCTGGCCTCCATCTGTCAGCGATTTTGGTGGCCCTCCATGACCAAGGATGTCAGGCAGTTCGTGGCAGCTTGCTCAGTTTGCGCCCAGAACAAGAGTTCACCTTCACCTCCCGTTGGTCTGCTTCACCCATTACCCATCCCCGCCCACCCCTGGTCACATCTAGCTCTTGATTTTGTCACTGGCCTCAAGGGGGCAACACCATCATTCTCACGGTGGTGGACCGCTTCTCCAAAGCAGCCCACTTCATCCCTCTTCCCAAGCTCCCCTCCGCAGAAGGGACTGCCCACAATACTCTACCGGTTTCTGCCACAGGTAAGTCACATTTTCAGTGTTCTGTTGGCTATCAACCCCCTCTGTTCTCTTCACAGGAACCCAAAGCAGCAGTTCCGTCTGCCTCGGCTTTTGTTCAATGTTGCTGGCGCACCTGGAGAAAAGCTAAGTTGGTCTTGGCACGGGCTAGTAGACGGACCTTTCCCCCCCCTCTCTCCCGGTGGTTTTTGTCTTCTTTGCATCCAGGCTGGGTCCTGTTTTTCTTTTCAGCTTTTCAGTTTCCCGTCCCGAAGCCAGCCTGCTCTCGCTCTTCTTAGCGGCCGTGCAGTTCAGCGGATTTCGGCCCTATCGCCCCCTGCTGGCCTCCGAAGGACATCCACGTCTCCTGGTCAAGGCCCTTTTCCTCTTCTGAGTGGTTTTTGTTTTTTTTGTTGTTTTCTCTTTTTGGCACGTTGGCCCTCCAGGGTTTTGATTGAAAAAAAAAGGAAAAAAAAGGAAAAGAACAGTGCAGCTTGCCCCTGATTTTATTATTTGTATTATTACAATTTTTGTTTTGTTTTTCTGCCTGAATCTCTGCAACAAATAAAAGATTGGAAGAGACCTGCACTTGTGTCCATTCTGATTCCCTGAAATCAACTGCTTTAAACATATACCTGTTACAGGAGGGGGGAAAACAGGCAAACATACCTACTTTTGCCACTATGTGGTTAATAGACCAAGGCTTCACTCTAAAATATTTATAATGTGAAGTAAGGAAAGAAATCAGGCATGTCATTGATAAAGGTGATAGGAGTTACACATACGGTACTATTGCACTTGATTGTTTTGGAAGCCAAATGCCCAGGAGTTTGGCCGCTCTCTTATGTGTAGAGGAAATTTTGAAAAAAAAAATTCACTCTCAAAGGCCTAGTACAGAAAGTAAGCAGTAAACACTGTAAATAAATCATGCACCCCTCCCCCCAGCTTGTTTTTGAATGGATAGACAGGTCCACTGGGGTTCTGCGGCTCAGCAGCCCTCCGAGGGCTGTGTGTTGAAAGGGAACCAGAACACTGGGTTTGAGTGGATGTTTAATGTGCAGACCATGCCACTCAGTGGATATGACTGCTCTACTCTCCCAAATGAATCAGAGTACACTTGCTGTAGACAACATGTCTGCAAAAACATAAAAATGCAATTTAACCATGTCAAATAAATGGAACAAAAAAATTGTTAATAGTTCAATCATACATTACAACATTGTTATTTAATATGATTGATGGATGAGTCATCAATCTTTGAATTATTAAAGTTTATTTTGTCACTGATATAATCACAGTACATGATTCCAAGACTTGTAAATGACAGACTCTTTCCATAAGACTCAAATGAATGACATGTTAATTTTCTACCTGTATACCAAACATTTCACCCAACAGATGCATTATTAGATTAAAACACTGTGTGTGTGTGCATGTGTGTGTGCGTGTGTGTGTGCGCGCATGCGTGTGTGATGTAATGTAATGTGCATTTAAAATCACTATAAATTTTTCTTAAAGAAGACTTTATGGCAGTGTCTTTAGATTTCAACAGCTGTTAATAAAGCATCTGGAAGTATCTCTATTATCTGTGTTGCCCTAATATCTGCAAACAGGAGAAAAGAAGCAAATGCAGTGTGTGTGTTTAAGAGGGGTGTGGCTTTGGAAAAAACCCTAAAAATTGTTGCTATATTTGATTTATCGATTTAGATTCTGACAAAACACTGAATGAAACATGAGTACATTCATAACATGGCATGATGCATTTAAAAGACACATTGTTAGAATTAACAATCTAAAGAATCTAAAACAATACTAACAGAATTTATAGTAATGCTAATAATGCATTAAACCTTTTCCCTGTGTGTGGTAAGACACGCCCCTTTAGTTATTGTTACTAGTTCCGACAAGCTAAAAAGGACACAGAGAAGATTGGCTCCAGTGCAGTAGCGTAATAATGGTCATGTTACAATTGTGACGGCAAACAATAATTTTGTGCCTATTTTAACTAAATGTCCAGAAATTGCCTGGAAGAATTATCCAGTAAGGGTTAAACTTTTTCCACACAGTGTTATATACACAAAAAAATAAAAAATGTGACGGTGGTAAACTAGAGCATGGTTTAGTCAGTGCTAAGCATTGGCATTTGATGAGAAGAATGCTGACACTGCACAAAGTAATCATAGAAATAGCTATAAAGCCGGATAAGATAATGGAGTGGTACAAATTGAGGTGAGCTGTCATATGAAATAATATTGTGGGATTTTTACAGCAATCAGTCCCTATAGGTAATGTAAGAGATACGAGTTTAGAGACCTTGCTAGGGGAGGTATAGCCACACCCTAAATGAAGGCTCACGCATTTCGAGGGAGATGTGTATCTACACACTGTAAAAAAAACGGTCAAATGACTGGCAGCAATGGCTGCCAAACAAAAACCCTAAAATTAAGGTAAAATACTCTAGTTCATATTATGCTCAAAAACATTCAATTTACAGAAATTTTTATTTTATCTTTTACAGAGAAACACCGTTATTTTACAGATTTTTCCTACATTTATACAATTAAACACCTTCATTAAACGAACAGCACTAGAAGTTTAGGATGAAACACTGTTATTTTACAGATTTTTCCTACATTTATACGATTAAACACCTTCATTAAACGATCAGCAGTAGAAGTTTAACAGTGAAACACCATTATTTTACAGATTTTCCCCAAAATTTATACGATTTAACACATTCATTAAAACAGCACTAGACGTGTAGCAGCAAAATGTTTTTAGTTTACAATTTTTTCCAAAATTATTACAATCAAACACCTTCATTAAAGCAAAAGCATTAGGCATTTAGCAGGGAAACACTGTTACAGTATGTACAGGTTTTTCATAAATTGAAGATCAAACACCTTCAAACAAAGCAATAACACAAAACTCCTGATATTTAAATTTTTTTTCATAAATTCCTATGAATACACATGTTCAATAAAGTGTTAACACAAACTCAAGATTACAATAGTTGTAAAAAATAGTCTGTATAACTGTGACACAGTATAGTACAGGTATGATGCAAAATACAGTAAAAGGAAGTTCAGTTTTATAGCATTACAGTAAAATCCTAAAATGAAAAACAATGAAATATTTAAACTATTGTGCTATAACAGTGAAACATTCTCTCTCACAAACTTAAACATTGCTGTGAAATATCCTTGACTAAAAACCTATGAAGAAATGAACAATTTCAAACAATATTCTCGATGTTCCAATTAATGTTGGATTGGAAACTTTATTACAAATAAAGTACAATGTGGTCCCCTTTTTAACTCTATAGTTCTTATATAATGTATGTGTACAAATAACTTAAACTTTTAGTTCAGAATCCTAATGTCAAATCTAAAACATACCAAAATGGCAAAATGGACGGTCCAGTGTATCCAAGAAAGATCTTCTTCCAAACAGGCAGTAAACAACTTTCCATTAGGGTGGATTGGAAGAGAGAAGAAAAGAACACATTAAGATCTTAGATTTAAAAGAAAAATGTAATCTGCAGTATTAATAAATGATCTTTGTTTACAGCAGCAACATTAAGAATTAAAATAACAATTAAAAAAATCTCTTACCGTCATTGTCTCTTGAGCTTGGAGGTATTTTTTTTCTCCCACTGAAACACGATGTGACATTTCAGAGTCTTCTCCTCTGTCCCTCAGAGACTGCTGTCCTTCTCACCTGTAGCTCAGCAGCGTGTCTTCACTCACACACACAACCATTTACCGGCTGCTGAGTCAGACCACCTCTGCGCGCGATAAACATTTGAAGGACGCCTGTTTCCCATTGGCTGGTTCATATCACGTTACGTCTGTACATGAGCAATAAACATAGCCGTTTTCCGCATCAGGTCCCGCCTTCACTCGCACAATTATTTAAATGCGCCAGTAATGAAGTGGTAATTAGAATATCTCCGCCTCCGGCTGCTGATCAGCCAATCAGAAACAAGATTAGAATGTTCCCGACTCCAGCTTCTGATTGGCTGTGGCAGTTAACACGGAGAGTTCATGGAGTTTTCGCTAACGTTTTTGGTACAAAAATGACACCATAGTTCCCCTCATACAAGCTAAATATCAAAATGTTATCAAACATCTACACAACAAATACATTATCCTTGTGTCAGAATATGCAAGCATGCATTAAGAAAGCTGATGGCAAAAATAGGTGATATTTCAGAACAACTGACATCAAAACAAAAAAATATATTTTTTGATAAGTCTCCTAAATTCTCTTCACATTCTTTGAAGGCATGAAGCAGATACTATAGCCTACATGTAAGTGATAATGTAAGAATAATATTTTAAAAAGTCATGAAAAATGCTAAACTTGAATCTTAGAACTTAAATATCAAAGTATTATAAAACTAATATAATTTACCTCAAAATTACAAAGAAAAACAATTATTTTTTTGTATGGACATTAACCTTTATCTAATGAGTTTTGTATTTAATTATTATTAAAAAATGTAATTATTATTGTAATTTTACATAAAGTTACACATAATTTACAAAAACAGAAAAAACACAGTAAAAATAATATGGTATTTTTACTGTTAAAAAATGTGAAAAAAAGTAAATTTTTCAATATTGAAATAATACTTAAAATAACAGTCGACTTCGTAATTTACAGATAATGGCTGTAATTTTACAGAGATTTATACTGTATGTAGTTTAAAAAAAAGGAAAACTACTACTACTATAAAATTTGAAAGTTATTTTATGTAAATTTAGGACTTTTTTTTTTTTTTTACAGTGCAGGTAAATACTGTACAGGTGTATAAAGAGTTTAAGGCTTCAGTTTAAGATGAATGCATATTTTCTCTTGCTTAACTTTGAATGAACAGCCTTGTGCTGTTAGTGTGTGTGTGTGTGTGTGTGTGTGTGTGTGTGTGTGTGTGTGGCCATTTGCAAAGCCTTAATCCATTTGAAACAGCCACTGTTTTTGGTTTCGGGAAAAGGATGAAACAAGCCCTCTATAACCTTTCTGGATATTGTTCGTCATTATTACATGTTCCCCAAGCGTATCTAAGAACCATTACTTTCTAAAGTTTTTAATTTTTCCAGTTGCTCACTATACTAACAAATGTAACAAGGACCTATGTTTGTGGGGCAATGTAGCGGCACTTGTGCAAAGGGGGGTCAAAGTGCAAAATCAGGCTCTCTGATCGTCTAATATTCTATGTGTAATTGAGAGCCGGGGGAAAAGTCCATAGTAGGCCTAATGTTTGTAACATGATATATTGCTACTTATATTTTAAAATATAATTCCAGTTATTAAAGATGATGACATCTACATTTTTGCCTGATTTTCTGATATCTGTGTGGGAAGGGATAATATATTGAAGGTTTAATATATTGGACATATAATGTGTTCTGACCTACTTACACACACACACACACACACACACACACACACACACACACACACACACACACACACACACACACACACATTCTTCTTAAATAAAATATATTCAGCAATTAAATTTATAATATGTCGAGTGCTGTCTCCTGAGTACCATTGTTTAAACATAGTCCACCCTGCATATGAGAGTAAGGAAAAACTGTATTACAGTAGATTTCTTTATGATTTTCTCATTAAATATTCAAAGAATTACACCTCGCTGTTACTTCTTCTAACTTCTCATTATTTCTTTTCAACTAAGAAAATTTAATGAGGCTGTAGAGAAACTGCATGCATATTATATGACTTCAGGCTCCCTGCATACATACATTATCCAATGCATTGTTGTCTGTTTAAGAAAAGGGGGAAGAAAGAGTAATCATTGCAATATTACACAATTTCTATCATTTTCATTCTATTAGTGTTACATATCCAAGGGCTTAAACATCGCTCTGCTTAATGCTGCTGTATTTATTTACTTTACTCTGACGATGACATATACTTGCTTGGAGATAAAGAAAAACACAAGTACACAGCTTTAATGATGGAAAAGGAAATATGCCTGAGTTAAAGATGAGGCCAGAGAATTGCTATTGTACTGCAAGCCTGTTTAAATTCTCCTGTGTTTCAAAGCTCGGGGCAGTAATTTATCAGCACTGAAACTAGTGGTAGTTTTGTTTTGTTTTTTATATTTATTTGATTTCAGGGAAAGTTTTGCTAAGCAGGATAATGAGACTCACACTATTTAATGATTTGGTGAGCAGCACAGGCAGCGGGAAAGAATAATAATTAAAAAAAAGAATGCTCCTTACCTTTCTTCATTATGACTAGACTGTGCAGCTACAGTATTGTTTTTAGAATTATTAGTTATTATATATATAGGTAGTTAGCTTTTATTTGTTTATACATTTTTGTAGAATATGAAGAATTTAAATGCCTCTTGTTTCTTGTCAACCAAATATATATATATATATACTGTATATATATATATATATATATATATATATATATATATATATATATATATATATATATATATACTCCCAACAAAGTGAAAAGGCATGGTAGATTGTATTTATGAATTAAAAGGCACTCATATCTTTTCTTCAGACATTGCATCACTAAGGAAATTCAAGGGAGCTTGCACAAAGTATTGACTTAGGGCAAATAAAGATATTAGGTTCAATATTGAATCTTGGATATAGTGCTTTTCAGGTGATGTAGAAACAAAGAATGAACTCTTCTTTTAAGGGCTTTTAGGGATTAGATACAGGAAAGGCTTTGCCTAATTTGTTAAAATTAGTTTAGCCAATACAGAGTTTCTTATCTTTTCATAAGTCCTGTGTTCTGCTGTAAAATGGAATACAGTTTAGTGCAAATATTTGTGGCAATTATTACGATGCATTTATCTATAAATCTTACAATTTATTAAATTATTAAAATTATGTATGGGGGGAATGAAATGTGAATGTATCATGCATCAAGATTTTCACTAATCCAAAATTAGACCCTTTTTTTTACTGTTACAGTATGTGATTTGGGTGGTATAGTGGTTAGCACTGTCGCCTTGCACCTTCAGGGTCCGGGTTCGATTCCTGGTCAGGCTTGATTCTGGTTTATGTGTGCATGGAGTTTGCATGTTCTTCCCGTGCTTGGTGGGTTTCCTCTGGGTGCTCCGCTTTCCTCCCACATTCCAAAGACATGTAGGTTAATTGGTTCTCAAATTGCCCGTAGTGTGTGAATGAGTGTGTGTGTGTAAAACATTAACAGTATTAACAGTAACCCCAGATGGTGTCGTGTTTCAGTATGGATACATACTGTGTAGCCAAAAGTATGCAAGAGTAAAATTTTAAATAGTTGCTGTAGAAGTTTCTGCCCATTCAGACTAAAAAATTTACTGAGGTTGGGCATTTACTGTAGGTCAGGTGGATCGTTGGCCTGGTGAATAGTTAGCATTTCCCAAAGGTGACTGCAAAGGCGAACCGTAGGTTTAAGGTTCAGGATTTTTGCACGCCATTTGACTTCCTTCAAACTAACCTTGGTAAACGTCTCGGGTTACTGTGCTGTAACCCTGTTCCTTGAAAAGGTGGGAACGAAATGCTGCGTGAAAACGCTATGGGAACCATTTGTCCTGTTGCCGGTCCTGAAGCATGTGTGCAAACACGCCAATTTTTTGGCTACATATAACCTCGGTCAGGTGACGTCATCTGATTAGACGCGGCTGCAAGTTATAAATACTATCGAGCCAGCGACAAACCTCAGATTAATTTGTCTGAACGGACGTCCGGACACGTGGTAGTGCGGCATTAGGAAGCAGCATCTCGTTCCCGCCTTTTCAGGGAACACGGTTACAGCACAGTAACCCGAGACGTTCCCTTTCAAAGGCTTTCTCTCGATGCTGCGTGAAAACGCTATGGGAACGAGAATACCAACGCCGCTGCACTACAAGTGTCTGGACCCTAAGGTTGTGTAGCGTGTGCGCACAAAGCCGAGAAGGTCTCAGAACTATGCCTGGGCAGCTAACTCGGGGACCGTGAGCCCGGAGTAGCAAGAACATCCAGATTATAAATGTAAGAAATGTGTGGGGGGAGGACCAACCCTTCGCGCCACACAATTGCAGACTGGGACGATCACCCTGGTTGGGTGAGCCCTGCTTCCCAGAGGCGAAGTGAACCCACGCGCCTCATAGGAGAGGGCAATATGCATCTCTCACCCAGTATCGTGGCGCTCTGACTTACGCCACTGGCTGGTGTGGTGGACGTAAATCTGAAGAGCACGTACTGGACAGTAAGTGAAGTTTCTCCTGCTCCGAAAAGGCGGAGGACAGAAGGCTTCAAACAATGCTTTTAGGTGCATCCTGCAGAAACTCCAGCACTGAAGCAATTCGGCAGTGGACTGGGTCTACCTGCTTAGCAATACTTGCTGCAGGGGAATACCCCTTGTAGTGCAATAGATGAGGCGATCCCCTGGTTGAATGAGCCCTGATTCCTAGAGGTGAAGTGAGTCCACGCGCCTTATAGGAGAGGGCAAAGCATCTCTCGCCCAGCATAATGGCGCTCTGACTTACGCCACTAGCTGATGCGGTGGACGTAAATCTGAAGAGCACATACTGGACAGTAAATGAAGTTTCTCCTGCTCCGAAGCTGTAAAAGGCGGAGGACAGAAGGCTTCAAACAATGCAGTTAAGTACATCCTGAGGGTACTAGGGCACAAGCCCAAGGACAAGCTTTTTTTTTAGTGCAATAGATGAGGCAATCCCCTTGGTAGAAAGAGCCCTGATTCCTAGAGGCGAAGTGAGCCCACGCGCCTCATAGCAGAGGGAAATAGCATCTCTCATCCAAAACATGTAGAAGCTGCTCTGACCTACGCCACTAGCTGATGCAGTGGACGTAAATCTGAAGAGCAGTAAAAGGCGAAGCATATCTTGCAAAGCAGGAGGTCCACCTTGCTACATGAAATCTCTCCCTGACTACTTCGGAGTGGGGTTATCATTCCCCGTGTGTAAGAGATAGACTGGACAGTACTACTGCTCCCGCATCCATGCTGGAATGTAAATCGCATTGAGGGACAGGAACCTGGTGCGCTAGCTATTAGCGGTGCGAGCACAGTCCGCCCTGGCGATAATATATGAGACTGCCATAGTGTTGTCCACCCGCACTAGGACATGGCAGCCTCTCAACTGCTGGAGGAAGTGCTTTAGGGCCAGAAATAGAGCCATCATCTCGAGGCAATTGATGTGCCGTTCGAGAAGATGGCCTCTCCAGCTCCCTTGGGCTGGACAGTCATCTGAGACCACACCCCAGCCTGTGAGGGAAGCATCTGTCGTTAGCCTCAGCGACGACAAGATGAACTTAGAGTGGGAAGCAGAAGGCCCAAAGGTGTCACCGTGGATACAGCTGCCATGAGAGCTAGGATGTCTGAAAGTGATGGTCACTTTCTGGTCTAGCTTGTTTTCCTTGAGGGTGTTGAGAATGGTTCGGCATCCTGAAACATGGCAGGAAAATAATGAAGAACTAACAGCCTATTAGAGAGACTGGTGTTGCCCGAAACACCAGTGGTGGCGGAGCAAGAGCACCGACCTCCTGGGGGTGCCAGGGAGAACACTTCATTCGTTTGAAAGGAATTCTGGGTGCCTCGCTTTTGGGGAGGCCACCTCCATTTATTTTATTTTATTTTTTTTATTTATGTATATATATATATATATATATATATATATATATATATATATATATATATATATATATTTTTTTTTTTTTTTTTTTTTTTTTTTTTATCAGTCTGACCTCTTGGGGCAGATAGTCCCAATCTTTACGAGGAGGTGCCAGGGTCCAAAAAAAAAAAACACCCTCCTTGTGTTTTACGCCTCGCAAGAGTCAGACCCGGTTGAGACTAGGTGGCTGGCAATCCCGACTCTTGAGCACGGCGGGGAGGGAATTTCCCAAAAGCTTGTTCGTATAACTTCGCCCCAGAACCTAGTGGTGGCTGAGTTAACGACATCGCTAAACAGGCCGGAAGGCGAGATAGGGGCATTAAGGAGGAATGCACAATCCTATCCTTGATGCGCCTGAGATTTAGCCACAGGTGCCTCCTGCGAAAACCATAGCAGCCATAAAATGGCTGATAACACGAGCCATCTGCTTTGTTGCACGAAGAGAGTCTGTAGCTCGGCATAATTCCAATACGCCTTATCTTGAAGAGCCCTGCCAGTACTCAAGTCTCTCAGCAGGTCAGCCTGGTAGGCCTGCAAAACCGCCCTGGTGTGCAGTGGAGCACCAAGCTGACCTACTGCCTGAAAAGCTTTCCCCTCCAGGGAAGATGAAAGTCTACACAACTAGAAAGGAAGTATAAGCTTTCCAGGAAGGATGATGTCCCAGGAGAGAGATAGCCTGTGAAGCGTCTCTTCTATCTGGGCGTCATCATATAACCCCGCGCTTCCACATCAACTATATTTAAATAAAAAAATAAGTTGATGGCAGGAAAAACACGGGATGAATACAGCTTACTCCATGAAAGGGTTAACTCATATGGAGAGAGCTAAGAGGGGGGGAGAGAGCGTAGTTGAGGCTCCGCCCCCCGGCCACCCGACAGATCCCGCCGTCTACGGGTTTTTTTTTTTAAGTGCTTAATGCTATTTTCATCTCCGTTAAGCAAGAGAAGAATCCCCGTGATGAGAACGCGAAAGAAAGGAGCCTACCTCCGTCTGCCGCAGCTTTGTCAGATGCACGAGTTTAAGCAAGGAATGCTCGGCTCGAAGCTTCTCACGGAATGCGAGGCACACGCAGCACTTAACCCAAGCAGTGTAGAGATCGCACTCCAATATGGATTAACACACACGGAGGGATATCTAGTTTAAACTCCGCCATATTGGTGAGTTAAACACTTTCTTATTTTGCTGGTTTAAACACAGACATGCTCACAACAAGGCTGAAGACAAATGATCTGAGGTTTGTCGCCGGCTCACTAGTATTTATAACCTGCGGCTGCGTCTAATCAGATGACGTCACCTGACTGAGGTTATATATAGCCAAAAAATTTGGCGTGTTTGCACACATGCTTCACGACCGGCAACAGGACAAATGGTTCCCATAGTACTCTTAATCTGACATTTTTGCTTAGATCTATTCACTGATGAACCACTAAACTCCTGATGAGGTTCACCAAAGTAGACATGACAAGGTCTTGATTCATAAAAGGTAACTCTCTATTGATTCTTATAATAATTCTTCAGTCTAATTGTTATTGCAACATTTTAATTACCTATATAGCAAAATCTCTATACTCTAGAGAGATTTCAGTACTTCCCACAAGTGCTCGACTTTCTTTCTACTTAGTGAGGTCTGTTTGTAGCCCTGACTGCTAGTTTCATAGTGCCGTTTGTTCTGTTTGGCTGAGCAGCAGCTGAAGTTGTCAAGGTAAATAAGACTTTGTATTCAATCATACTGACATGGCTAGAGGAGACAGTGAGTGACAGATTTAAGACGAAGGTGCAACAGCAGTAAACCCTCTTTGTCTCAGTGTAACTTCACAATAGGGGAAAGAAGAGATTTCCCCTCCCTCCTTTTCCTTCTCACACATGCTGCTGCAGTCTTTGACGTGGACAAGAAGTTAGACAAAGTGTCTGGTTTGGTAAGCAGGTTGACAGTGATAAACAAAGGATGGTTACTTTCTTTTTTTTCTAATCGTCTGTCCGTGGTCTAGCAGATCAAGTGCCTGCTTTTCCGGGGCTATCAAATCTGTCGGCTGTTTTTTCGGTGCAAGGTGCGGGAATCATGTGATACATCCCTGAGAGCTTCCCAAACAGACACTCCTAAAGTGATATTGACATGTTGTCAAGCTTGCCTCTCTCCCTTAAGACCTCCCAGGCTCTGACAGACTCCAGTGAAGGCAGGAAAGTTGCCGTCATTCTCATCACACAGTAATTTTAGCCTGTCTCCTGGACTGATGCTTCATCTCTATTTTTAGATGTTCTTCCTCTTCTCCCTCTTTTTTAATTCATACTCATCAAATTTAAAGTTCTCCATGAACACCTGCTCAGGAACTCCTATGGGAATCAGCTCCAAACGCTAAGTGATCTTGATGAATGATTCCTAGTGGAAATAAACTCTCAATTTTTTCCAGTCATGGTTGGGCAGGAAGGGCCAAGCAGTATATTGGCACCACAGATAAACATGACCAAGTGTGATCTTCTTCGAAAAGTTTGTATTTACTCTATTTCGGTTTTATATGATGATAAATGAGTTGAATTCTTAGAGCTGCTGACAAGCCATCTTTTGACTCCCAACAACCATTTACTGTAGGTGAGGTCATCCACCAATTAACATACGTAAACACTTTACACTTGTTGGTATTTAGTAGATCTATACAGTATATCCTCCATGTATTAACAAATTCTGCCTCTTCCCTTGAATAGTCTAGTTTATACATGATATTACATACAGTAATTCATCCCCGGTCCTATCACTAGGAACGTAATATGACGTTCTACAGATAACTTTTAAAGTGTCTAAATCAGAACATTTAAATACATGCTATTTTCCCTTCCACTCAATATTTGGCTATAATAATTTTCACTTTATTTAATGCCAAAGAAAATTAAATGACAAATAAAAATCCAAAAGAACATATCAATAATAATTGATGGCTTTATTAGGCTGGCCTTGGCACTCCTACTTTTTGATCCTATATATATATATATATATATATATATATATATATATATATATATATATACAGTATATACATCTGCATTAAGTAACAGCTGATATGAATACAATTGTTAATATCTGAATAGAAAATAATGCTTTTGGCCAAATCTGAAATGATATGCGGTATCTACTATTCTCTTAATATGGTTACCTGCTTTTCTACTGTATGCACAATGGCCTCATTACCATTAATGAATCCATTAAATAATTGCATGCTAGGAAATCTCTGGACTTTATCTAGTTCACTGGCTTGATATCATCATATTAAAAGAGAAATTTCCCTTCCAATACGATGACTGCTCTGCAGCTTCACTTTTCTTTCTCATTTCACCAGGTGATATATTACTCTGTTGCTCAATTTTCCTCATTTGTCTCCAAAACCTCATGGGTGTTCTACAACCCTCTACATCTACCCTCTGGGTCCCTGATGAGGTATTCGCAGTTGCTGACCATGAAAAGTTCATCAAAGCAATGAAGCAGGGTGTGAGAGTATGTATATGGGTGTGTGAGATGGGGAGGATGGGCTGATAGAGCTGAGGGATGGTCTTTTTCCTCCAGCTGGGGCAGTAAAACAGCAGGTGGATGCCATCATTAGAGCTGGCAGATGAGGCGAGGGCCTCTTCACGGCGGGCCTTGCTTGGCCCGGCTCGATCTGCTGCCCAGTCTAGCATACACAATGGCCGCCGTGGGGACGATCATGGGGGAAGGGCTGTTCAGCCAAGTCTCACCAGGCTCACAAGGCTCCTCATCCTCTTCTGGGCCGCTTTACATCCCAATGGTTGGTCTGTATATTAGAGCTGACTCTCTTCACGTTTTCCAGAGAGAAATGTATGTTTACGCTTGGATAAAACGTAATTTAGGGCTCTCAAAGTGTCAAATCGCTCTTGATTAGTTTGTATAACATGCTTGCAAAATGTCTAATATATTCAGGATAGGTACATGCTCAGGAAAAAAAAAAGCTGATTTTATAGTGTATACTGTAACAAGCAAATGTTTTACCTACAGTATAGGCTGTATTGATGCAGTAAAGCATACAGAGGAGTGCTTGAAAATTTTACAGACATTTTATCCTACTCTGTGGATGATAAAAAAAAAATCTAAATGTAATTTTTATAATCGTTTAGTTTGTAATCTAACAGTATTGTTCTTTCACTGCTGTATCACTCCAAAAGTTTGTTGGTTAACACTGAAGTCACTTGGCCTTACTGTGAAGATTGAGAGACAAAGACTACATTTACACTGCCAGCCAAGGTGGACCAAATCTGATTACAGCGGTACCTCGATATACAAATTAAATCAATTCCAGAGTTCATAAGGTGACATTTTGCATTGTGAAATGCATTTTCCCACAGGAAATAATGTAAATGCAGATAATCCGTTCCAGCCACCCAAAAATATTACCAATATTACCAGCTTTCAACACTATAACTTTTGCATATAAAAAAAAATCTAAACATTTAGGAAAGTCATAAAAAATTACTTAGAAATGAATAGACATCAAACTTCACTTAATTTATGATTTATTAAAATGGTTCCCTTTTCTTCTTGCTACTGTCTTTGCTTCTAGAATAAAATACAAAAATATGCAAATTCACTTTGCTTGGCTTTTTCCATTGACTCAAACAAGTTTTGAATGGCTCTTGGACATATGTATTGGTCACTTGTATGCTGAAAATGTTTCCCATGCCAAGGCAAATTTCTAGCAAAATTCAAGTCCTTAGGGTGAAAATTCTTAAGGTGGGGCATTAGTATGCTGAGGTAACATTGTATTTTGCTCATACAGTAGTCGATCAGATCAGATTTTTTTTCCCTTGCCAGTGTAAACAGCCCAAAACCACCCAGATTTAATTTATTCTCATTTGCCACCAGTTCCATATTTAAATCAGTTACAGATCAGATTTTGTGTAGTGTAATCTTTTATTACTTACTTTAACGTTTATGTTACTTTTATGTCAATCAAGCACTTTACTCAACACAATTTTATTCTTGGAAAGATAGAGGATTTCATATGACTTTAGTCATACAGTATAAACTCAACTGGCTTTAGATGACCCCAAAGTCAAATCTTGTTAGGTGTGGTTCTATTGCATCTTTTATTATTGGTTTCACATACATGTACCTCATCTAGTACGAAGCGCATTCAAGTCAAACCGGGCCGTGATAAATATTCTCATGAATGAAGACGTAAAAAAAACTTTTGATACTGTATTTACAGAAGACTTCAAGCACAATACAGTAATGAGACTCTTAGCCACAGTAAAATATTTGAATGGTTCAAATGTTTTAAAGAAAGCCACGAATGACGATCCCTGCCTCGGAGCCCACTGCAGTCGTTTTTTTTTTTTTTTTTTTGTGAATATTCAAAGAGTGATACGTCTAGTCTTGTAGGGGATTATATAGAGAAATAAAGGGGCTTTTTACTGTAACTGTTATTCTGCGCAATCAAAAGTCCTTGTTTGACTTGAATGGTCTCATATTTATTCCAAGACTTGTTCTATTTTTAATTTATATATAAAAACTAAAACGGACAAGACCTGGTAGATAGAAACCAATGATGATTGATTATCACTGACAATGTGATTTAAGTTCAAACATATAAACACATCAATAATACACAGCTGTTTCAATCATTTACTAGCTCCACAGTGTGTTCTCTAATACAAGACAAATATAAATCCTCTTCTCTCAGGCTATGTTCATCGCCTCGATGTTGTTTACTGCTTTTGATTAAACTGCGATTCTTTTTAAACTGGCTTGCGTTGACATTATAAGCTTGATGTCTGTCTTCAGCAGGCCCACATTAGAACTGACACCGTAATGAAAACTCACTTTCAGCGAGTGCAGAAAATTGAATGGCAACAATTCCGGTCTTTATTGTGTTTTATTAAAAGTACTGCCAAAATCATAAAAAATAGTGGCGTGTACTAACGCCGGAACCATCTGCGTTCTCAAAGATAACAAGGAGCAGCAGATCATTAGTTAAAAGCAGTAGGCTAACACGTAGGCTAATAGCCACCATTCTTTTTAATCTGAGAGATTATGAACACAGCCCTCCGGCAGAGAGTCACATTAGCTGGATTTATGTTTTTTTTTTCCTTTACAAAAAATGATAGAGTGAGTGGCATCTCATAATATTCATTTATAACAATAATCTAGATGAAATCATTAAAAACCTCAAGCAAATGATGTTCTGCTAAAAGCCTGCGGCTAGCTTGGTGACGGCTCTGCGCCAGTCACCGGGGCGACGGAAGATCTAGGCAGGATTGGCCCGCTGTGCTCCGGCCCCACCTCTTCGGTGCCTCGCCGTCAGGCGTTGGCATCGTCGCCGTCACACGTCACAGCGAATCCAGCCACGGCCACACAAGCCTCAGCGCATGCCAGCTTGATTTGCGAGAAGCCCTATCAAAGGATGCTAATTAAAATCGTATTTTTGCATATGCCATGTCTCTTTCGTGTGTGTATGCTAATGGAGGCCCGTTGCCTTTCAGCGCCTGGTAATTAAGTTTATGAAGGACAGCTGTAATACATAATTAACAGAAATGTTTGCAAGCCTGCTCTTTCGGCGACATGACGGAAGAGGAGCGGAAGTGTGTGCGTGTGTATGTGTTTGAGAGTTTGTGTGTGTCTGTGAAAGAGACAGAGAAAAGAGAAGAAGACAGGAGTGTGTGTTGACTGTTGTGTGCCTTGGGTCCCCCTCAAGCCTTGGGATTGCTCATGGTTCAAGTGTGTCACTGTTCATCAGCCAAGCTCTGTCTCTCTCTCTCTCTCTCTCTCCCTCTCACACACATACACACACTCACACATGCTCTTTCTTTCTTTACTCACAGGCTACATGCTCGTCGGCTTGGCAAAGGATAGGCTGAAGACACACTGAATATTTATGACCTCATTCTGCTGTGTTAGTGATGGCTGCTGACTGATGCAAGTGTTTGTTGTGTGCGTGTGTCTGTGTGAATGTGTGTGTGTGTATTTTTATATATTGGTAAGGCCCAAATGTTTGACCCTGTGTGAACATTTGCCTTTTCCCTTCATGGTAAGGTGTTTATATATATATATATATATATATATATATATATATATATATATATATATATATATATATATCATGTATCATGTAATATATATATATATTATCAATTTCCTTTAAAACAAATATTTAAGAAATTAAAAGAACCAAAATCACTTGTTTAAGCCTACCTAATTTTAATGATAAAGTAAAATTAGGTGCAGACTTACAGTACCATTCATTTAGTGCATTAAAAATTATGTGAATTTAAAGTCCTGACAAGGAAAGTAAGACAATGTTTTTAGTCACTTGGCACAAAGCGAATGCATTAAACCCAGAAATATCCTATATTTGCGCAGGCTGAATTTTCTACTTAAGGTTTAATGAAGAGTTCAAATATTGGCTAATTAATCACGATAAAGTAAAGCATGATAAATATAATCTCTCTTTTTGCATTTTGAGCGCTAACATATACAGTACAGAGTTGGTTTGCTGTTACACCTCTGAGTTGACATCCTAATAGGTTTTGG